>VYXC01008338.1:51255-119925 GCA_013397175.1 Platysteira castanea
GAACGCCTAAGGACGGGCGGCTGAGGCGGGCGGTGAGCGGTGCTGTAGCGCTGGGCCCGGCGCCTCAAGGCCCGGTATCGGCATCTCAGGGACGGTGCTTTCATCCGGCGGCTCCTGGCCCAGCCTCTCATCCGATGCTCGTCCCGGCGCCACGGCCCGTTCCTGCTCATTTTGCTGCCGGGCCTGGCACTTCACCGCCACTGCCAGAGCCCCGCGCTGTCCCTGCTCCGGTCCACATTCTTTGTCTGGGCCTCGTAGCCCAGCCCATGAAGCAGCTGCCCTTCGCAGCTGTAAGGGGGAATGGTGCTGGCAGAGGTTCTAACTCCAGCACTGCAGAGTGCTCTCTTCAAAATTGTTGTCCTGTGCTCCCCTGTAACCTGTTGCTGAGATGGAAACGGGGTGTGGGTTAGGACTTTGCTGTCAGGAGCTCTTATATAAAAGTGATGCATGTTCTGGCTGAGGGACAGGCTGTAAGGTAAGACCCTGTAGTGTTACCCCAAAGTAAGTGGTGGTGCGATAATCCACATTCTCAATTTATAAGCAAAAATGGTATAGGACTTCTATAATTTTGGATTTGCTACCAGTGTTCGTGAACAGCTGTAGATGCATTCTTTCCCCTCATGATTTTCCTTTCCTTCATTTGTTTGTTTTGCAGACGATCCTGGGAGAAACTCATGAAGAGGAAGATGAGATCCTTCCACGCAAAGACTATGAGGTGGGGAGTTAACTAATAGCAGCTTCTGATATTAATGTGAAAAGAACTGCAGATGGATTTTGATCTGTTTGAGTTTGTAACGGAGCAGATACTCAAAATGGATCATTAGGTTGCCTTAGCATCAGCAGAAATACCAAGAGTTGCTGTACTTGCAAAGAACTGTTCCTCATCTTTGTATATTTCTGGGATAAAGCCTTGTTAGTAGGTTGATGTTGCCCTGGGTTTTTTGTAAGCCTTCTGTTTTAACCTTGCAGTCAGATTCTTTTCACACAGTTTCATGTAAATAGTAGCCAGTGTTTACTTAACGGTATTTTCTGTTTTTCATTCCTTTTGTGATATGACAACTTTGATGAGCACCTTTCTTCTCCAGTGGGATGGAGAAGGAAGTGACATGCTCTCCAATCCCTTGTGGAGTTGGGACGTGTATAAGAATGAGATAATGTCAATAAATCAATGTCATTTCCTCCTTTCTGCTAAACCTGGCAGGTGTAAGAGCGTCTTTATTGTGTCTCCCCGGACACAGGTTGAATGTCTGCTCTCAAGTCAGACTCTTGTTGAGAAAATTCATTTTCAGAGTCTGGTGCATTTTTCCATTTCTTCAGTGTGAGATTTACAGGCTCTGGTGGTCTTGTTTCCTGGTGACTGTAGAAAGCTTCTGTAGCTACTTGGTCACAGTTACCTTTCTGCTGTCTGTGTTGTCGTGTTGGCTCGGAGCACATCTTCCCATGTATCAGATTCTCCTGCTTATGGGAGATTTTTGCTTTTTTGCATCTCTGTATGGTGGTCCTGAAGTATTTAGAGCAGTTGCTGTCAGTATGGGTGTCACCAGCCCTGCCTTTTACTGCTTGGCTTGAAAAGGTGAAGATGTGGCTAGAACTAGTGGAGTTGTGAGTGTGACTGGGAAACTATTGCTGGTAACTCCCTGCTGTGATAAACTGAAGAATTGATGCTGTTCATCTGGAGAGAAGTTCCTAGCTAGTGTTCCTGTTGTAGTGAGAGGGTGAATATAAAGATCTAGTGTTATCCCCTGCACTATCAAAGCAAAGACACTTAAAGAACTCTAAAACTATACAGTGTGACTTCTCTAATTTAAAGATGTATAAATCAGTTGTACTTCTGTTTGTTTCATTGTCTCTCTCAGCTTGGGCAGTGAAATTGTTCTGTTCTTTCACTTTGTGATTTTCAGGGTCTGTCTGATGGAAATATTTAAATTAAGTTGTTTCCAGGAGTATTTTCTCCTACTGTTGTTTGCAAAGTCTACCGGGGGGGGCATAGTAATGACTTCTGTAATCTTTAACAAGGTCTTCTAGACATAACTTTTTTCACAACCTGTTGCAGCTGATTCTCCTAAATTGACCTTTTGGCATTTCAGAGCTTGGATTATGATCGCTGTATCAATGACCCATACTTGGAAATTTTGGAGAGCATGGACAACAAGGTAGGACCTTGTTCTTTCATAAGCTAAAACTGTGGAAATTGTCCAGAGAAACTGTGGACTGGAAGTGTTCAAAGCCTTTTGGGATGTGGCTTTGATCAACCTGGAAGGAGAAGGTGTTCCTCTCCATGGCAGGGGGGTTGAATGAGATGAGCTTTAAGGTCCCTTGCAACCCAGATTCTAATTCTGTGATTCTAAATATGCTCCACTGCAGGAAGTTTTATGGGTTTTTCTTCTTTATGACAGAAATTCCATGTGTTCTCCTAGTTTCTCTATTACAAAAAAAAAAAATTGTGGTGATTATAGCTCCCAGCATCTCTTGTGATCCTCAGGTTTAGAGTGAGAAAGATGTTCAGTCTTTCGGTTTCCTATTTTCAATTTGCTGTTGTACCATCTTCTGTTGATTTATCCCTCTGGCTGTAATTGAGCTGTGGAGCCTAAACCCACCTTCCAGAAAATCCCTGTTTCTGTGTTGCTTTTATTTTACTTTTGGTTTGTTTGTTTGTTTTTTATTAATCCTCTTTCCAAACAGAAAGCCCAGAGATATGAAGCAGTGAAGTGGATGCTGGTTTTTGCTGTTGGAGTCTGCACAGGACTGGTAAGGGTCATGCTGTTTGGGCAATGAGGAAAATTCAGGAGACTAAGCAGGAATAATTTAGAAGTCACTGGCTAAGGAGTAAAGAAGAGGAAACATTCTCTTTCAAGATGATGAGAGCTTAGTAGCCGGAGTTGTCTTTTGGGATTATAGCATGTTGTTATAGACCATTTTTCAATAAGCCGTTTTTTGCTTTCAGCTGTGTTTTCTTTGTAAGGTAGTCTGGCAGATATTTTTTATCTTGCAGACAGGAAAACTTATCGAAAGCAAACACTTAATGAAAAAAAGGATGCCAATTTATGGCTGAACTGTGAAAATTAGCTCAGCTGACTGTATGCCTCAGTTAAACACCAGTTTTCTTCTGTACCCTTAAGTATGTTGAGGGTGTTAAAAATGCTGCCAGATTAGTACTTTAACGGGTACTAATCAGATGCAGAAATGCATCTCTTTAGGAATAATCCTAGGATGGATCTGTCCCAGTGAGAGAGAGGGAAAAAAAATCTGAGTTTCCAAAGCTGCTTTACTCTGAATTATGCTTCTTTTGTCTTCTTCATCTTCTGTTCTCCCCTGTGTACATATTTCTGGTAGGACTAGCTAGAGGGTGGTCTTTATTATTTGTATTTAGTAATTCCTGATGGCAGTTCTGTCTTCTTTTTCCCAGGTGGGCCTCTTTGTGGATTTCTTCGTGCGACTCTTTACCCAGCTCAAGTTTCGGGTGGTACAAAGCTGTATCTTTTACCTTGGGCCTTGTTAGACTCAAGTGACCTTTTCCTTTCTGTTCCCATGTTTTGCTCAGAACAGCTGACTCTCACACTTCTGCGGTTGGTTGTGTTGTTCATGATTAAGCAAGTTTTCAACTTGCTTATGTAATTCAGCCCTTGAAACCAATAAGTGTTTCCAGTATTGGGTACATAAGCAGAGACTGAAAGAATTCGTGGTTTCCCTTCCTCATAATTCAGTGTTGAGCTTTGAAAAGGAAGCCTAGCTTCCTGACAAGTTATGTTAGCTGCTCCAGCTGGATTAGGAAGCACAGGCGTGGTGGCTCTTGGTGCCAGTTGGAGGCCCAGGTATTACCAAGTGATTGTGTGTTGGTGTGGGGAATGTTGTTTTCCTTGACCATCCCTGCAGCGGTGGAGGAATGCACTGAGAAAGGCTGCCTTGCACTGTCCTTGCTGGAGCTGCTGGGGTTCAACCTGACCTTTGTTTTTCTTGCCAGTCTTCTGGTCCTGATCCAAGTAAGACTCTGGTCCATTGCTGCTCCTTTCCTCCAACACAGGTCCTTGATATGAAATATCCTTGCTAGAAGCACTTTCTGCGCCAAAATATCAAACTAGCTTCACAGTGCTGTTTGATTTAGCTAAGCAAGGTCTCTTGGTCCCTTGCTCTCTGATGAGATATTGTTGGTCAGGTATATAATCAGTGCACCATAGTGTCAGTGTTTCTTTTCCACAGCCTGTAGCAGCTGGGTCGGGAATTCCTGAAATTAAGTGCTACCTCAATGGGGTGAAGATTCCAGGGGTTGTGCGACTGCGGACAGTGGTGTGCAAAGCTATGGGAGTACTCTTCAGTGTGGCAGGAGGTAAGGAGGGCTCTGGTGTGTTGATCTTTTTGGGGGAAGGAGTCACTGAAGGGGAAAAAATTCTGTCTCTGTTTACATAGGGCACAGAAGGCCCTGCCTTTCCAGTAAAATAATTTTGGTGGATTGGACCAGAGTCATGAACCCTGAGAGCATTTATAGAGTAGAGGATAAACAGAAGGATCAGGACTATCAGGGAAAAAGGTGGTCTTCTCATTGGGGTAGTCAGATGTGAATCTTTGTGACACAGTCCAAGAGAGAAACCTGAGAATGTTCCAGGACACATTGTCAGGAGCAGCCTGAAGGCAGCAGGGCAGAATAACCTGGAGAGTTCAGAGTCCTTCTAACAGTTGTTTTTCAATGATTCCACCCACTTGGAGTGCAAAATCTGTGCAAGTCTTCACAAACATTTGGGGTTGTTGAGGGAGCAGGGCGTCAGCACCTCCCTGTGAGGAGCTGCAGGCTTGGCACAGAGAGCTGTGCCGTGGAATGGGAGTGGTGAGCTGATCTCTTCTGGCATTGTCAGCAGGGGAGGGTGGCAGTGAGGAAAGTGTGTTGCCTCATGAGCCCTATTTTTCCAGGTCTTTTTGTCGGGAAAGAGGGTCCGATGATTCACAGTGGTGCTGTTGTGGGTGCGGGCTTGCCACAGGTTAGTGCTGGCCTGAGTCACTGTCCTGGTCACACCACTGCTTTGTAAGAGTAAGTTTCTGTCTCCTGTGTTTCTAAATCTTTACTTTGTTTGCAGTTCCAGAGCATCTCTTTGAGGAAGATCCAATTTAACTTTCCCTATTTCCGCAGTGACAGGTACTGTACCCAGGATGTGGAGGAGGGGAGAGGAGAATGAGTGAGCAGACTTCCTTGGGAGAAGGGTGATGGGCTGGGGTGAACCAGTCAGTTGTTTTATCAGTTTCTTTCTAGAGTCTTGCAGTTTCATTCTGCAGCAAGACAACACCAGGATGTCACTCTTCCAAGCTGCTCTGGTCTCCGTGTTCATAAATGTTCTCTTGTGCTGCTCGGCAGATCTCTACCCATTCAAACCTTTAATGTGGATGGTTGAATGGCTTCATTGTTGGGAACAAGCTCAGTTACTCACCCCTTAGGATTAGGATCTACTACAGAGAAGGCTAGTTCACCTGAATGTGAACAAATTCTTGCCCTTTCCTCTCTGTAATTCTTTCAAGTGATGCTGGAGTCCATGGTTTGGGGTGGTTCCTCACACACTGGGCAGTTGTGTAGTACCAGAATTTGGCTCTGTGTGCGTGCCCTACAGAAAGAGCACAATGCTGCCAGCTTAATGAACAAATGGTGGTGTCTGCCATGGCCAGCTTTGCTCCCAGCTCTCACTCCTGAATCCCTGGGATATATCCATAAATGGGGATGATCTCTTACTTTGCGGTAAGTAAGAACCTAAGCATCTCCAGAGCTCTAATTTGCTAAACTGAGATTGTTTTTCTCTTCATTTCAGGGATAAAAGGGATTTTGTATCTGCTGGAGCAGCTGCAGGGGTTGCAGCTGCCTTTGGAGCCCCAATTGGAGGCACTCTTTTTAGTTTGGAAGAAGGTTCCTCCTTCTGGAACCAGGGACTTACATGGAAAGTGGTGAGTGATGACTCTAACTCTTCTTCTGTGTCTCTTCCTTGAGAAGAGGGCTCCCCTTGGGAGGGCATGTCCATGAGGGTGTTCAGATTATCCTATCTCTTGGTGAGCTCTCTTGGCAGGGGGGAGGTTGCCTGCTCTATCAGTGCTCCAGAACTGCTACAGATCAAGGGCAGAGATGAGCTTGGTATTATCTGGAGCTGTGGGACAGCTCTAGGCAGCAGATTTAGTGTAACTGGGAGAGACGACTTTTGTGCTTGGGCTCTCTGCAGTCTGATCCCTTCCACAGTCAGTTCCTTTCCCTGGGTGTAAGTCTCAAGAAGAACTGACTGTGCCAATCTTAATTTTGGGAACCTTTGCTTCCCCCCGCTTTTTTTTTTCTTTTGTCCTACTTCCACAGCTTTTCTGTTCCATGGCTGCCACCTTCACACTAAATTTTTTCCGCTCTGGGATTCAGTTTGGAAGCTGGGGGTCTTTCCAGCTCCCTGGGCTACTGAACTTTGGGGAGTTTAAGGTAAGATTTATTGTTATTTCCCCTCTCCAGTCTCTTGTTAGTCCTGTGTTTCTGTCTGTTAGTTTGGAGGTTTCTTTTGACACATGCTTGTATTTCAGTGGAAGGCACTTGGTACTTAGCTGCAATACATTGATACCCTCAGACAGAATTGTTCCCCTTTGGTCTTAGCTACTCAAAATCTCCAGGTGTGGAGATAGAAGTGTTGGTAGGAAATTGCAGCAACTACTGTAATGCTTTTTTTTACACTTTTCTGAACAGTGCTCTGAGTCTGATAAGAAATGCCACCTCTGGACAGCTGTGGACTTAGGCTTCTTCATTTTGATGGGGGTTGTAGGAGGTCTTCTTGGAGCCACCTTTAACTGCCTGAACAAGAGACTTGCCAAGTACCGTATGCGCAATGTGCATCCCAAGCCAAAGCTGGTCAGGTATATGTGCTCTCTTGAGTTTTTACAGGGATCTCTGCTCCCAAAGCAAAAGCATCAGTCTACAAGACCCAGTGAGTAGGACTGGAGGAAATCCCAGACTGCTTATTTTAAAAATCACAAAATGAAACCTCCACAGAACTAAAAAGTGAACACCAGACACCAAGTATTACAGTCTCTGTAATTTTTTGATGACTCCGGTGGTACAGAGAGAATTGCAATCCCTCTTACAAGGGCAGTGAAGGGAGCTCTTTATCATAAAGCCTGAACAAACCAGAGCTTTGTCTCCATGCAGGATTTTATTGTGTCCTTGTCCAAACTGATGTGAAAGGAGTAGTTGATCTCACTTTTTTTTTAAATTATGTTGGTTATTAAATCCACAATATCTGTGCTAAATAGGGATGGAACTGCTGTATTATTCTGAAAGTAGCTGTTTGTTTGCTCTAGACAGCTCCTAAACACAAAGCCCAGGTTTTAAAAAGAAAAAGAAGTGTATTTCAACAATTAGAAAAGAGATTGAGAGACTGTGCATCACCCTGCCCAGTCCTATCTACCCCTTTACCCTGTAAGGATGTACAGAACATTGTTTCCGTGTGAACAGCCTCATTACTGAACCCTGGGGCTTTTCACATGTGACTGCTGTATGTTCTCTGGACAGAAATAGCTTCTTTTTGGGGCAAGCAATTAAAAAGGGAACCCAAGGCAACCCCTGGGAACCAAGTCATAATTCAGCTTGATTTGCAGTGTCCCTTGTTCTGATGCTAAGCTATGGTAACTGCTGCTTCTTGCAGCCTTATCAAAGTCACGTGCAGAGCTGGGACTAGGTTACAGTGCTGAGTGTGGGATCAGTGTATGGTTTCTGTTGTGTCTTTCAGAGTCTTGGAGAGCTTGCTTGTGTCGTTGACCACCACCGTCGTGGTCTTTGTAGCCTCCATGGTTCTGGGGGAATGCCGGCAGATGTCTTCCAGCGGGAACAGTGGCAATGACACCCTGAGCCTGCAGGTGAGGGATTGTTATGTGAAGGTTGTACTCCCTGTCATGTTGTTCACCCTGCAGAGTAGCACGGACATGTAATGAGCTTTTGACAATGTGCAGTACATAACAGAACTGCAGTGGGAGCCTGTGAAGGGTTGCAGGAGCTTAGGTTATTAATGCAAGTTACATTGTGCTTTTGTACAAAGCAACTCAGGCTCTGAGTCAAGGAGCCCATTGATGTTGTAGGCCCCATCTCTGCTATTGATGTTTGGTCTGAACTTCCCAAAGTAAGGCTAACAGTAACAGAAGTGTTATTCCCATTCTGCCCAAAGGCTAATGTAGGAGACAGTCAATTTTAATCCTTTGTGTCTTTTGTGTCCTGCATTAGGATATATCAGAGGATGTAAATTCAAGCATCAAAACTTTTTTTTGCCCAAATGAAACTTACAATGACATGGCCACACTCTTCTTCAACCCTCAGGAGTCAGCTATCCTGCAGCTCTTCCACCAGGATGGTGAGTAGTTAGGAGACTGCCGCATCCCACACTTAAGCTTCTGAGCTTCATCTTACTTGGAATAGCCTTGTCATAAGCACCACAAGGCTAGGAGCATCTTCAGGCCTCCACGGCTCTGGAGCACTGCTAGTACAACTGGTGAAAGTCTTCTTGATGGGAAGAAAGGCTTGCTTTTCCTCTCTTTTCACTTACTCATTGTCTGCATGTATGTTTGGACTGGGAGACTTGGTAGCTGTTGTGAGACGAGCCTGCTGTGAGCTGAGGGGTGGATGGTGCAAGACTCTATCTTGGACAGACCTGTGCCCCTTTAGTCATGATTCTTCTTGTGTTGCAGGTACTTTCAGCCCAGTCACCCTGTCCCTGTTCTTCCTTCTCTATTTCTTACTCTCCTGCTGGACATATGGGATCTCTGTGCCCAGTGGTCTGTTTGTACCATCACTGCTTTGTGGGGCTGCCTTCGGACGCCTGGTCGCCAACCTCCTCAAAAGGTGCATCAAGTGTGCGTGTGAGGGATGTGCTGCAGGTGCACCATGAGCTCTCAGGCAGGTTTTTCTAATCTGAAGGCTCTGTGCTTTGCTCTAGTTACATTGGCCTGGATCACATCTACTCAGGAACCTTTGCGCTGATCGGGGCAGCAGCATTCCTGGGAGGAGTGGTTCGCATGACCATCAGCCTGACCGTCATCCTCATCGAGTCCACCAACGAGATCACCTATGGGCTCCCCATAATGATCACTCTCATGGTGAGTGCAGGGCCTTAGCTCTGGCTTTCTGCAGACCACTTGAGTGTGTGCTGGCCCTGAATCTTTGTTACTTCCAGGGCTGTCGTAAGCCAAGGAGTCTCGTACTTGGAGCAACAACTCAGTAGACCTTCTGTTTGCTATGCAGGTAGCCAAGTGGACAGGAGACTTTTTCAACAAGGGCATCTATGACATCCATGTGAACCTGCGAGGAGTGCCTCTTCTGGAGTGGGAAACAGGGGTGGAAATGGATAAGTAAGGCTGCTCTTCTTGGCCAGGCTGTGGGTTAGAGTTTGTGGTGGCGGTTCTTGCTCAGAAGTGCTTTAATGCAGGGGGATGATGCTTCATCTCCAGCAAACCTGGTTGCTCTGAGGAGCAACTGTGAGGGCTGCTGTGAACGGAGTTGTGCAACAGGCCTGCAGCAGGAAAGAGATGCTGAAGCCCTTTCTGAGGGGGTGGATAGATGGAAATCTGCAGGGTGGATTTGGGAGGTTCACCAAAAACTCTGTGAAAACATTCCATCGGACTTTGCTTCTTGTGGAATGTCATCTTCTTCCTGCCTGTTATCTCTTCCCAATAGTGTTGAAAAACTTCCTTCATTATAAGCTAGAACATTCTACCTTTCCTCTAGTGCATCACTGATACAATGTTCTGTTATTAAAAAAAAAATTAAAAATTAAATTGTGCCATCACTGCTGATACCACAATGAAGCTGAGCACACAGGTGCAAGGAGCTAGCAGAACTTAATTGCACCAGACTCTTTCAGGATCTTGTTTAGGGACTGGTTTGTTTCCATGTTTGTTCATCACCAGTCTTCTGTGACTGACATGATGCATGCAGCAATCTTGGATTTCTGTTTCTTCAGACTACGAGCCAGTGACATCATGGAACCCAACCTGACGTACGTGTACCCGCACACACGGATCCAGTCCCTTGTTAGCATCCTGCGCACAACTGTCCATCATGCCTTCCCTGTGGTGACGGAGAATCGGGGCAATGAGAGGGAGTTCATGAAGGGAAATCAACTGATAAGTAACAACATCAAATTTAAGGTAAAGAGTTGCTTGTTTGATGGGTTGAAGAGTAGAGAGCTTTGTTTTGTATACAAAATGGCCTTGCTTTAGTTATTTAGGTTTTTGGGCAGAATTCAGGTCAGGGATAAGCACTTACTGCAATACAAAATTTTTAACAACTCCATTTCATTCCGTTCTCTGGGTGATGGTAGAGACAGAAGAGTGGGCTGCATTCCTAGAGGCAAAAGTTAAGAGGACAAGGTAATCTGTTTAGGATAGACATGGAAAGGTTTGGATTTGTTAATGAATTTCAGTCCTATTGGCTATTCTTACAAGTCCTGCAGCAGCAGTGGCTAATGAACATGTTATGTGGTGGCACAAAGCTATGATCAAGTAGTTCATAGTCAGTCTTGGATAAGTGTTGTATTAGTGAGTATCTTGGATTAGTGAGTATCTGAAAACTGTTGTATCCAGAAATCCAGCATCCTCACCCGAGCTGGAGAGCAGCGCAAGCGTAGCCAGTCCATGAAATCCTACCCTTCAAGTGAGCTGCGTAACATGTGTGATGAGCACATAGCAACAGAGGAGCCTCCCGAAAAGGAGGATCTGCTGCAACAAATGCTGGAGAGAAGGTGAGATCCTGGTAGGCACAAACCAGGAAACAGAGTTTTTCCATATGTTGAGATATGTTGTAAAGAATGCTTCATACAGTCTCTGTCATTCCATATGTCAGCGGAAACAGTGCTGGTATCCATGTTTTATAAGTGATTTGTCAGGTCTCAGGAGCCAATGCTGTGGTTTACACCTGTGACTGAGTCCCAGGTAAGTGGATTGATTATCTCCAACCTCTTAAATTTCCATCAAACACCTACACAGACATATTTCCTGGAGAGGATGGAGTACCTGGGAAGATCTCTGCAGAAATCGATGTCCTCTTGTCTGCAAAAATGTGAGAGCTGTGGAAAGCTCACTTATCCTAGCTAATGACCTGGTGTCACGATACTGATCCCTCGTTTCTGGTAACTGAGCTGAGTCACCAGGTTTGCATTGCTGTTGCTTCAAAGCAGAAGGCTGATCTAGTTGAATCATTTTCTAAGTTAGTGATTGTGACTATCATGAATGGCATCCTAACCCTGACATTTTGCCAGATGCTTTAGCTTTTATTAGAATCTGAATAATTTAGCACTGAAAATTGTTTTAATAGCAAGTGATTTGAAATTGAGTTAGGAGACTGTCCCGTTCTTCTGCTCTGACGACATAGTGGCTCTTGACTCCTTTCTCCTATTTTGTTTTGTGGAGTGAAGGGACTTGTCCCTAGCAAGAGTCCTTGAAATGTTCAGGAGAAGTTTGCAAAGAGCTGAAGTAGCTGCTCTTTTGGGAGTTGGGGTATGTGAAGCTTGTAACACATGGTGTTAAATCCATCACAGATACACTCCTTACCCCAACCTGTACCCTGACCAGTCTCCCAGTGAGGAGTGGACCATGGAGGAACGCTTCAGACCCTTGACCTTCCATGGCTTGATCTTGCGCTCACAGCTGGTCACCCTTCTTGACCGGGGGGTTTGCTACTCTGAGAGCCAGTCGGTGAGTCTTCTGGTTCAGGAATTGCAGCAGAGACATCCCTGCCTTCTCATCTGAGGAGGTTTGGAACGATATTCATAGGCTGCCAAAAAGAATTTACCTATTTTTACACTTTAAGGAATGCATGGTTTAGAAGTTGCAGACAGGTAATGTGAATTCTCCCTTGCAGCTCTTAGAGTAAAGGAAGTTGAATTTCTGTTTAAGTATCCCCAGGAAAAGGACAGCCACTGTTTAAAAAGTAATCCAGCAGAACTATTTGTTGCATAAAGATGTCATCCTGTCAGAACTGGAGAATAGTGAGCAGATACTAAATGCAAATAGAGCACCCAGCCATATATACTGTGTGTTCTACTGTGTGGTGAGGTCTTACCAGAACAATATCAGCTGTGTCACAGAGATCAGTGTGAGTATCTGAGGCCCAGCTCCCACAAGGCTGATTTCCTGCTGCCCTCCAGTGTCAAGTGTAGATTTGTCAGAGGCTGGGGAGCAGGTCCATTCTCTGTCAGCTAAAGGCCTGCATAGGTTTGGGTAACAGCACTTCTGCAGAAGGTGGATGTCTGGATGTGGGAGGAGAAGGAGATCTGGGGGAGCAATTGTGGGGCATGGTTTGCTGTGCTGCTTGCAGCCCCTCTGTTGTCTGGAATGGTGACACATGGGTTTCATGGGGTTTGTTTTAATTGCAGAGTGCAAGTCAGCCCCGTCTGTCCCACGCAGAGATGTCAGAGGATTATCCCCGCTATCCAGATATCCATGATCTGGACCTCACATTGCTGAACCCTCGTATGATAGTGGTAAGATATGCACTGCAGTGTGACAGTGTCTCCTGATATATATTTACGACTGCCGAAAGCCTCTAAAAAACCTTGAGAGCATACTTAGTACGCCCTTTGGTGCAGTGAACAACATCCTGTGCTCCTCAAGTACTCAGCCTTCTATGAGGTAACAGTGTCTATTGTTGCTTTACTTCTAGAATAAGATATTGCCTGTCCAGTTTAACTTCCCAACAAACCAAACCAAAATAATGTCATATTTGTGCAGAAATAGAAGATGATCACAAATACCCTGTCCAGGCATCAGTGCCATGGAGGACTTGTAGGAATTGCTTGTTGGTGATTCCAAGAGACAGTGAAAGTGCCTCTTGTAAATAACATAATCGTTTTTCTTTCTTAGGATGTCACCCCATACATGAACCCCTCACCCTTTACTGTCTCTCCAAATACTCATGTGTCACAAGTCTTCAACCTGTTCAGGACAATGGGACTCAGGCATTTACCGGTTGTGAATGCAGTTGGAGAGGTGAGTCCTTGTCTTGTCTTAGCTGAACAAGGAGGCCACAGTGTTTGTGCAACATTTTCCATCTTTGGGACAACTAAGATGTCTTCTAACATCAAACAGAAAGGCTTTACAGAGATCAGAATGTGATCTTTTTAGGGCCCTGAAGGCTTGTTGATTACTGTGATTCTCTTGCCATCTTTTGTGTCCCAGCCTGCTTCCCCTTCACCTGCAAAGAGCACAAGTTGCATCTCTCCTGTCTCAGGTGTGCAACCTGTAGAAGCTGTCCCATTCTTATATCTGTTGAGAGGCCTTGAGCTCATCAGAGGCCACTAATTTGCCTTTCCTTTCACAGCTTTATTCAAGGCCAAGAGCAAAATTTCCTATATGCTGGGGCAAGAGGTTTGTCTGTAGGAAGGGAATTGTAGTCTGTTCCTACTCACAGGAGCAGCAAAGCAAAGGAGTGTTCAAATGGTTTGTGCTTGACTCACTGTCCTTGTCTCTTTGCCATCTACAAAGCTCAGGAACAGTCAGTAGATGTCACCAACCTCCTATAACCACAATGAGAAACTGTTTCCTTTGAGACTGACCTGGTCTGTGTGAGGCAGCACTGCTTTTTCTGCCTCTGGGTTACCCGTGGTTACTCTGCAGAGCCTGTGAGTTGCAAACAAGAGCTTGTTCCATTTTAGTACAAGATGCTCTTGCAGTGCCAGAGAACAGCCTAGTTCTAAACTTTTTCAGTGTGTAAAATCAGTGAGGTGTTTCATCAGCTGAAATGTGTGGTTTGACTGCTTCCACAGCAGACTGGGAGAGGGTCCCTTTTGTCACCTGCCAGTGTGCAGTCACCTCTTAGTTTTGGCATTTAGAGCTTCCTTGAATGTATCTGATAGGAGCTATCTGAAGTCATGTGGAATACCAGAAATGTCTTGAATGAAGCCATAAAAGACAGCTTTGTTATTTCCAATTGCAGTTTTCACTTCCCAAAGGATTTAGTTACATCCTTATGCCATCTTACACAGAAAGGATTTCCCATCCTAGGCAGGGGGTTCTGCTGGTTCCAGACACCACAGCAATGGTTAAGCTGTTTGTTTGGGTAGTTAAATCAGCATTCTTGCCTGGAGAGTAAGTGTGGGGAGAGGCAGGGAGGTTGTTTCTGTGAATTTCAACTTGAATCCACTCTAACTCAGCATTGGTCAAGAACTGCTTTCAGGTTTCCTTCTTCTGGGGGGTTGAAAAGAATGACAACTCTGTTGTGGATGTCTCTTAGTGGCACATCTCTGATACCGACTTGTATCTTTTCTTCCTGTTTAAGGTTGTTGGGATAATCACTCGGCACAACCTGACCCATGAATTCCTGCAGGCAAGACTGAGACAACACTATCAGACCATTTGATGCCCCTGCCCCACTGTCAGTGTGGCTTCTTCCCTCCTCCAAGCCTGCACACACGCTCGCATTCTGCTTGGACCCCACGAGGCCCAAGACTTGCCGTTCGGCTTCTCACATGCATATCAAGCCTGGGGAACTGGAAAACATCTTGCTAGCCAGAGAATTAGAGGTGCTGCTTGAGCCCAGAGCTGTTGATTGGCCTCAGGCACTTGGTTTGACAACTCTTGATCCAGGTGTTTTCTTCCCCTGTCCCCGAGTTACCTCCTTCCGTCAGACGTTGTCCTGACACTGCGTGTTCTGCCATTTTGTTTTGGGGTTTTCTTAAGAGTTGGAAAGAAGAACCATCTCCACTGTGTCCTGGGCAAAGAACTGCAGCATCTTTCCCTTCCTCCTGTATGACTGCCTTTTCCTCTTCCTCCCGTGTTTCTGCAACTGTTGCCTTATTTGTGTGAGAAGGGGGTCGCTACCACAGCTTAGAGGAGATCCTGAAGTTTTCAGATATCAAATAGCTGCTCTGGAGGATGGTTTTTTGCAAAAGCAGTATTTGAAAATCCAGCTTTGGATTTTCCAGTTTTGGAAATATACCTCTCTTTGCAAGTATTCCCCTTGGCCCATGTTTTTTCACTCTGGCTTCATTTGTTAATAATTTCTTTCCTTCTTTCATGAGGAGGTGTTTCTGCTGTGATGCTTTTGACAGCAGATGACTTTTGAGAGCAGCTCAGCAGATTTGGAGTTCAAAATGGTTACATTTCAGTTACTGTTTGGGTTTATAAATATTTAAAATGTTTGCAAAACATCTCAGAGGAGGGAGATCTCTTTTCTGTTAGCTGTTGCTATTATCTCCCTGTAAGAGACTCTTGTAAGGCACTTGGTGGCGCTCCACTTCGTCATTCCTGTATTTCTTGGTATTTGTAGGCACTTCGTCCTTGCACTGCTCAAACAGTAAGAGCCTGGGGCACCTTTCCAGCTGGAGTCAGAGATCAGGGAACCTCCAGTGCTTTCTGGAGGCAAATAGAACTGAGGGTCTCTGGGCTTGGTTAAATTATCCCTGTGTCATGAGAGGGGCTGCTGTAGTTTCAGGTTGCCATAAGGAGGGATACTTGGTGCTGGTGACTAAGGCAGGATCTGCTGGCGGTGATAAGTGGGGCTGTCTGTGCTCTAAAAATGCTTGGGATAATGTTTGCAACTGCAACAATCTGTAAGGGTAAAATCAGCACTTAGGAGCCAGTTGCAGCCAGTTCAGTGCTTTAGCAGGTACCATCCTGGCTGGCACCTGTATTGTTCCAGCAGGCACCTGCCCTCCTCAGTTCTCTGTGCAGATAACCCTCAGTGGGAAGCCAGTGCTGTGCCTCAGGGACTGCAGAACTGATTGGCTTGATAAAGCACAGAGCATTCTCTCAGCCAAGAGACTGGGCCAAGTAACATGGGGAATATATTCCAGAAAAGCTTCTACACAGCCTCTGAGCTCTCCAGTTAACCTGTTGTCTGCCATAAGGAGGTAGGTGGGAGTTGGGACAGAAGGAAAGCAGACTTTGTTGAATTTTCTGTGTTTCCCTAGAGCATAGGAGTTGGCATCAGCTACCATTCTTGATTTGTGAGTTCTTTCCCTGTAAGTAGAGTAAGGATGTTTGTTCTGTGTGGACAGTCTCTGCTGGTGATGTCTAAAATGCCTGTGCTCCCTGAGCTCTGGTCTTACACTGAGCTATCCCAGGAAACTTCCAGCACCCATTTGCACTCCCTGAAGCTGGACTCTAGGTTTGAAATATGCTTATGTTAGGCTACCTTTCATTCAAAAGATTTGTGCTCCTGGGTAGTTACAAATCACAGGAATCCTGTTATTGTGGGATTTCAGATCACTCAAATGTGGAATTGGCAATCCTATACTGTTGGAGCACCTGTCAAGAATGTCCTGTGTCTCTCCATGTCAAATGTTTTTCCTCTTGCTCATGAGCGAGTGTGTGTTGGAAGGGAAGGTTCCTTCTCTTCCTGCACATGAATAGGGCTCCTTAGGTTGTTTGTATTGAGCTGGTCCTTTTTTATTTCTGTACACAAACAGCAGGATATTTTGCTGCAGGATGCCTTTGTCATTGCTGCTGAGGCTGGAGTTGGGCAATCCAGACAAGTCAGGCTGGAGAATCTTGTCAACATTTTTCTGGGCTCCAGATGCTTCCCCATGGGAAGGCACCTTGCCTTCAACCTGTTGGCAGCACTGTCTGCTCTGTCTGGGCATCTTATTCAAATATCTCAGCTAGAAAACACACCCTTTCATTCTTTCAGTAAAGAAGTTTTCAGTGAGGATGGTGGGTGACCCTGTCAGCTGCTTTAAAGGGAAATCTCAGCATGCAGTTACTGTTCTGTAGCCTGCAGAAAAGGAATTACAAGTTCACCTGACATTTGGAGATTCAGCATTTCCCTTCTGATAAGGACTGATGCCAAGGGACTTGTGTTGAATCAGTCTTGTTCTCACACTTTAGTTACTTAATTCCTTTCTTACAACACACTGCTTCTACCCTGGCTCTAGTTGCTTAGTGATTTACCAAGAACTCACTCTAACATAGGTGCCTGTAACATTTTAACAGAGCACCACTAAGGGAAAAATAATCCAGAACTGGATTAGTTCTGATGGCAAGATTAGGGGGTTGGTCTGGGGCCTTCTCCCTTGCCTCATGGTTTCCTGTGCAGTGTTAATTATGCAGTTTTGAATTATTAATTACTGTGAGCCATTCCAATGGTAGCAACTTACCTTTCCATTGTTTTTTTTTTGCACTGTTTTTTGTTATGAAGTGATGTAAGCTAATTCCATGGTGTGTGTATATAAATTGTATTCTTTTTTAAAATTTGTATGAATATATTTTTATTTGAACTATGGCACTTGGGAAGTATTCATGTAACTGTAAGATGTCTGAGAGTAAAATGTTTGTGTCTCCTTCAGCACTTTCAAGGCCTTTTGATGTTTCTAGTATTATTTTATTTTTGCCCTTTCGATGTTTCTAGTATTGTTTTATTTTTGCCCTTTATGATAATAAAACTAGTAGAACATGGCAACATCCAAGAGCATGATTTGAGGTAGTTGGGTTGTTGCTATTTATGAGCTGACTGGATCTAACAGTTTGTGCAGAAGGTGCTCTTAGACTAGGCAGAGAGGAATGGCTGTGATCCTTTTGGTTGTGACCACTGTAGTTCTACTTTCTCTTACAACAGCTGTTTCAAAGGAGGGAATTGCCATGTTTGATAAGGAGCTAAATTGTGCACATTGTGCTACTTTTCTTACCTGAGAACTCACCTTCCTCCCAGTAAGTCAATGAAAGAGGTTTAGAGTACAGTGTGGCACCTCTTGTTTTACAGTTGGCTTCTCCAGGGTGTGAAAGATGTTAATTTCATCTTTAGTGTTTATTTAGTTTGTTTAGTTATTTAGTTAGTTATCTTTCCAGCTTTGTCCTGCTGTCTGCCTTACAGAAAAGAACTGATGACAATTTTTGAGCTTTCATCACATGCTTACAAGGCAAAAATGTAAGTATAGTCTTTGAGGACTGTAGAGATATCTGACCCTAAAAGCTCACTGCCATTCCGTGTTGCTGTGGATCAGGGGGCTGTGTTGTACAGGATGCGCGTAGTAACTCTCTGAGGCACTCTAACACAGAGTTAGCCAGCAACTTGTCTGGCTTCTGTCCTCTGACTCTCCCTTGGTGGGTATATAATGCCAGGGAAAGCCTGAGATACGTAAAACCATCTCTTGAGAGGGAATGGCAGAAAATCTGGTTTGGGGAGCTAAACAATTGCCACAGTGGTCTTAACTAAGCAAGAAATAGGAAGGATACCTAGCAAAGGTAGGAAGGAGTCATCAGGAGAAAGGACTGGGAAACTCTGCTTCAGCTTTGTTCTGCTTTTGGTCATAAATGCAGCAACATAGGAGGGAATGGGAGAGGTTTATAGACTCGTTGAATCCAACCATGTGTCACTGTCCCTGTAATGGCACACTGGGGCTCCAGCAGAAAAATTTAGTGGTGTTCAGTGAGATTATTTTTTTTTTTTTAATTTTTGCTTTGCTAGCAGGATACAAGCTGCCTCTTCAGTGTGTGTGCATTCCCATGCAGGCGTGTACATTTCCAGGTGTGGATCGTGCACTGGAAGGAACAGAGGATGGCTGCCCGGAGCTTTGGCTCTGCAGGGATGTAAGGAGAGAGTGAAGCTGCTCTTCTTGTCCAGGGTGCTGAAGGGCTTTTCAGCGGTGGTGGCAGACACTCAGTCTCCTCTGCACCCACTGTTTGTTCAAATGCAGTGTGTGGAAAGGCTTACTGGGAGCTGGGATGAGACGTCAGTGAGCTCCACCGCTGTCTGGGAAGGGAGGCTAGTTGGTCAGTGAGGTTTGGATGTTGAGATCACGGTTTAAAAGTGGGTAGGATGTCCCTTTTTCCAGGCTGTTTCAATTGCTTTATGGGCTATGTATGGTTTAACACACATCTTACTGATCCTTTAAGCATTTTGGAGCAGAGGCTGGAACCCGTACATGCCAGTTTCAGTAGAAAACAGTGCTGTGTTGAAAACTCATGACTGACAGATGAGACATGACAACCTTGAGACCTTTGTTGACTCCCCCAGCAGCTCTTTGATGCCTATACTAGAGAATATCTCTCTGGGATGGCTGAATTAACACACCAGTTTTATGTTTCTTTTCTATCCTCCCAATTCCCAGCATAGCGGGCCTGGCTCTAGCTGCCTTCCCACTACCTTCTGTTTTCATAAACTTCCCCTCCTCCCCACTCTGCTTTTTCTGTACAGGATTGTGCTGGTTTTCCGAGAGAGCAGTCAGGAGATGGTAATAGAGGGGAAAGGTCTTAAAAATCTTCCTTCCTTCCCACATAAAAGTGTGGGACACACTTATCAAGCAGATGTCAATCAGTAAAGGCCTTTAGGGGCTAAGATTCAGGGTAAGTAAATCAAGCAAGCTGGCTGTGGCCAGATTGGGATATGAACTGGCACAGCTCCACATCTCCCTGCAGCAGCGGGCAGGGTGCGTGCCCTGTACTTCATATATGATTTCTTAGAGAAACCAAGCAGTGCTGACAGCTCCTCTTGGTGATCTTGCCTGCCAACTTGGATTTCAGTGGACGCATTTCGTTTAGTGGGAAGCTGGATAAGGGATAGTGCAGTGTCCGAGGAGCAAAGAAACTGTCAAATCTGATTTGCAAGTATACCCCACGCCAAGCAGACCCCTATTCAGAACAAGGCTCACGCTTTACAGAGCGCATGAAGCACGCTAGTGGAATTACTGTGTTTCAGAGTCCAAAGGAAAGCAAGTTGCTGAATTATGCACTGCCAGTCATGAGTACTGCCAAACACTGTTAGGAAGTTAGAATGAAGTCTGGCAGGGCAGGAGGTGGCAAATGTCATTATAGCTGTGTGGAGGGTGTTAGCCTGGTCCTTCTCTGGTCCCACTGGGATATTTCTTCGTTTACATGATGGCTGTTCCCAAGATTGTTCCCTGCTCTCTCTGATCCAGCTCTCGCAGCAACAGTGGCAGCTTTGCCTATCCTTGGGGGTGATGTTCTTTGCCTGTAGAGCTGATTAGTGTCGAGTTTCTCCCATTCAGCTTTTTTGCAGTGCTTGCTCCTGAGTGCAGCACTATTCTGACCTGGGTGTGAGATTTCCTTGAGGAAATCCTTACAGCTCAGTGTGTGTATGGGAGTAGCAGTAAAAATCAGTCAGAGATGCTTTTTTCCTCGATTGCTTACCCTCAATTAAGTTCTCCCAGACTGCATGCTCTATTAACATACTGTCTGCAAGCCAATACAGACTTGTTCCAACAGGAACAGGCTTGCTGCTAATGCTGGACCCACCTGGCTTTAGGTCAGGCAGCATTGCCTATTCTTGCCATTTTTAGCACATTCCACTGAACTAATCCATGTTTTGTGCCTTGAGGGGCTGACAGGGAGGGACAGTTTACAGTGTCTGTGCAAGTTATGCTTGACTGGGTAGAATTCAGCTCCAGCAAGAGCTATTGTTAGAGTACTTGGATTGTTTTTACTTTCAGCAGCACAGGGGAAGTCAGGCTGTTGCCCATTGCTGGTGAGGAAGGATCCACCTGCATGTTCCCATTGTGCTGCAGTGGGTGTGTTTGGAAAGCCTTTTTAGGAGACAAAGCCCTATTGTCCCCACAAGAGCTCCCCAAAGGGTGACTTCACACCCCCTTGATCTGTGAAATTGAGTAAATGCAGTCACTGCAGCGTTCACTGCAGAGATGTCTCATGGATACTGCTGGGAATCTTAACCTGGGAATTTATTCTCCTGTCAGGGAAACCTGTGTGGACACTATTCCACAAAGTATTTTATCTGTAGCTGGTGCTGCTGGAAGGAGAGGATATGTATCACACTGTCTGTGGTTTCCTATTGGAGTGGAGCAAAATTATTCCCTCAGATTTGACTTCTGCCCATCTTCCCCAGGAAAGAATCACCAGGCCCAGTGTGGAGCACACAGGTCCCTCTTGGAGGCCATGTCAGCAGCGTAGGGAGTGACTGGGAGGGTGGCTTGTCAGAAATGTGATGTGTGACATGAGCCCTAATCAAGTGTTGCAGCAGCCTTAGCTGTGACTGGCCCTGTGCAGGAGGGGTGTGCACTTGAATTTACCCTTTCCCTGGAGCTGTGGTCCCTGAGAGCTCTTGTCAGCAGCTCTGGAACACCTGCCTTCCAATACCTTATCTTCACCAGGTAGTATTTCTGTCTCCATGCGCATTTGCATAAGCAAAGTCAGAATTGGATGGTTCCAGCTGGGTCTGTCCTGATGCTGCCTTCTTAAGCCCTGAACAAGCTTTCCAGGGTACTCAGGTACATGGGAATGAGACTGGGAATGCACTGAGATTCTGGGAATGAGACTCATGAGGTGCTCAAAATAACACAGTTCCTAGCAGTACGTGCAGTCAATCACAGGACAGTTGTGTTTAGCTGGGCTTGATGCCATTGCCAGGGCTCACATGGGGATCCTAGCTCTTTGTTCCTTGGGATGCTGACTGAATGTATATTTGGCAATATTAACTTCTTTGTTGGGGTGCTAGAATATGTTTTGGGTCAAATTCAGCTCCTAGTTGTGAAATCTAGCAACTAAGGTTGAGTAAAACTTAATCAGACTTCCAGTGTTCCCATTAGCCATGTTAGAACAGCTTTGCGAGGGGCCACTCCCAGGAAGTGATAAATGTTCTGTACAAGCTGCTTTGAAGTTGAGTGATCCCACCTGCCCTCTCATGAGGAATATAATGATAGTATTTAAACCCTTTGAGGATCCTTCAACAAATTCTCAGAATCAGCATCTCAGCCACGTGCAGAGTGAGACAAGACACAGTTAATGATGTATCTTTCTGTTGATGCTCGTAACCTTTATTTGGTCACTGCTAGAAAGCATATACAATGAGTTCCCTTTCCTCCCTCTGGTTATCTTGAAACTTGTGGAGTGTTATGCTTTTTCTTATTTCTTTTCACGTAAATTTGCTTACATGAGGCATTTATGGCAATTCCCATGACTGAATAATCTAAACCAGCAAAAGGACTCTCTTATTACTGAAACCCTGTCTATAGGAAAACTCATAATGGTCTTTCAGTGTTAAGGAAGGGGTTTTTTTCCTGCAAATCTGTTAGCGTTTCTTAGTGCAGAGGAAAAGCCTCTAATGAAAAACTCAGTTTCATTTTTACCAAGTTCATGTTTTTTCTGTCTCATGTAAGTAAGATCCAGGGTTGTGGGTACCAGAGTATCAATAAAACTTAAGATTTTGACCTTGGGAAAATACAAGGAAATTTAATGCAACAGACAGGAGAGAGGTCCAGCACAGATGTCTAATGTGTTAGTTTTATTTAAAGATGGTCTTTTGGTGCTAGCGTAAGAAATGTTCTTTAAAAAACATCAAATAAATAAATAAATAAATAAATAAAAATAGGAATAACTTTCTGTTGAGGAGCTTAGAAAGCATCTGGCTTTCGTCTTGGGAGGAAGGGGTACTGTAAAGCATTCTTCAGAGCAGGGGATAGGGAGGTTGATCCTAATTTCTCCGGGAACCTGCAAACCAAACATGAAATAAATATTACTAGAATCTGTTTCTGTCTTGGTACATGTCATCATTGTCAGCAGTGCTTTAAAAAAAACAAATACTAGCTTAAATACTAGGCTTAAATTAATTCCATTCTCAAACTGTGTCTTCTTAAAGACTCAAATGAGAAGCTGCTCCTCCCCTGTCCCGTGGCACAGACATGCTCTGTGCTATTCAGTGAAATGGCTTAGACAGGACTTACCGTTGCAACCCATCCCACTCAGGGAGCCAATCCGATCAATCCTCCTCCCAAAACAGCCGGAATCTCTCATCATCCTGGGCATCTGCAGCCCCCTCAATCTCTTGAGGAAGGAGTCCTTGTAGGACAGAGGGGTGTTGGGTGCAAGCCTGCGTTCAGCCTTCTGGTCATCACTGTCATCGACGAGGATCTCCTCCTGCGTTTTGGGTTCTTGCAGGTCGGGATTGGACTCCAGGGCTTCAATCATTGCAAACTTATCCTCCAATCTCTCCAGCAGAGCCTATAAGAGAAGGATTAAATTAATATAAGTCCTTGTTTTGTGGTCATTTGCTAACTCCTTCAGTCATTCTGTTCTGCCTTCATCAATGGTCCCATAGCCCACCCTAGGGAGACTGACACGTTGGATCACAGCCTTACTTGTGGTCGTTGGGCTCTGTCCTCTGCATTATATCCCTGTTCACAGTAATTCCGTCTATGGGAAGATACAGCTTCAGCTAGTGAACTGAATGAAGCTGCTTGCCACCAGGTGTATCTTACTGGCAAGGTTGGAAGACAACTTGGCAGAGAAGAAAATGCTGTAACAGTGTGGGTTGCACGGGGGATACCACTCAGCCCACCAGTGGTACAGAGTCTGAGAGGACCTCTAGCCACATAGCCCACTCCCACGTTCTCAGAAGTTGCTGCTTTGTCACCCCTGGCTATTTCAGTGGACATCTCTTGGAGAAGCTCTTGGTGTTTTCACTAACCTCTGCCCCAGGGGTTACAGGATTGCTACTCCTTAAAGTAACTGAAAATACTGCATGGTAAATTCGTGCCTGCTGTGTGATTGCTTCCTGGGTACCATTCTTTGTAATTTGTAAAGCTTTGTGTATCTGGATTCAGATAACCTCCTCAAGGGCAGCTCAACCAATTAGAGGAATGTAATTGCCCATCTCTAGAATTTGAAGAGAGGAATGAGCTTTAATGGCTTGCCTAACAGTGAGTGCATTTGGAAGCCACTCTTTCTGGCTGCTGGAAACAGCCCAGAGGCAGTTTGAGCTTCAACTGTCCTTACCAGCACAGGGAGTTTGTTCTTAGGGCCTGAGAACAGCTTTGAGAAGCTGTTCACTGGTACCAGTCCAAGGAAAGGTTTGAGCTTTTAGATTCCATCAGAGTCTCAAACTCGTACTGTGCTGCAGCAATGGATTTTCTCTATGTAGCAGGTTAAGTTCGATAACCAGGCAGCTGTGCTCACCACTATACCACCAATTTCGTTAAAATTCTTAGCTGGTAATTTTACGGCTCTGGAAGCTTTTCTGGATGAGCCACACTAAATGATTATGTTACTCTTCTAGTAATAATTCTAGAAGTTTGTCTTTGGGTGCTCCACTTTACTGCATCATTACTCATCCATATGCAACCAGAACTCTCAAATTCACAAAGCTAGAGCCATATGGCTGCCCTGTGTCACTGTTCTGCCATTTAGTGGAATAGACAGGACCCCACCTCAAAGTTTTCTATTTGTTCTTATGGACCTACTCTGATGATTTTTTTCTTTCCCTGGAACTCTGTTCCCAGGAAGATGTATCTTTAAAAGAAAAAAAAACCAAAACCCCAAGGAAGACATCCTACAACATCACAATTTTGGTTCCCACTACTGCCCAGGAGCTCGGGTGAACCCAACTCGGGAGGATATTGCCCTACAGAGCTTCTCTGAACCCTTTTGAAGAGCTGAGGCTTTCTCCCCTGGCATACGATGGCTGATGCGGTTATTGCGGTCCGATCATGCAAAAGGAAAGCAAAGCACCACCTCACACTCTGCTAAGCACCCCAAAAGTTTAACCTTGCAAAATGAGAGTCCTCACCTCCATGCTGGCCAGTTCTTTGGCAGGGCTGAGGCTGTAGATAGGGTTGGCTCTGCTGGACTGGAGCTGGATGAGCAGCACCAAGAGGAAGCCATAGAAAAATGAGCCCTTAGTGTCCATGGCGCTGACTTTGCTGGGAATCGGGAAGTTCAAGCTGTTTCTTCTGAGATGTCCCTTCAAGTCTCTCTCTTCCTTGCCCTGTCGTCTCTCTTCTGAAGCTTGTCTTTTATACTCTTCGGGTGATCCCTGCTTCCTAGGTTATCAGTGGGTTTATCTTGGGCACATTCCAGTCCCACTGCAGGCATGCAGCTCTGTCAAGGGAAGATTCCCTTTATTAGCTGTCATTAGGCAGCAGCTGCTGTTGCTGAGGAATGTATGTCACAAGTCAGTGATTTCATGTCACTCCCCCTCCTCTAGATACCAGGCGCTGTGATTACATAGTCCAGTTGGAAATTCTTAGCAATTCTCTTTCAAGAGACCCCTATGGTCAGATTTACAGAGATGGGAAACAATCCCGTAACTTCTCTAAACTTTTCTCAGTTAGAAGATTTCCATAAGGAAATTGCCTTTTACAGGGGAAACAACAGGCTTTCAGATGAGTATTCAGTGAAGAGTCAAGAATGAAGATAAATCGACTTTTGGGACACCTAAAGTATTGTGCACGCTTTCCTTCTATATATGGAATATGCGCGAGCACTGCATACCACGAAGTGTGCTGAAAATCCCAGATTTGGGCCACTTCTCTTTTCCAATTGCTGTTGAGGTGATTTCACCATTGAGGCTTTTTATTTGTGTGTTACCAGCAAGAGCAGCACCTCAATCTGCATCTCAGTGCAGACTGACTGTGAGGACAGCGAGTGCCTCCAGCCCTCTGCGACAACCGGCTTCGACACCACTGAGAAACGCTAGTGTTTATTAACAGCCAGGTGCTTAAATAGTGGGATTTCTTTAAGCATCGATGGTAAGGCTTGACCCTGCACCAATAAAATTTAAAAAATGGGCAGCCAGATTCAGCAATAATATTCTTTTACCTTCATAAAAGAAAGAATGCTTGCTTGATGAGAACTTAAATAGATGGCTTCTGGTGTTATTCAGAAAAGTATCAGAATCTGTCCCAAAGGAAGAATGGATGAATTTATGTATATGTGTATTTTGTGAGGAGTTAAAAATCTTTAATTTAATATATTAAACACAACAAGTGTTTGTTTGTTTCTTTAAGTGCCGAATGTCTTAAAATTAGCTAGAAACTGCTTATTCTTAAATGAGAAATTACAAAAGTAAAGAATTGCTTCAAATTCCTCTTCCATTGGTGTCTTTGTGCGTATAGTACAACTAAAAATTAATCTTTTTACAGAAATGCAAAAGAGTTCTAAATCATGAAGCAATGGCTTTTCTTGCATTTTCCTGTTTCTTTTTACTTTAAATTGAAACAGCAGCAAATGTATAAGTTGAGTGTCAGTCTAGTAATAATTTGACTTTTCATATGAACATAGATCTTGAATCTCCTGAGTACACTTTCAAAATAATAACAGAATGTTGAAGTATTTCCCATGTCTTAAATGTCTAACATAGTGTTTATGTACAAACATGTGCACATACTGTTCACATGATCAGCTACCAAAATTATACTAGAAGGGACATTCTCAAGGTTGTGAAGTCACGCTCAAATGCTTCTTTGTCCTAATATAGCCTGAAGTCAGCCCAAGTCTGTGTATGTTCTGATGAAGCCCTTTATTATAAGAGCTCTCTCTGGTTTTCCTCAGTGCTTTATTTTTTCAGAACATGAAGGCAATACTAGTTTTTTGTATTATTGTGTGCTCCAACACTTTTTTATTTAGTGCTTTTTACAAAGAACTGAGATCCTGATAGCTTCTTTTTTGAATTAACACTCTATACCTCAGTGTCTGTATAATTCATTAATTAGTAACAAGTATTCTCTTCCTGCTGCCCTTGGTGTGTGTATGTTTGTTTGTGCCAAGGTGTAACTTTGTTTTGTAAACTGCAAAAGTGGGAGAAGATAAACCAGAATTATTCATTAATTTTGAGTGTCCAATTTAAGATAATTAGAATCTGTTTTTGTTGTATTTTTTGTTTCTTTCCTTTCACATCCCTCCCACGCACTAAGTATTCTCTAGTGCTCTCTCTGTACAAAAATATTTTGTAGCTTGCTCTGAGTTTTCCTTGTGTCTGTTTTCTTTTGTACAGCAGCCCCTGGGGCACAAACCCAGCAGCGAGAAATTGAGGGACACCATATTAATCTCAGATGTGAAATATTTTGCTTTGAATGATCTGTCCCTGTGAAACAATCTAATTTTCCAGGATTTTAGTTATTAAGTTGGTCCCTGAAATACTCCGTTCTTTACTGGTTTGTTCCTTTTCATCTTCTGTGTTCCATGGCAGATAAATAAGATGCAGCAGCATGACTTCAGCCTTGACAGTACTTTTCTAAGACAGGGAACTTCTGTGCTCTATTTTGTGTACAATGCAGTGAAGTGTAGAGATGGGATAAAATGGCTGCCTGTCACAAGTAGCTGTTGTATTTTCACAGCCAAATTTTGCCCTCAATTATCCATCTTGCAGTTCTGCCAAACCAAATGGGGGGTGAAATGTCAGAACTCAGCTCATCATTGTTAAAGCTATAAAACTCACTTGTTTGTTTATCTCGGTGTTATCACCTTGGTGAATGAATATGAACTTCAGGCTTTATAGCCCAGCAGTGGAGAGTCAACATCTAGGCATTGCCCATGCTCAGCTGGGCATTTCCCTAGTAAAATGTCTGCCTTAACAGGGCAGCAGGTTCTTCTAAAAAGCTTACTGTGACTGGTTTTAGGGTTGGGAATCTGGCACATTTCCCCCACATCCCAGGGTATGGGATGGGAGATGTGGGGACATGAGGCTCCGTTAGAGCAGCTCTGGTTGCTCAGATCAGAGAGGGCGAGCACTGAGGGTGCTGCTGGCAGCCTGTGTGTGGATCCTGTGATGAGGAGGATGGACAGAGTTCAGCTGAGGTGACACTGCCCCTTCGCCAGCAAGATGATTCTATGTCCTTGTTTTTCAGCCCTGTGAGGCTGAAAGGACAATAAACCTGGGGGTTGGTGCCATGTGGGTTCCTCTGCTGATGGACAGACCTGCCCTAAGTGCTACCCTGACCTGCTGCACGTCCTTCCAGTGATGTCCATTTTCCTACTGCCATTCCGCGCTGAAGAGCGTGAGCTGGTTTTACAGAGCCTCCTGTTCTGAGGAAGAGGCTGGATTTGGATTCCCTTCATCTCCCAGTGACAAAACCTTTGACAAAACTAGGCCACACCCCACCCAGGCTCTCCTTCCCTGCACTTTACTGAGAAGGAAATGAAGAGATGAGGCCATCAGAGAAGAATCAAAACAGAAATGTAAAAGTGTCTGGAGTGGCCAGACAGCGATTACATGGTGCCTCACTTTTTCCGAGGGGAGAAATTAATTTTCATCCTAAACAGGGATTGTTTCTCCTGATGATCGGGATATATTATCTCTGTGTTGCGGCTGCCCCTTCCTTTGCTGGAGTTTCCAGGCTCAGTGCTGCAGGGAGCCCCGGGCAGGCGGAGGGAGCCGGCGCTCGGCGTGCGGGGCGATTGGCATCTGTCCCGGGTGCTGAAGCGCTCGCGGCCCTTGGCCTGCACTGGCAGCCGCTGCCAGGTGTATTTTCAAAGCGATGGAGCCCCTCTGTCCTCAGCGATCCCCCTCGCCGGTCTGCCGTGCCAAGCCTAGCACTGATACCAACGGCTTAGCCCATAGCGCAGGGGCGTGTGTAGGACACTACCTGGAGTTAACCCCAAACCCAGTGCCCACCTCCGGGGAGGATTCCCTGGTAGCAGCAGTGAAGGCATCGAGAAAGGCATCCGGGCTCACTGCCACGGTCCCCGAGCTGGCAGCGGTGCCTGGCAGTGCCACTTCAGTACAGCGTGGAGGGTCACTGACATAGTCCTGGAAGGATGCAGCCACCGTTCTTCCTGCTGCTGTGACCCTCCAGTAAAAGGCTTGTCCAGAATGAGTGGGATATTCTGGCCAGGGTCAGGACCGAGCCCTTAGAGCAGAGGGAGAGGAGCGCTCTGGAGGGGATTTCTGTATTCCCTGACCATTTGCTAAACTGTGACCGATTAAAAAAAAACACTCAAAAAAGGCAGTGTAGGCTTTGTAAAAAGTTTATTGCTCCGTACCCCACTGCCATGGTGGGTCTGAGGGCAGCCTGGTGGTGTGGGTGCTGAACGCCGGCGTGGAGACTCAGGAAGCTCTTGGGAGCCGGTCCCGGCTTCAGCTTCTCTATCTGCTGCAGAAACCTGTGAAAGAAGCGTAGAGAGCTGCGGAGGAAGCCGCTCCGAGGCTTTCAGCCGGGGACAGCGGCAGCTCTCGGCGGCTGCCCCGGCCTCCCCTGCTCCGCCCCGGCACCTACGGGCTTTGTGCTGATAGCATCCCAGCTGCGCGCCGGTCCTCTCCGTCCTCGTCCCAAAGCAGCAGGAGAAGTGCCTCCGTCTGAGGGAGAACAGGAGGCTCCTCCACTGGCTCTGTCCCTCCTCCGGCTAGAGACGTCTGGGGCCAGGACTGGAGTCCCTCCCCCGCCGCTCTCCGCCCCCGGGAGCTCCCACTCGGAGCCGCCGTCCTCAGCCCCGGCCACCGGCTCGTCTCCCAGGCTCGGTTCCCCTTCCTCTTCCCGGAGCTGCGCGCAGCGACTCCAGGAAGTCCTAGAGAGGGGAGGAGAGGAGGGATAGGGAGCCCCGCTCCTGCCACTTCGCCCCGGCGGGACGGGTGCGGGTGACTGCCCTGGGAGCCCCGGCCCTGGTGCCTGCAGGGACGGGACCGCAGCTCAGCACTGAGCTCCTCGCCGGCCGGCTGCTCTCCTGCCCACGGCATAACGAGCTGCAGCAGCGAGGCCCCGCAGCAGAGAGCCGGGAGCTGCATCCTATCCCTATCCCTATCCCTAACATCATCTCGGTACTGTATTGCTTCTTTGCCCAAGGATGCCTCTCCTAATATCCCCACTCTGCCCGGATGGAGCTCAGCTGCCTCCTGCCAGATCCCTGCAGGAGATCCCTGCTGCACCGTGCCCTCTGGCTTCGATAAGGGAACGGGTTGTAAGTGCCCCCACAGGTCACCTTCCAGGAGCTGGGGGTCTTCTGAGTGCAGCAACTGCTCCAGAGGGAGAGAATTGCCCTTAGTCATCTCCCCTCCTGGCAGCACCCATTTTCCCAGTGATTTCCTCTCCCTCCGCTCTCCATCACTGTTAGGTAGGAGTTGATGCAGTGAAAGAACCTTCCACTTTCAGCCTGTTTGCTGTGCCTTAGACACACAGGAGGTGAGAGCTGGGTTGATTTCCCCTCCAAGGAGCTGAGAGATGGATCATTTCTCTGTGGGGGAGACAAGTGGGAGGAACTGGAAATATTCATCTGTCTGCAGCAGCTCTTGGGACAACAGCTTTTTCTTCTCTGTATACAAATTTTTGTGCTATGTGAGTAGACCATGTCCTGAGACTTGGGTTTAGGAGATTTTCCTTCTTTGAAAGTTCCTCTGATTATGGTTCTCTGGCATTGTCACCAAACCCTTGCCTTTGTAACCCTTCCCTCTGTAAGAGGCAGAACAGCAGACAGGGTCCTTTCATTCACCACCTGGGTAATAATAAAGCAACTTCACTAAGCCTCTGCCTTCTGCCTTCTTCATTTGCTTAGAAAGGAAGCAAACCAGCAATATCAACTGGTGTGGGACAGTGATTTTTGCATCCAGTTGTTTTAACAGCTGGCAAGTGGGTTTGTTTAAAGCAACACAGTGAAGAAGAACCTGGCAGAGAAAGGAGATGAGTGTTTTGAAAGCGTGGTACCTGAATGAAGGAAGATCATGTCAGGTGAGAGGATTATTGTTGAAAGAGAATGAAAGCAGATCTGGGTGAGGATGTGCATTATCCTCAATTTTGTATGTACTGAAGACAGACAGGAATGGAAAGGGATAAAGCAGTGAGACTGAACAGGATCTCTGTGATGATGAAGGGGAAGAAATACAACTGGCACTCTGTTAATAAGCTAGCCAGAAGTGAGTCTTGGATGAGACCAAATCTTGATCGTTGCCTAACATCACTTAAAATCAGGTGCCCCAAAAGCACACATATTTGAGAAAGATATCTGTATGTTTTTTTCTGTGTAGAAGTACTTTTATTGGAAGCTTTTCTCCTCAGCAACTTCTGTAACCCTGGTCTGTAAATTCATGCTCTGCTGCTTAGCAAAGATGGAAATGGCACAGCTAGAGATGAGCTTCCCCCATGTGACTGGCATCCTCACTTCAAAGCTTAGCTTTGATTATTTGGATGCTAATAGAACTCAGCAAATTACCTGAAGTACAAACACACCTGGCTTCAGTCCTGAGGATCTAATTATAGAGCCTTTTATGTGAAATAAATTGTTCTTGCTTTCAGAAAAGTGCCTTTTTAAAATGTTCCCACAAAATGCCAGGTGATGGGATGGCACGCTACCAGCTCGACCTCTGTAATTCCAACTCTTATCTGTTTCTTATTCATCTTCTGTAGGATTCTGTTCACAAGTGCTCACAGCTCAGACTTCAACCTCCTCTGACCTCTATTATTTTTCTGCAAATAAACTTCAGTAGCACTTGTCCTTCACTGGGTTTTCAGTGAAATTTCAACATTAAGAAGCCTTTCTGTCTGTGAGAACATCCCTGCTCTAGAGTTACTGGGAGGTGGGAACAAGCTTTAGACTCAGGATTATTAGAACGGAGGCTGTAACCGTCCCATTAGCACCAGCTGTCGGGAGATGCTGGCTCTACACTGTTTGACACCCTGATGTCCGTGGGCTGAGTGCATTAACCTTTCCACCACATGGGCTGCACCTGGGCCAGCCCCGGGGTAGCACACCTGAAGAGGGACTCTAAGAAAGCTGAATGCTTTCTGTTAAGCTCCCCCAAGCAGGGGGGAGCAGGTCTGCTTCTTCCTAGCCTAAGTAAATAGTTGGCTTTAAGCCATGTATGGACTAGCTATTGGTATGGAATTATGCTGGAGGATGAAAGAATAACACAGTTTTCATTCTGGACTTTAATTCTTTATTTGATTGGTGGAAATCTTAATTTTCTGGTGATTTTTTCTTAGGAAAGGCAGTACGGAGTGTAATAAATTCATTATGGACTAATCCATCATTGGAGAGCTTGTACTCAGGGCTGTCTATGTAAATGGCAACAAGTATCTGTTCAGGGAATTTTCACAGTTGCTGCTGCTTTGTTAATAAAGTTAACTTAAACAGATTAACTAGCAAACAACATAAGACCTAACCAAAAATGTTTTAAAAAGAAGCTTTCAGCCTTCAGGATATGTTTCTCAATGTTTTTCTCAGTGCTTTGAAATACCTGGATCTGCCTATGGGAGAGTAGGATGCCTTCAAAGAAGGGGGGTTGTATTGTTTTGGGGTTAGGGTTTTTTTTGTTGTTTGGTTGGGGGTTTTTTTGTGTTTTGTTTATTTTTTTAATAAGGCGAGGTATACTACTGGGTAAAATTTGTTTTCCTCTGTCAGTGGCAGATCTAAAGGCAGAGTCACTGCTTTCTAGTGAAGTCTGCTAAGAGAGCTGCCCTTCATTTAAATTGTGGGTCAGAGACCTCGGGCTTGGTTTCTCTTTACCAGACAGCAGCCCTCTGAAATGCTCCTGAATTCTGGTGTCTAACTGCAAACTAGAGCTCTGTTTCAGGAATGAAATATGAACAAATCACACAGCAAACTTTGAAGCAAATTCATTACATTATGGACAACAGTTTATTACCTGTGACATAATGAGACTTGTTTATTTATACATTCAGTAAACAAACAGTACAAATGTAGTTTTCTGTAATTAATTTTCAGATAAATGTTCACAAATAACTACTCTGATACAAACAGGCAGTACAGCAAAGGTGTGTTCTGTTGGCCAAGTATATCGGGGAGAGGTGGCTGCTCAGTACATCATGTAGTAGGTGGATTGGTGGGACCAATATGAAAAAGAGCTGAAAGGCAAGAGGTGCTTTGAAACCCCAAAGTCAGTCCTGTCAATAAAGAAGAGGAACAAGTAATAGAAAGAGAAGTGTCCAGGATTTCACACATGGGAGTTAACTGATTTCTTACTGTTCTAGTGGCAGATTTAGCTCCACTGTTCTGCTTAGAGTTTGTTTGGATTGAAACAAGTATCCCTGAGGAGCTGGTGAAAAACCTCTGTGATCTTCTAAGACGAGGTGAAATGCTTACAGCTGACTCAGAGGAAGGAGGGAAATCAGGTTAAGCAGAGGTGTGGCATTCACAGGTTTTAAGCCTATATCTGAAGACAGTGAATTCTGAGGAAGGTAAAATAGTAAACTGTGTTTGTGATAGAAGGGTTAAAGTTACTTTAAGGCACCATTTCCTTGAAGTTGAATTAACTCTGCTCTTTTGCATATTTCTGCAAATTATGCATGAATACACAGACCAGCAGCCTCTGGCATTCTCTTACCATAGTGAACAGTCAGCATCCCAGTCCACTCAGTGACCCAATTCTGTCTAGCCTGACACCAAAACAGCCCCTGGAAAGGCGCTTTTTGGTTCTGCCATGGTATCTACGGGATAAACTCAGGAGTTCGCTGAAGAATCTCCGGATGTCACCGTCACCCATGGACATGCTCTCGGGTTGGTCCCTGGTGTTTTGGATCCACTGGAGTTCAGTGTCTTGCTGATCAAAGACACCTGCTGGGATCAGGTCATCTTGCTCGTGGTCCCTCTCTTCTGAGGCCAGGGGATGCTCCAGGTCCTCATCTAACAACTTGGACAGACTCTGGAAAAGAGGAAGAGTAGAAGGTGGAAAGGGAAGAGAGGAGAAGGAGGGGTTTTGGGAACTCTCATTATTTCCATATAAGCCATATTCAGTACTAAGTTTGAGGACATATTTCTGAGCTGCCAGACTGCCAGTTAAGTCTTTCCTGGAACTGGGCATATGGGATAAATTGTGAAAAAATTGAAAAAGGCCTGATAAATTGCGAATAAGGAACAAGAAAAAAATAGTTTCTATCTAAGAAAATTAATGCAATGACAGGAGACATGCTGAAATTGATTCTGAAGGATTATTTTACACATTTCTTTACACACTGAGAGGTTACTTCATATGTGGCAGTGCCAGCTCCCTAGTGCAGTAAATGAAATGTGTTTTATAATGACTTGGAGTTCCTGCACAAACAAATACACATAGGTACACATACACACATTCCCTCTTTCTTATATTCTACACCTGGTAGTCGCAAGCAGGGGCTGCATTGCAGCACAACTGAGCTGAGGGGAGATCCTGCAGGTACAACGCATTAATTCCTTTTTCAGCTAAAACCAGGGGCTTCAGGGAGGAGCATGCAAGTGACTGCTCTAGGGCTTTAGATTACAGTCTGTCCAGAATAATTTCTTTTACTTCAAAAGCTTATTGCTTCACTCAGTCACAGGATGACCCTAAATGTACAGTCCCCTAACTGAACCCACAGGAAAAACCCCCAAACATTTTCCTTTCAACTACTTCATGTGATTAGAAATTAAAATCCAGTGATCAATGACTTTAGTTTCCTCCATTTAAGAAATCTGTGTCTGGCCATCTCAGCATTCCTGCTGTCATGATGTCTCTTTAAGCTGGGGTTGGAAGAAACAGAGCTCATCTGACATGTCTAATTCCTAAAGAAGCATCAGCTTCTTTCAGCTCTATTGAGCAGCCAGTCACTTACCTGTAAGCTGGAAATGGATCTGGCCCCTGCCTGGTTTTGGCTGACAATAAGCAGCAGAAGGAATCCAGGGCAAAAAAGAAATTTCAGATTCATGTTTGGTGTCTCTGATTCCTCTTCCCTTAAGTCTCTCCAGTTCAATGTTGCTCTGTGTCTCCAGCTATCTGCATTTATATCTTCCTCCAACCCCTCCCAAGTCTACCTTTTGAGTTCCTGCTAGTGCAAGGATTGGTTTAAGGTTTTGATCTGTTTTCATCGACCTAGGAGGAGGAGAAGGAGAGGTGGAGGAGGAGNCAGGTACCACAGCCAGGCCTCAGGAGGCATCTCGGGACCCCAGGTGCTCGTGGAGGAGGAGGAGGAGGAGGAGGAGGGAAGAAATAGTTCTCTTTTCTGATGGTGAATTAAAGGAGCATTTTCCACTTAGGCAATACAGCATCATTCTGCTGTCTTGGTGCCAGTGATGTACATGAGTGAGCACAGCTCAGTGTTCTTGGGCTGACTGCTAAACCTTTCTTTTTTATCAAGAGAAAAATAATTGTGAGAGAACTAGAAAGTGAGACAGGAAGTGAATGGTATCCACCACACATTCACCTGGCTCCTTTGTCACTGTGAAGCACCAAACCAGAAAACAGGCTGTGTAAGATATGAGTGTTACTGCATAATAATATAATATTATAACATTATAATAAAACTTATTAATATGATGTTATTGACTTAAGAGATGAAAGAGTGTGATTTGGAGAAGAAGGTAAACCCAAGTATTAAAAATATGACAAGTTGCAATAGTTACTGGCCTGAATGACTGTGAGTGTGGCCAAAACCAGGGTGACATGCACAGACAACTTCTACAAGGCTTAAGCTGAGGAAGAAATTCCTCTTTTCCTGGCTCCAAGTTAAAATAGTTCCTTTATGTGATCTTTCTCAGTCTATTGTGCACAATTTATATTAAATCTGCAATCAGTCTGAAAGGAAGAACAGGCTTGAAATTTGGCTTCACTGAAAAACTGAAATGTTCCTGAGTATGCAATAACACATCTTGCCCTTTTAAGGCATTTTTGCACACATGTGATGCACAGAGTTAAAGGCCATCAAGCTGGACCTACATGGAGGAAATGGAAATTAAGGACCATCTGGCATTTTTCATCTGATATTTGAGTTACTGAAAGCTTGCAAACCAGTTTTCAGTATCAACTTGTTGGTCCTGGAAGCTTGGAAAAAAATAATTCTGTGATGTGCCAGCAGGTTTAATTTTTTCAATGTTTTTTCCACTTCCAAACCAGTTTAAGGCATAATTTTAAGTGTCTCTAGAAATGGGTGTTGTAAGGAGACATCTTATAAACATCCCTCTGTGATGGAAAGGGAAGTCTGATGTTATTATATTGTTGGGATTTTTTTGTTATTGACATTGGTGAAAACCACATTTGATATGAATCTTATTCCCTGAAATCCCCCTGAAATCATCATCCCAGAGGTTTGAGGTGTGTACTTTGCAGTGTAACAACACAGTAAGAAAAGTTCAGTGCAGTTTCAGGTTCATCTTTTCCCCTCTGCGAAATCCCAGGATTGTTTTGTTGCTTTGATTGGCTTGTCACAGTCACAGGTCTGCATGATGTGGATAATAAATCTTCTGGACCTCAAGATCTCTGAAGTTGTTTTGGGGTTTTGCTGAATTGTCTCACTGGTTACTGTTGGACACTAGTACAGTCCTCATCTATGACTATGTTGGTAAAAGAATAACTAAGGCTGGACAGGACTTCTAGAGGCCTGTGGTGCAATCTTTGCTAAAGCAGAGCCAACTTAGATGAAATTTCTCAATGCCTTGTCAAGTTGAATTTTGAAAACCTTCAAGAAACAATGATTTACTAATATCTACTTGGAAATTCTCCTGTTGCCATTTGTGTCATTGCCTCTCATCCTAATGAATTGCAGCTGGATGCTGTCCATAAGCACAACAAAAGGACATTCCATCTCCCCAGACAATGACATTCCATGTGAGTGTGTTTCAGAGAGTGCTGCATAACCCAGACACCAAGGGCAGCTTCAGTCCAGGTAGCCCACAGCTGGGTTCAGATCAGACTTGGTGCAGTGGCAAGAAGTAGTTAGAAACAGAAAGCCATCCAGAAAATGTCTCTGCTTTACATTCCAGATCTTCTCAGGGCTCAGACTAGCATCAAACTCAGTGTCTGAATAGTCACAGAGATCTATCATTGAGGTGGTGCAGCTAAGACGGAGACTTCAGCACAAGCGTCAGCCTATAAGAAGGGAGGAACCCCTGAGGACAGTAGAAAATATTTTGGAGGTAGAAAATGGCTTTATGTCCCTTTTTGAAGTGTTCCTTTGTATGGTAAATCCTTCATATAGGGTGGAAGGAAGTATCAAGAAGGCAGCAGGTTGATGTGTGTTGCTCATCTCCAACAATAAATTGTTTCCCAGCTTCCTGAGATATTTCTCCTGTATCAGCAGAAATCTGATTAAAGAGTAGGATTAGGGCAAACTATTCCTCTGGGGATATACCTGCCTCATCCTGTGAGGAAGCCGAGCTCTGAAACTGATAGCACATCAACTAGGCTTAGGTAGGTATCATTGGAGCACAGCTGCAGTAACTCATCTTCCTCCTTCCTAGCTCAGTAACCCCTTTAGCCTCCCTCTCCTTCCCAGCTGCTCAGGCCAACATTCCCTGGCTGGCTGAAAGGGCAGTGACGTGTCTGCAGCGCTTTCATCACAGTGGGATCGCCAAGTCCACGAGGGAAGTCGGCACCAGGGGCCCCTCACTGAGACTTTAACATTTAGCTGTGGTCTCCAAGCATTTGCCCAGTGTCCCTCTCCCCTGCCCTCTTCCAAGTGGGCTGGAGCTGGACTGTGCAGGCTCAGTGCATGGTATCACCACGAGCCCAGGCCTGGCTGGTCAATGCCCAGCTGCAGGAGCTCTCTTTGCTCTCCTGGCACTTCTCTGCCTTCGCCTTTGGTGATGGGCTGACAGCAGGGCCCAGCTGCAGGAGGGGATACGGGGGATCTGCAGCAGCAGTTCTCCATCCTGAGAAGGGACTGGGCACAGAGACTGAGCTCACTCACCTGGGGTGCAGCTGGCATGTATTGGCTACATCTGCTCCAGCACAATCCAGAAGTTTGGTCCCTACCTTAGGGATGGCTGGGACTGGGAGGAACTGAGATCTCCTGATGTCTGAGATAGCCCATACATGGGGAATAAACTAAACTTTCACTATCGGGTAACTCGGAAGGAGCTTCCCCTGTGGGCTGGTCATCCCAATGCACACTGTCCTGTCTCCTCTTCCTGTCCTGCAGCACCTTTTGTAGGATGGTAAAGGCCAGTAAAGGGACAGAGTCAGTGCTGGCACTACTCTGCTCTGGGGTCCTGAGGAGGTATTTGCCTTTGATCTGTTCTGTACTCACTAATTAATGCTCACTGATGTCTTTGAATGGATGAAGAGGGGTTGTTTTCCTCTCTAGCCCTTTGGCATAAGAAGGGGACAAGGAGGGCAGCAGGCTAGCATTTAGTAGCAGGTTGTAGGTGGTTCTGGAGCATTGGGTTTTGATGGCAAAATTTTAATTTTAGGTTTGTTACGCACATTAATCACATTCCTCTGATGCTAATGAAGCCCAGCAGGGAAGCTGCAGAGAGGGAGGGGAGAGCCTCACATGGATCCTAGAATGGATCCTCAAACAAACAGGAAACAAGCTGAGCAATTCAGAGCAATGGCACAAGACTCTGGTGAGAGGCAGAGTCCTGAAGAAGTACTCATATTCCGTAAATCCTCCCCTGAAACTCTTTTTTTGGCTAAGCTTCATCTCTAACAAAATGAACAGCATCTGTCCATCTTGTTTTGGAGAGGTGGCAATGTCTACATGGGCAAATAGTTATTCACACTCCAGCTGAAACATGGATTAGCTGTGGTTCTAAGCCATATAGGCCTTTTTAGTCCTGTGGCAGCCATTCTTGCTTCCCCATGATCTTTAAGTTGTAGCTCAGAAATTCATAGGCTAATCTTGCACTAAACTGCTCAGAATCCAAGTTTTTCATTCTCTGTATTTTATGAGACACCTTTGGTGTTTGTACCAAGGTCTAATTTGTCTACATATTATTGCCTTACTGTAGAAAAGCTGGACTTTCAGTGAGAGCAGCTGCACACAGGAAAGTTGTGGTGTTAGTCTGCACTTCCTAACCTCTGACAGGAGAGAACGCTTTGTGGGCAGCATGGACATGACTATGCCCAGTTGTTTTGAGCTAGGACATTTACCCAGCCCGACGAGAAGGTCCCTCCTGTGAGATCCCAGCTGGGCTCTTCACTTGGTTATTGAGGTGTGTGGTGACCTCTCCTGGCGAGTGGAGAACGTGCCTCAAGTTCGAGAGCAACTTCTGCTTGGAAGAGAGAAAACAGACCAGACACGGAGAGGTTTCGATAAAATGATTACTTCATAATCAAAAACGTGGTACAGGCACTACAGCAAGGGGCTGAGTGGCTCTTTTTCAGGGTTTAACCATGGAAGTGTTTGTGAGCGGTCATGTCTTGGGAAGGCCCATGGTATGTGAGTGGTATGTGAATGGTTGTGCTGATATTTAAACGTTTGGGTTTCATATGGATGGCTGAGTTTAGTTCAACACTAGATATGTTGATCTGGACTCTCAGAATGGATTTTGCGGAATGTAAGTTTGTGTAAGAAGAGATGGATGTAGGGAGGACATTTCCTAAGCAATTTGTCTGGGATTGCACTCCCCAGGTTGTTCTTTGCAATTCTGCTCATCCTGGCATAGCTGGGAATAGTGTCACCAGTGCCCATTGATCAAGGTTTTCTTGCCAAGCAGCCAAATCAAGGGGCAAGAGGTCACACTCTCCCATTGTGCTATTTATTGCTGCATGCCATTTGTCAGTGTGGAGCATGCAGAAGGAGAAGCCATTTCTAGAAATGGCTAAACAGCTACAGGAATGAAATGGCACCTGTCCTAGAAGTTGCATTGGTTGTTTACTTCCCTTCTCCCTCCCCTAACAAACTGGTCATGAAACTAAAAATAACCTAACTAACTAAAAATGTGATCATTACATAAAGCCTGTCCTCCACAAAACCCTCAGCAGATTTTGTTTCGCCTGTGAGAGTGGCACTGTACATAACCTCAATTTTGTATTCCTGGAGCAGGATCCCAATTGTCCCTTAGTTTTGACATATCTCAGACTCGTGGACTTTGCCTGACTAGAGAGTGGTGTAGGTTGGTCCCTGTGTTTTGAGAACAGGGAGGTCAGCTACCCTGATTTTTATTTGGGATTCATGCATGTCTTCTTCTTCTTTTTCCTGCTAACATTTATGATCCTTTTCATCAATGCTTCTCATCAGTTCAGGTACAACTGCACACTTCTATGTACCCACACTTGCTTATTGTGATTAGAAGGCAAATCCTTCGTGTCAAGCATTGCAAGCAGTTGGTTGTTCCAGGGTGGCCATTCTGGAATTCTGCAGTGGATGCATATTAGGCTGCATGTGAACAGAGAGCCCCTTCTTGCCTTGGGTGGGTGAGCTGCAGTGGGAAGGATGCGGCTTCATCCAGAGCTTAGAAAAGCCGCTCTCTCTCAGGAACTCAGTGTGGCTGTGGTGGCTCGTATCACCCACTGTTCTTGATTTGACAACCCTTCTTTGTTTTCCCAGAAAATACTCACCGTGTTTGCCAAGCTTCTGGAAATAGCTGCAGCCTTTTGTGGTGGAGGGTGGCATAGCTGTGGGCCAGAGGGGCAGGATATTTTAGCTGCTGCTTCTCAGCACAGTGTGATGGGCGGGCAGCCTTTCAAAAACTAACACTCCTAAAGCTGTGATAAGGTGCTCAGGCTACAGGGCTGGAGGCTGTGTTCATGCTTGAGATAAAGTCCGCTGTCAGCACCACATTCACACCTCCCCTGTCACACCAGGCACCCCATGGTCCTGCCATTCCCACCAGTCACTTGCTGCAAAGCCTCAGCGTGTGGGGATCAGGCCCTGTGCTGCTGTCACCAGGGGCTGCACAGCTCCATGTGCCCTTGTGGTGACATTGAGCTGGTTAGAGGGAATACTGTGGGGTGGAAGAGATTTGTCACCAAAGACTGTCACCCAGAACTTTGGACTCAACCACTTTCCCTTGGGATACACTGTCTGGATAAAAGAGGAATGGGTGGAGTAGTGTATGCCAGATGTGAGCTGGGGGATGTACAGTGCCATGGCTGTTTCCCTGTGTGGGTGCAAACACCAAACACATTCTCTGAAACAACAGAAATTGAGGGCAGGCGGTTAAATCTGCCTCTAGGTGGTGAGGAAAGCAATGATTTCTCCCAAGTTACTTACAATCTCACTCTGTAAAAGTTAATTTGAAGTAAATTGTTTAGTGTCTATGGGCTGGCAGAGTTTTCTAGAATTACAGAAATTAATTTAATTAATTTACAGGGACAAAAGACACCTGTACTAAGCAACTGAATGCCACTAGAGAACTGAAGCTTTTGGGGCTGTGCCAATGGGCGAAAGAATCATTCCTGTAATGAAGATAGTTTAATCACTGCAAAACCCAGAGTTTGAACCGGTCCTTCAGGATGAGGACCGGTTCAAAGTACATACATACTCATACACATATGGTGTCAACTTCAGCTCACAGAAGTGCTTCTTTGTAATGGCAGGGTGTGTCATTCCCAGACTTTCAGTGGACTTATATGGATGGGAAATGAACAGAATTTTTCACCAAAGTTCTCTGTTGACCAAGTCATGGGAGAATTAAGGTTGGTACTTAAGTTAATATGACTGTTAACCTTACTGGGAAGCCAAGGAACTGGTTGCTGTCTGTTGCCCTGGTTTTTGCTAGAGCCTTCTGTTTTACTCTTGGAGTCAGAATTCTTTTTCACACAGTTTAATGTAAACAATAGCCAATGTTTACTTAACGGTATCTTCTGTTTTTCATTCCTTTTGTGAGAACTTTGATGAGCATCTTTTTTCCCCAGTGGGATTGAGAAGGAAGTGACATGTCCTCCAATCCCTTGTGCAGTTGAGAATTGTATAAGACGTGACATATGTAAATAAAGTGGGTCTTTTCCTCCTTTCTGCTGAACCTAGCAGGTGTGAGAGCGTCTTTATTGTGTTTTCCAAACACAGCTGTCGATAGCTGCACAGGTACAGCTGCAGTTCTCTCTCCCTCTCTCGGGGTGTTTCAGTCCAAACCTTGAAAGATTTTCAACCTATATGGGACTAAACTCTCTACTGGTATAAATGTTACAGCTCTGTTGCTGCAGGGAAGCCTTTGGCTCTTTGCATAAATAACACCATTAGTGTACAGCTCCCAGTGAGCACAGTCAGCTTCATGTGTGCCAGTCAGCCAGTAGCATTTTTACAGTTTGTTTGTACTCAGTGGAGCAGACAGGCTTGGGCAGCAGCTGCACATGGAGGGGTTGTTTTGTGTGTCTGTGTGTGCCTTATAGGCTGTAGGAAATGTTGGACTCACTTTCCTCCATGGCCTGTTAAAAGGGGGCCCCAGGTGCCACCCTTAAGCCAGAACATAAACACCCCAGGTAACATTGCTGTGCCCCTCTGCAGTGAGTAGAATGTCCAAGTCTAAGTTTGATCTGTGTCTCTCTGAACTTCCTGATCATGGGAGTAATTTATTCCGTGTATCCATTCACTCTATCCCCCAAGACTGGGTTCTATCTGCTCTGCCTTTAAAGTTGGATGGGAAAGCTATGCAAGAATAAGCAGCAATGGAAAGGTGGGGTAAGAATACAGCCACACAATCTGCTTTTTATAGAAAATAGTGCTTCAGTGCTTTCTGAAACATGGGAGAACCCTCCAAAGGGCCTTCATTTGAGCACTCAAAACCTGTCTTTGAAATAAACCTCTTTATGAACAGTTGCCTATGCTTTAAATGTCTTAACTGTGTTTAGTTAAAACCAACATGTCAGTATGGGTTGCACAGCAGATAGAAGCCACAGAATCTCAGAGGCAGAAGATGTTTTTAGTATCCCTTTCCCACTGGAGATTCTTCACATAATTTCTGTGTTGTTTGACCAAGAGGATTTGTTTTACTCTGTCACCCTGCTGAGGATAACAGCACATGTTTTGCCTAGTGTTGAAGTGTGAAGACCATTGTGAGCCATGACATCATATCTCAGGCCAGAGCAGATCAGGAAATGACCAAGAAGGCCTAAAATATTGGCCATGGGAAGAATGAAAATTCTTCAGCCTAGATAGGTCAGATGCACCTGACAAGTCTGATAGGACAAGGAGATCTTTCACACTTTAGCACATGATGGTATTTTAGTTCAGAGAGGTGGTTTGTGAGAGGCAGAGGTGAATCAGCGTGCAAATCCTCTAGATGACACACTAGTAAATCAGAGCTGCTCTCACACAGTAAGGAGTAAAGGGAATATGGGCCTGAATAGCTAGACTGCTCCAAATCTGACCTTTATTTAGTTTCAGGAGGCTTAAAATGAATTCTGGGTCCCAACTTCCAACCACAGCTAGAACAGTAATTCCCTTCAGATATATCAAAACGACCAGTGAGAAAAGACAGCTATATTAATGGCTATGGCTTTTTACAGGGGTGGAAGGGAAGGAAGCTAGTAATAGAGAAAAAAAGCAAACTACATTTTCTAGAAAATTTAGTAGTGTTTTGCAAAATTAAATCATTATAAATATTGGTTCATAAACTGAATAGTTTCAACTATTTTAACTGATGTAAACCAGAAGATTAGTCAGTTTAAAAAAATAATTTTTAAAAAGAGAGTCAGGGAGGTTTATAAGCTAAATTATCTGTGAGGTCTTTCTCAGTGTGTTGCACAGCTGAGGGCTTGTTTCGGTCCAAGGTTCTGTGGGTCAATCACCAAAGTCAGAGCCAAGATGAACCTTTGGGTTCATGGGCTGGTCATTTGGACTAATTTTGCCCACAGTGTGGGAAACCTTTGTTAAAGTTCAAACAGAGCTGACTCACAGATAGATCTCATGTTCTCTTGCTGCTGGTTTTGTAGGCAATCTGTTCTCTAAATTGCTAGAGAACATTTCACTCTGTTCGTCTCTCACCTTGTATCAAGTACTGAGAGCAGGATGACTTAAACTGAGACTTAGGGGCTTTTGGTCTTTTATTCTGTAATTGTACGGGGGACAGGATTGGCCACTGATTTAAGTATTGCTTTGAGAAGTGGGAATGTGCATGACTGATGATCTGGCCTGCAGTCTAAGCAACTGTTTGTATTTTTGCCCTGAAAAAATGTGTGCGTGATGCACCCCCATGGCATGAATTGAGGTTGTTTTCTGTGTATCTTTACAGTCATAGAGGTAAGAATGAATGAGAGCTTTTGCAGGTACTCAGTAATTGTCTCATGACTGGAAAGTTTCTACTGAAAGAGAGTCTGCATTTAAAACTTTCATACTTCCCCACTGTTACACTGTGTGGCTTTCCAGAGCTATTTTTCGCGCATCCCTAATCATTATACCACTGTACTTTAAACCTCAGAACAGATCTCTGCTTGTGCAGGTCTGAGAGCTTGACCTGGTACCCCTTAGCTTAGCTTCAAAGCAAATACCTTCACTGAGGAAGGGAAATGTCCCGACCCTCCAGACTGAGGTTTCCTAGGCTCAGTGCCCACCAATTTGTTCCCTAATGATCCCGCCAGCCTGAGGCTGTGAAGCACAAGTGTTGCTGAGCCATGTGTGGAGGGCAGAAAGCTCAGAAGGCAGGAATTCCTGGAGCAGCAAGAGGGGGGAGGCATGACAGGAAGAGAAGGCTGATACTTTGCTGAAGAGCCCATCACAAATAGTGCAAGAATACCAGTTCTCCATCCTGGCTCCAGATTCCCTTATCTGGGAGCGCCGGGCGGTGGGTCCTGTCAACACATCTGCCTCGTGTCCTGCTCCGCACTCACCGCCCGCAGATACAGAGTGGCTTGAACAAGTTCCAGTGCTCCATCCCTGAGCTTCCCAGGACCCTTCCATGCAGCAGCTTCAGGCAACCAGGTGACATCACTGCCAAACGCCGTGTAGGCACTTCCTGTGTCACATTCCCAACTGGAGAGCCTCTTGCCAAGTCCTTGTCATTCTACACAGTCTTCTTAGGAACAAATGATCTAATTTTAACCCGCCTGCCACAAACACTTTCCTGAAATAAGTTCTCACTCTCTCACTCTCCTGCCTTGTACTTGAGAGTTTAAAAACAAAATCCCTCATCCTTAGGGTCCAGAGCTAAGGCCTGTAAGGCCTAGGAGGGAACAGGAGCCTGTGCCAGAAACTGCTGTCACTGTTAGACTGAGCTGTGAGGATAGGAATGTTCCACAGAGGCACACTCAGGTGATGCACATCACAAAGTTGCATGGATCTGATCCAGTTTGAATGAGTTGTTCTCTATTTCAAGGACGTTGCAATAGAAAGAACTTGTTGTTTTCTGGACTGGCTGCAGCCAGACATGACATTGAAAAGTACAACGAATGGGCTTAGTGTCCTCAGTGGTGTGCCTAGAACAATTGCTCTAATCACCATCCTTTGTTTTTTTTGGGGTCTAACTAGGTGAGCACTGGCCTAGGAGTCAATAAACTGGTTCTGATCCCACAGTGATGTCAGCTCCTATCTGGCTGTGCTGACCTGCTTTGAGAACAAGTAAAAAACACTTACAGGAGAAACAGGAATTACTGTGAAATGAGGACAAGTGTTGCCCTGGGTTTTTGCTAAGCCTTCTGTTTTAACCTTGGAGTCGGAATTCTTTCTCACACAGTTTCATGTAAACAATAGCCAATGTTTACTTAACGGTATTTTCTGTTTTTCATTCCTTTTGTGAGAAGAGAACTTGGATGAGCATCTTTTTTCTCCAGTGGGATTGAGGAGGAAGTGACATGTCCTCCAATCCCTTGTGGGGTTGGGAATTCTATAAGATATGACATATGTAAATAAAGTGGGTCTTTTCCCTCCTTTCTGCTGAACCTAGCAGGTGTGAGAACATCTTTATTGTGTTTTCCCAGACACAGACAAGGAGCACAAACTCCACAAAATCACTGAGGACTTATGCTCCTGCCTTTTGCTGTTTCCATGGAAGTGAATATGTGAGCTCTTGTACTGAAGGACCAATGCAAGCCCAAACTGCTGTTTACAATAAGCAGAGTGTAAAAAGCCACATCTTTAAAGAACCCTCTAAACAGGAAAGGAAAGTGTGGTTTCAGGCAACTGCTGTCTTTATGTTGCCCTCCTGGGAGTGACACCTTTATGTTCCTTTAGACCTGGTAATTAAGCAACTCCTTGTACCTGCAGGTCAGTTAATCAGGTAATGGGCTCCCTGTGGTTTCCAGTGCACTATGTCTAAAAGGATAAATAGAAAAAGGCAAAAAGTCCTTGGGGATCTCACCGGATCCCGGCCTGACTTGTCCATCGGGCCTTTTCTGAGCAGAACTGCAAGCAAGGAGCAGCAGCCCCGAAGCTGATCCCCAGGGCTTTGCCAGGGTCACTGTGAGGTGGCCCAGCCCCTGCAGGGTGGGAGGCTGTTAGCCACGGCAGCTGCCCAGCTTGCCCCCATTCAACTGAGGACTAAAACAGTGTTGGCTCACGTAAGGTGAGTGAAAAGTGGTTGGTATTACTGGATACTCTGAAGGTCAAGCCCCTGGCTCCAGCTGGGCTTCAGTGGATGAGAACAAACATGGTGGTAGGGCTTCATGTGCTGAGCATCCCAGCAGGAGCTGGGAACACACCAGCACGGTGGTGGGAGGACAGAAGGGACTTGGAGGATAGGACTTCTCCATTCTGGGTGAGCACCTGAATTATTCCAACTCCTGCACAGGCTGGCATAGCATTTGCTCTCTTCTCTATCAGGATCATACAGGATCTTTGAAATGTCACTGGCAAGAACTTTGTCAAAATGATTGATTTCAATTAGCTAGTTTTGTTTCCAGCTTCCCATCCTCCTCTTATTTTGACACATCTACATTAGCTAACTTCTTAACATCCTGAGAAGCAGTGCAGAGCCCACAGGCTGGGTAATTTACCAGTGGGTTTGGGAATAAGGACCAGCTAGAAGCTGAAAAATACTCCAGAATATGCATGTGCTGTTTTCTATTTCATCTTGTCAATCTGCCTGTCTTTTTCCGTGCTCTCTGGTTTCAAGGGCACATTCCCATTTATGCCTTGTCATCAAAGACTTGTTTTGGCATTTTAGCTTCTCTGCCCTTCTCCATCTAGGGAGGAAAATGCTGTGACAGCTCCTTCAGTGATGTTCCCTCCTCCTCCTTCTCCGGCTGTGGCAGTGTGTGCCCCCCGCCCCGCTGCCCCGGGCTCCGAGCGATGCTGGCAGCGCTGGGTGCGGCGGTGCTCGGGCCCGCAGCGGCCCCTGGCGGCCGCGGTGGGCAGTGCTGGTGGTTGTGCCGGGCGCACCCAGCTGTGCGGTTCGCGCGTCCCGTGCGAGGCCCCGGACAGTTCATTTTTGAGGCTTTGCATCCCGTGTGTCTCAGCAGTATGACTGATGCAGGATGGCTAAAATATCCCGTATGATCTTTATGGAAATGAAATGTAACCTTTGATCGGTACTGGGGAAGACCGTGGAGAAACTGTCTTTGTATGTCAGACTCAGAACTGGGCACTTTTATCCCTGCAGGATTTCTCTACTTGAAGGTATATCTCTGTGCCTTTGGCTAGGTTGAAATCCCCCATAATAAACTTGAGACTTTGAGTTAGCCTGATCCAGAGCAAGGTTTTCAGTCCAGAAAATGTTTCATGGTGCCAAAGTCAGTCTCAAAGTTAAGCCAGGCAACCTGGTACAGCCTTAACCTTCATCCAGTCCAAGCCTTGTTGTATGTTAGGCATAAACAACACAAAAATCTTTGGAAACCAAGCCACCATATCAAAGCATCAGCCACATGCATAGCAAGGAGCACATCACTTCCTTCTTCCCTGAGGAAGGGAAAGGGACTGCTCAGAGTTTAACCAAAGCATGTTTTGTTAATAAACACTAATTGCCATCTATCAAGCACACACGTTTTTTCTAATTTAAAAATCCACACTGAAGCCTCTGAAGAGATGAAGATCAGAACAGGCTCAATTTTCCATGCAAATAATTTGCTTCTGATCTTGACCCAGTATTTTCATAACAAATAGAGACAGTGTGGGGCTGCTGTGTCTGTGAGCTGCCCACAGTACCCAGCTGTCCCTCTCCCCATGGGGTTCCTTTCATGCCTGGCTCTGAAGGGAGATGTGCACCTGAGACATTTTTGTTCACCAAGCTGAAAGTCGTGGCTCTTCAACGACATTTATTTCTGTCTCTCCTTTTCCTGTTTGTTTGGTTTTTTTGTTGTTATTTTTTTCCCACATTTGATCCCACTTGCTGAGTGCTGAGTGCTGACAGGAACCAGATGAAAAGATTCCAGCCTTTCAGTGTCAATATTGGACATCAATCTAGATTTATATATGTTTGAGTACATGGGATTGTGTGTTTAAATGTGAACCCACCTGTGCAGGTTCCACACATCTCCAGTAATATCATCATCAGGCATCTTAAAAGCACACCACACCACCATCCCCCTGGATTCAAGAGACTGACTTTAAAAAGAGGAATTTTTGGTTTGGTTTGTTTGTGTGTTTTGGAAGTGGCTTTCCAGGATGCAGCTTGCTGTAATGTGATTTACCTTTGTTTTCTTTGGTGTGAAAGTATTGGAGCAACTTCCAAGCTACCTTAATGGAAAAATCTGAATCGCATGCAGATACCTTTTAACAGAAATGAAATTATATTTTCAGCCATGTAAATATCCCACGTAGATGAGTTCTGAGATGTGGGGAGGTGGGAGGGAAAGTTGTGTTTGAGATGAGCAAAGTACCTTACTAGGTTGTTTTATTGAGTTGTAAGCCTGGAGTGACCGTTGTGGCCATTGATGCAAAGTCCTGCATGAACTAAACCACTAAATTTGTTCAAAATATTTCTTGCTTAAACCGGTGAATGTATTTTTAGAACAACACCTGATCTTGATTCGTAAAACACCAATGCTGGAGTTAGTTCTGTGTTTCATTCTTTCTCATGTAGAAATACCCATGTTACATTTATCATGAGGACTTCAGCCTCCAATTTTGATTTACTTATGTACAAAACCAAACAGTTCTTCAGCTGGCCTTCAGAGATACTACTTCAGGCTAAGCTTGGAGCCACACACACACTCCTGCAGTGACTTTCTCTGAACTGACTTAAAGAAACAGCTCTTGGCTTTGACTCCACAAGGAGTCAACTTATACAAGTTTTTTCAGTTGTTCTTATAATAGTCAATCGAATGACAAAGAGATACTCCAACCAGCTTCCTCTGAAACTCTTAAAGCTACTTTATTTTAGGAAAAAAGAAATTATTAAAAAGCAAGACCAATTGCAGCTTTTCAAGCCTGACTTCCTCTTACATTCACACCTTCATTTGTGTTGCCTTTGCAGCCATTAAGCACTGCCTTGCCTCCTTTAGAAAGAACTTTAATCTGGTAAATCTCTCTTATGCTCTACATGAACCTGTCAGTTGGCAGAAGAGACAGGCCAAATCCTGTCCCCCACACTTGTGCTCCTGTTCCCACTTCCTGGAACTGCTAAAAGAAGGCAGCAGGCAGGATGGGGTTCATGAGATGTGCAGCCCTCTTGCAAATGAATTGAACTCTGCACAGAGTTACTAATTGCCAACATGAGAAAGTAATTCAGTAATTCAATTTGCTTTGATTTCTGTGAGTCATACATAGAAGAAGAATTGACTGCTCATCACTGCAGAGACTCTTCCTCCAACAAGGAAAGAAAAGCAAATTTTAGTTTAATGGGAGAAGTAGCTTGTCTTTCTCACATCTTCCACAGAGCTGGACTGCATCTTTGCCTCACCAGCAATCCCCCTGGAGACTGATAATGGAAAAAAATACATGTATGGAGAGGAGATTCCACTGTAGTGGAGAGGAGCTGGAAAGACAAAGTGCTACAGAAACTTAGTAGAAGCAATTGAGTGTTGTTCTCACTTCATTTGTGTCTCTGAAATAATTACCAAAAAAAGTTATTACCTTCTCCATCAGGGTTTTCCTACTTCCTCTCCTACTATCTAAAGTTACATGTTTTGCAAGTGATGGTTCACTGGGGAGCTGTAAAGGCCAGCTTGCTGTAATGGGTCAGGGTCTCAAAGTGCCCTCACTGTTCTGGACTCTGATGGCTGCATTCTGTGTCACCTACAGGCATAAATCTAGCATGGCTTTAGTGAAGTGAAAGAGTCACACTGCTGTACATTTTTTACCTACCAGTCATGCTCCTGATGGAACCCCACCTGCACTTTTGTAGCTTCTTGTTTCAAGACATCTTCCTCAATTTCTACTGGTGTTTTAGGTTCCCATATTAACATACTAGCTAAAAATAGCAATTGTGGCTAGGAGCAAAAAGAGAATGTTATTTAAAGGAGCTATGTGTGCCTCGGGCAGTCCAGTCACTTCTTACACTGTCACATCTCAGCTACAAAACCTGGAAGAAGCTCATTTTTCCATCTTGTTTTAGTACCATGTGACCTGTGTTCTAAATTGGCACCTTTGTCACCTTCCCCCAGAGCAGGTGAGCCCAGAGAAGGGAGGTTCTCCTGGAGGCTCTGCTGGGAGCTGTGGTGAAAGCCACTCCTCTGCTTTTGGCTCACTCCGTGGGTGACACTCTCAGGGCTCCAGTCTGGTCTGGAACTCCTTCGAGTGTGAGTGTCCAGGCTCAGCTCATCCCAGGACATGGCAGGGCTCTGTGCAGCTGGAGCTGCTCCCACACCAGCCTGTTGACAGAGAGAAACACACATTAGAGCTGTGTTTGCACAAAGCAGAGCCCTCTGCTTCCAGGGCAAAGATGCAGTTTCCACATGTCCCAGTCTGTAGTGAATGCCTTCCTCATCTAGGAAGGCTCCCCCAGCCAGATGTTCCCCTCCTTACTTGTTGGACAGATCCCTGGCTACTTTCCATCTTTTTTTTCTTGGAGATTACTGGATTCCAGTGACACACCAGGCTGTCATTTTGAACACTGTAGTTCTTGTTTCCAAGAAGCCAATAGGTTTTCATTTTCCCTTTGCCCTGGACAAGAAAAGGAGAGAGCTGGAAACAGCTGTTTCCATGGGATATGAAGCAGAGCAGGGATCACTATGGCCAGAGCTAATCCCTGTCCTGCATTTGTTCTCTCTCATAAGTGGCTGCTGATCAGGGAAAGAATTATAATTTATGTGTGGTTTGGGTGCTAATAATATTTTCTATTCAGAGGTCACTGCCTTGCTGGTCACTGGCAATGTTGCTAGGGGTTTAAAATCAGCCTTAAATCCATGTGTCTTTGACTGAATTTTAACACTTTGGTCCATACTCATGTGGTTCCATGCCGGTGCAGACATAGCAGCCGTGTTTCAAAGCACACAGAACACTCTTTCGTCAGCTTTGAGGAGTAATGTGTAGCCACTTCCAACTGAATTAGCAAAAGAACCTTGGAGATGCAGTTAAAAGTTGACTTGTGCTTCACAGAAAAAGCAATGGCCAAATCTGTCCTCTCATCCTTATCCCTTTAAATGCCTTTATTGTTGTAAAGTTACAGAACAACTGTTACCTTGACTTCAATTTCTCCTCTCAGTTCAATTTCATATGCATCATCTGTGAGAAGGGCTTCATATGTAGCAGAACTGATGTGGATCTTCTGTGCTAGGATTCAGAGCAGAGCAGGAATTAATGATTCCCTGAATCCCAGAGACCACACACCAGCCCTCCTGCATTTATCAGCCCAGTGTTTCCACCTCCTCTTTTGGCATTAAGGAATGTGACTCTACATGCCCATGCCAATCCACAAGAGTTTCTCTTGCCTATTTGGTGCATGTGCAGGGATAGTGAGGATGGCAGGTCAAGGATGTGCTGCTTCCTTAGATAGATGGTAATTAGTTCTCTGATCTGGGATGGTCCCAGTGAATGTTCCTTCTCCTCTAGAGACCTTATTTCACACTTGCCTGTGCCTGGTGTGAGGGGGTGTTTGGGGTTTTCCTCGCACTGCAGTGCCTTAGAGGTGCAGGGTGCAGGTATGGGTCTGGCTGGACGCCCGGGTCCTGCCCGAGGCACTTACGCAGGCTGGTGGATTCCATGCGGGAAGCTGTGTTTACAGTGTCCCCAAAGAGGCAGTAACGAGGCATTTTGTACCCCACAACTCCAGCTACACAGGGTCCTGAGAAAACACAAGGCAGAGAGACCCCAAAAAGAAGCAAGTGTTAAGAAGCAGTAAAGAAGTGCAGGGCAGTGTCAAATGCCAGCACCTTTGCCAGTCACTCTGTGTCCTCAGAGAGACCTGGGAATTGGGAGTACTCTGTGCATCTGGGGCCTGGCTGCACAGTACATACTTAGTGAGAGAAGTCACGATTTGATTAGCTGTAGCTAATTGATGCTGATATCACCAGTACTAAATTGCTTCCCAGACCTTTCCACACTGATACAGGCAAAAGTCATTTCACCCCCCTGTTCCTGCTGGAACCAGGAGAAATACTTATCCTGAGGTGTGGGGAGAGGTAGCAGCTCATACAGAAATGCAGAATTCCTTTCTCCTCACACAATTAGACTGTGCCCTATTCTGTTTTTCTCCTGCCTTCACCTCAACCCATGTACCTGTGTGTATCCCAGCCCGCAGCTCCAGCCTGCCCGTTGGCATGTGAGGGATCACCACCTGTCGCACTGCTGCCACCAGATCCAGGGACATTTTGGCAATCTCGTCGGCGTGTTTGGTGCCATTCCTCTCTGGCAGGCCACTCACTACCATGTAGGCATCCCCAATGGTTTCCACCTGATAAGAAGGGGCATGTGTCACCAAGTGGCAGGCACTGAGCTTTCCTTTAGAAGGAAAATCAGAATAAAATCTATTTTAGCTGTCCAGCACTTGCCAAACTGTGGTGTAGTCCCTGTACAATGGCAGGTCAAGTATCTCATGGATTTTGGCCTCCTGGCCTGGGGTATTTGACATTCACCAGAAAAAAGAGTAAGAAAGATTTCAGCAGCTTCCAGATTCCTTTACTGTGGGTTTGTACTCACCTTGTACACATCGTAAGACTCAATCCTGGTGTCAAAGCAGACGTACAGATTGTTGAGCATCTCAACCACTTGCAAGGGAGTACAGGAGGCAGCAATACTTGTGAACCCCACGATGTCCGAGAAAAAGATAGTCACCTGTTACAGGGAGAAGGAGAGCATAAAGCCAAGGTCTCCAGGCAGCAGTGGTGAAGTCTTTGGAGAGTTTGGGGATTTGTGAAATCCCGAGCATGACAGCCTAAGGCACAGGCTGCACGTAGAACCAGTCTTGCACAGCTCAAGAGACACAATCCTAAATTAACAAGCTCTGGCTCTGAATTGTTTTCTACTACTTTGACAGGTAAAATTATTCTTATCTCCAAAATTTATCACCTGCACTTCTGTGAATACCTCATGCTAATGGGAGACTGAAGGTCAAATGCTTTGAGTTTTGTGAGCAGTGATCAATAGACTTCTTACAGAAGTACGGTCTCATTTTTCTTTAAATGTGATTTAAACTGTGATAGGGATAAAACTAGGTACCCAAAAAAACTATGAAATAAAATCTCAACTGCTGTCTCTGCTCTTGTTGAATTAGAAAATATTAACTGGAATTTGTTTCTCCTCACATGATATTTGTTATGATCAAGTAATTTACAGAAAAAAAAATCACTTTTTTAAAAAAATCAATCTTTTAAAAGAAAGAATAGAATTGAGGAAGAGAAATGTGTGTTACAGCTGTTGGCAAAAAATTGTTTCTTCTCTGTGCTGTCTGAATTTTGTCAGTGTTTAAACTCAAATTGTCCTTGCTAATACCAACTAATCTGGAAGAACCACCTTTTCACTCTCTGTGGTTCAGCACTTTTGATGTCATGACTATTGTGGATAATAATTAATTGTGCAATTACAGGTTTTTGTTTTGATAATGACACCTACAGATTAAATGCAAACATTTATTGCTGTTTCACAGCTGAAAGTAATTGGGTGTCCAGGGAAAAACAGAGAACAGAACTGCAGTTACTGTAGCATGAGGGTTTGGGCTGAGGGCTATGCAGCACAGCTGCTAAATTCAACACTGACAGCTGCAATTCTTTTATTCTTCCTAATTTACAAGGAGGAGACTGATTTCTTGCTGCTATGAACTCATGATCCAATGGTGCTGGCTGGCTGTTGTGGGGAGGCTCTTAAACACAGTTTACCAGGATAGGATGTTTGACATCTAAAGCTATGTGTCTGAAAATCTCAGCTCTTCTTCCTTCCCCATCAGCCTGAGTGCTCCATAGCACATTGCACAGCTCTTTCCAAAACCCATCGGGAATATCTGGATTTCCATCCACACTCAAGTCTGGATGCAAACCCAGGATCCTCAAAACCGTGACAAGGTAGGTGCTATTTTAGTGAATACTTTTCTACCCTTCGTGGCAACATCCTTTCCATTTGCTAACCTGGTCATAGTTTTCTGCCTCAACTTTTTGGCATTTCCTTAGCTGCCTGGCCACAGACTTTGGCAACATCTGGTGCAAGAGGTCCTCAGCTAGGCGCCTCTCTCTTTTCAAGTCCTCTGTCTTTTCCTTGAGGTTCCTGGCATAATTGTGTATCCAATCTGTCATTTGCTTGAAGGACATCAGTACAATGGGGTAAATGAGACAGGCGACCACTAACAGACTGATTTTAAGGCTTATTGCGGACAGGATTTCCTTAGTTTTCTTGTGCAGCTTTTCCTGTCCCTCCTGCAGCAGGCAGCTCTGTGCAGAGTGCAGTGCCCTTACCCAGGCTTCCAGGGACACAAAGTCACCCGAGCCCAGGAATGGGGTAAAGAAAGAGATTCCTTCATAATGGGTGAAATGAAGTGACAGATTGACATTATCTGTCCAGCACTTATGTGCAGTCTCTGAGGAGAAGAGAGCATAGCTCAGAGTGGCAAAATGTTGATGCAGTGTGGTTTGAAGGCTCATAGGTGCTGGCACTGGCTGAGCTTTGAGCATGGCTTCTCTGATTTGGAGGATGAGTTTAAAAGCTACTGTGTCTGCCCAGTCAGGATTCTGTCTCATGGCTTTGAGGTCCTCATGGGGACTCCTGAAACGCTTCAGCAGTTCAGAGATCACTCTGGACAGCACCTGCCTGGCTTCAGTAACCCCTGAGATATTCAATTTGGGTCTCAAGTCAGTTATATAAAACCTACAAATGGAGATTTTCTCCTCCTTGCACTGGCAATTCTCACAGTACAGTTCTGCTTCACTTGCTGTACAGAGGGAGTGTAAATTCCCCAAGAACTGAGAATGGAATGATCTATTCCTTGTGTCTGCTGCTGGGAACAGCCAACTGTGCCTTTCTTCCTGCAGGAGAGAGATGAGGTGAGTGGCCCAAAGGTTTTCACAGGAGGCAAGTTCCTGAAGGGCTTTGCCTGTGTTTTTCCATATTTCCAAGCTGTTGCTCAAATCAAAAGAAATGGCACCGAGGAGGCTGCAGAGAGAGACCATGCATGCTGTCAAAATCCTTTGAACTGTTTTTCTACCACCAACATTGGAGGAGGGAAAACATCTAAAAAAAAGAATTAAAAAAAAGAATTAAAAACCCAACAGTGGTATTGTCTGATCCTGGGAGTGTTTCTCCCAGCTCCTGAAATCACAACTGGATCTTGCAGTGATATTTAACAATTCCCATGCATTCTGAAACAAAGCACAAGGAGCATGCATTATCTGGATGCTTTTTAAAGACATGTTTTATTATATTTTTTCCACCTGACAATTTTAAAACAAAAGCTGTATTTAAGAGACGACTTCCTTGACACACTCTGCTCTGCAAAAGGAGATGAATGATACAGTTTTTGTGTGAGAATAAAAGCTAATAAAACCATTTGCTGTAGGTTTTATTCTCTGTGACACTTCTCTCCAAATCTTAAGAAAGGCCATGAAAAGATGGGTTACTTATTCCCCCGGTGATTCCAGTGATCACAAACTGAAACTGTTGAATTTTTTTAATCAAACTTTGAGAATTTGTTCTTAATAGGCATTTCCAGATGATGAATAATTTCTGTTGATATGTTCAAATGAGCTCAGATGTTTTTTACAGTATTGCCTAAATATTTCAGAAGGAAAATGAATCACATTTCTGTTTTGTTTCAGTTTTTACCAAAGCATCTGCACATCCAATTTTTACTATTTGAGCTTCATGATTAGCCTTCTGTCTCTCTTTCACGCTGCACATAATGGACATCCATGCTCCATACACCAAAGTGACCTCTAATGATTTTAATTTTCAAAACTATTGTTCCATCATTTACAATCTTACATTAACGATACTCATGAAAAAACTCAGGATGTTATGCTGGAGCTGATGACTCCTGAATAGCTGGGCAATCCTTATTTCCACTGATAAAGAACAAAGTCCTGCCTAGTAAAGCTGATTGAAAAAAGCCCTCCTCAGATCCCCTGTTCTTTCATATATAGGAAATCACACTTTTAGTCAGGCAAATAAAACACAGTAAAACCTATTATTTCTCAGCAGAGGCTGATATTAAGCAAAATAAATTCTTGCTGGGCAGAATGGTGGTCAATGGTTGTAAAGTAGAAGAAAAGTGATAAAAATACAGTTCCCAAAGATGATAAACAGCCATGTTTTCTCTTATTACTTTAATGCAATTTATGCTTAAAAATATATTTACTTTCAGTTCAAAGGTTAACAGCTGCAGAATATCAAACTAAAAGGAAGTGCAAACCCAGAAAATACATCTCTGAGCATTTCTGTTCTCACAACAAACTTCCAACCTTTTCCTTACTCTATCTACTGCTTACCTTTGGGTCACTTGCCCTCCGTTTATAATCATTCCTTTTACTCTTGGAAGCACCTAATAAGTGCCAGGGGAAGAAGAAAAACACAACGAAAATCCACCTTGATTTTATACTGCCTATCTTCTATTACAATGAAAGAAATATAAAGAGGGACTTTAGTTGAGTACCGAGCTTAAAGTGGTGATTCTGCTTTGCTTTGCCGAAAATCCCTGTTTGTGCCAGTGTGGCAGCTGACAGTGACCGCTCCGAGCTCTTCACCCGAGTGACTTAAAAACGAGCGGGGCCATGGAGGAGACAGGTCTGCCCTCAGAGCTGGATCTTGCCCTTCCCCGTGCTGGCTCCGAGACCGCGGGTGCTAAAACCTCCCTGTGAAAGCATTTTGCGGTGCTTCCGCGCTCACCTGCAGGGACCTGCTGGCTCCTGTGCTGCCTTTCCTGCGGGCATCGCTGGCTCCGAGGAGTCCCACTCGCAGCCTCGGAGTCCTGCTACCTGCCTCCAGCCCTGCGCTGCCTCCCTGTACCCTCCTCCCCGAGCCCCCCGGAGATGTTTTGGGATGCTCTGACTCTTCCCACTGCCCACGCTTGCACCTTCCCCCAGGCGAGGCTGGCAAGCTCCAGCCCGAGGCAGGGGACAGGGAAAATTATCCAGCGTTATCCCCAAATACAGGCTCTGGGCTTGCCAACATTCAGGAAGGAGTGACAGAGACACGTGTTTTGTTTTCATCTTGCAAAAAACTCTGTTTATTGCACTAGTGTTTGGTTTAGTACTTGTGTTATTAAAAGCATAATTTCCCAGTTCTTTGTGATCAAAGGTGTCATGATTATGACTTTATTCAAACTGCTTTCCTTCTTGGCATCTCTCATCCAGTTCTCATTGGATTAGTTGGTTGCCATAACCTACAAAAATGTAAAACAAATGAAAAATCAGATCATGAGATGCAGGAATTTGTGAACAGTATGTGTTGTGTCCAAGTCACAGGATTTAAATAACTGAAATAAGATTTTTGCTTCAGTCAAAATTTATATTAAATGAAAAGACATTTGACATTCCAGACTTGAGCTGCATGTGCTGCCTTTTAGGATGCAATCAGTGTATCAATGAATGCAAATTTGAGTAATCACTTTTGAAATACACAGTCAATCTTTATGACTACAATTAAAGCTCTAGGATAAAGGGAGAATGCATTCCTATTATCAAAACTTACTTAAATAAGTGGGGAAAAAATGGATATCTATTTCAGAGGAGGATACTTTCAATTGGTAAGGGCTGAATCAAGTGTGATACAGCTCCCTTAGCAGGTGGCAGAAATCCCAGTGAGAGAACCCCAGCACAGTGTCTGTGTTCTGCAGCAGCACCTCCCAGCGCCTCACCTGCTCAATCCAGCTGTTGTAGGCAGAGACCCGAGTGAAGACAGAGGGTTTCTGATAGTAGTTGCAGCCAAGAGCAGAGCCGAAGCTGACGATGCCGTGCACTTCCCACCTGCCATCAGCCCCTTGGCAGTTCAGAGGGCCCCCAGAGTCCCCCTGGGAGAAAGAGGAGCACAGTTAATGGCAGTCATAGTGTGAGCACTCCTCTGTGGGGTTTCTAACCTTTCCTTCCCATCAGGCCTGTTTGTCTAAACCCAAGCTTTGAGAGTGGACTCACGTTACAACTGGAGATGATTCCATCCCCACCAGCACAAACCATGGTGGGTTTCACTGTCTGTCCCCACCAGGAAGGCTTGGAGCAGGTTGCATAATCCACCACCAGCAGAAGGCCTTGCTGCAGGTCATCGGGAAGGGGTCCATTTGCTGAGAGAGAACAGAAACACAGAGTCATGGTACCAGCTGGCGCTGAAGGAAGAATAGAACTGCTCTGCTAAATTTCTCCTGGGATCTGGGTACCATCACTCCAGGTAAAACACTCCATAGGGGCTATATTAAAGGGGAAGCTCTATATATTCTATAGGTGTGAATGTCCCTTGGTTCCATTCTTTTATATACACCTTAATTTACTAAAAATTTGCATTCCATTAAAAAATGTCTCGTTGTTAGAGAAATAAAGCGCTACTCTTTCTTCAGGAGTTTGCAATTTACTTATCCCTCCAGGACTTGCCTCCTGAGCCAAGCTGACACCTCTGCTGGGCTCTCTGAGATTTTCTTTACTTCGTGTCTATTCCCTTATGTGTCTTCAGATATTCAGCAGGTGTGTCGGGATTGACACATACACCTGTCTGTGTGTATACATACACTATTAACATTTGCATTACAAGAGCTCCTAAAAGCTCAGTAAAGGCCTCTCAGGTGCATTACCAGCTCTGTTACAAGGAAAATAAACTTGAAATGGAAAAATCATAATGTGTGAGTGAGGTGAGCCCTAATATAATAAACTACCTCAACTACACTGAGTTTTGAGGGGATCTTGAGCACCATCAATAGTCTTTGCTGTCAATCCCAGAGGAGAAGGCACTTCTGAAAGTTTTTTTTTTGTTCCATGGTTTTGCCAATGCCCAGGTACTCACTCTGCAGTCTTCCCCAGCCAGTCACATAGCAGGCAGTGTTGGAGGACAGGATGCTTTGGGCAGGGGGCAGGCAGGCCAGCTGAATCTGGTCACTTAAGGTGACGTGCTCAGAGAGTTTGATCAAAGCAATGTCGTACCTGTGGTAACATGCACACGTTGAAGAGTGGGCAAGGGAAAGGGAAGGTAAAAAGGTTTGCAAAATGGATTAAGACACAGTAGGCTGGGTACTCAGCAGTTACACAGCACTTGGCCTGTTCAAAAGAGAAGCAAGGGAGCAAGGGCCAGTGCGTAAGCAGTAAAGATCCCTGCACCCCAAAGCAATGGGGAAATTCATGGACTGGAAGGCTACTCCCTTCAGAACTGGCCACTTTCCTCTTGGCAGAAAATTGTCTTTTATAGGTTTTTTTCACCAAAACCAAGCATATGTTAGGACTCACTCCAAGGACCTGGAACTGAGGGGATTTCTTTGTTACTGGCCTTAGCCTGCAGCAGGATGCAGGGGTCCTTCAGCCACATTGATATTAATGATCAATAATTATGTGTCTGTGCTGCTGGTAGGAGAGCTTCAAAGAGTGTTGTATAAAAGGCTTCATTCCCTTTCCTTGTACGAAAGATGGGATTGCATGGAACAGCTTCCAACCCAAGCATGAACATGCAGAATGGCTTCTGGAAACATTATTAATTGATAAGAAATTAATATTGTTAATTGCTTTGTATTCTCTTGAGGAGGAAGGTACAAACTGGACAGTGTAACAGGAGGCTCTAAACATGAATTTAATTGCCATAACTCCAGGTGTGTGGGATTCAGGCAGTTTGATTTTTACCGTCCATCTAAAAATTGAAAAGATACCTGCCACCAGCTTACCCATTTGCAACATCCTGTGGATCCCAGTTCTCATTAACAATTATCTTTTCTGGAGAAAGTGCAATTGATCCTTCTTCCTCAGCTGCTAGGTTGTATTTTCCAAGAAACACTCGGTATGTCCGAGAAGAACTGGGCAAGAGAAGGATGAACACTCAGTTATGCAGCTGCTGCTCAGGCATCTGCATCTTTGGCTCCTGAGAGATTCAATAAGAATAAACCTGACTGTAATCTCTCATCATAGGCAGGTGTGTCTGGAGCAGAGCCAGTGATTTGCTAACGGCAAAGATTGTGTTCTAGGCTTCATAATCATTTCATCTCTGAGCTGTCCTCTCAACTCCTGCTCCAGGTTTCATTAACAAACTCAAGGTGCCCTCAGTCTTTGCAGGATTCGGCTCGTATTCTTCAATGCAGTAACAATTTGGACTGTTTTTGACAGCCACGAACGGCTTCACTAATAAACAACTGTGTGATAGAGATAATATGCAGGATTTATAATAATAACCTGCGGCCAATCCTTCATGTTTTGTATTATCATATTTGTTACAACTTAGTGTTACAATAACCATATGCTACTAGAGCAAAATGGGGTTGTATTTGTGGAAACAATTTTGATGATGAAACATCATAGCTGTACCTAATCATTTCTTTGTTACACTGCCACATAATATGAAGAATTTACTGAAAATTATTGTTATATTCAAAATATTTATGATTATTTCTTCAGTGAGTGGATCAGTTAGTTAATTTGTGGATCTGACACATATTACAGAAACAGGCAACACAGCTGAATTTTAATAGCGACTTGAAAACATAAGGATGTTTGTAGTTTGTTTATGGAAAATGAAGAGTGTATAATTCAGGTAACTGGGGGATTTCCCCCCTTTTACATTAAGAAAATAAAGAGATGTCATTCTCCTGACTTATAATCAAAAGATATGATGCGAAACTCAGAGCTTTCAACTGGGAAAGGGAGAACCAGCATTGATATGGTTTTCACTGATCTCTCATGTGCTGCTTCCTGGGTCAGATTTAGCCTCATTACTTACCTGATGCAGTGGGCAGCTGTCATTACCCAGTTGGTGGCAATGAGGGTTCCTCCACAGGTGTGACGCCACTTGCCATTGGAATTGTATTGAAGGGAGGCCTGGGATCAAGGAACCAAATAAGGCTCAGGCTTTTGCTTACTCATTTTTCACCGTTGTGCTTTGTTCCTGCAGAACACAACTTGCTGATGGTGGAAGACTTTGAAGTAACAAGTTTCCAACTCCTTGCCACAGAAAAGCTTTCCCTCCTTCCCTATCATCCAAAGCTTGATTTTTAAAATATATCCTGCTTAAATAGCCCAAGTCTACTTGACTTAAAATGAGAGCCTGCATTACCAGCAAAATGCAGCACATCCAGGGTTTTCTTAAAAAGACTGGAAACTTTAGGATTGATCAGAACAGAAGAGTCAAAACCTGACATGTCAGGCAAGATGCATCAAATGGAATGCAAGAGGTGGTTTTGTTCAGCTGTGCTGTGCAGAGATGGCACAGCCCCAGTTGTTCCAGGGAAAGCACAGAATGACCAACCTGCCAGGGCCAGCTGTATGGTCTTGCATTTTCCCCTCCAACAACTCTGGATACAAGAGGTGGGAAGGCAGGAACCCCGCAGCCAAAGGCTAGAAGACAGACAAATAGGATGTGTGTTTTGAAAGTCGATTAAAAAAAATATCTGTAAGATATGGAATAGCACAGCACCCAGTTACTCTTTTGAGAGGCCCATGTAATGAACTTCCTATGCTGTATTTTTTTCTGCTTTGATGCAGAATGTTCAATTTGTCTGAAAAAGAAAAGTTGTTTTTAGATTTTAATCAACTTTTTCCTTTAAAACTAAAGCAGAATTTGGACACATACCTGCAGGTGCCAGGGTCAACACAGCAAAGAGGACTCCAAGCATGGTGCCAGTTCCTGGGTGCTGCAGGCTCAACTCCATGAGCCATTTTATATGGTGTCCTTTATCTCTGGGACACGACTTAAAATGCAGAGCTATTCCAATACCAATGGAAAACTTGTGTCATTGTGGGATAATTTCTTATATACACAAGTTGCTAAAAAATCCCCATTTACATGGACCTTGGATCCAGGCTATATAAACAACTTGGGTAAAAACAATTCCAAATTAGTTGCTTGTTATCTGTAGCAGCTGTTTCATTTCCATTGCCTTGAAAGTTCATCACAAAGGTGGTCACAGAAGGAAAATGTTAAATTAATTATTGTAACACTTGATGGTATGTCAGCAGTGTCTGATATATTCAGACATTCATAGATTCAGATGTGTTGGTGGGGTTGGATTAGTTATCTCTTAGTTGATCTCTAGACGCTCCCTTCCCACCTTAGTGTACAATTCTGTGACTGCTTGGAATTTTATTTTGGTCTGGGGTCTGCTTTTGTATTGCTGTGTTTTGTTTTGTTTTGTTTTGTTTTGTTTTGTTTTGTTTTGTTTTGTTTTGTTTTGTTTTGTTTTGTTTTGTGTGTAACTGAATGGCATCTACTGCATTGTACTGACTGAAAACCTCTATCTTTCCTGGATCAAGCTGCATGTGTTTTAGCATGCCAGACTTCTTCAATAAACCAGACTGTAACACTTTGAAGTGGAACATACTTCAAGCCATACAAAAAACCAGCTGTCCATGATGAAGCAGAAATCCTGGTATGGTGTGGTGAGTCAGACTCCATTCCTTTCCTATTTCCCTTTGTTAGATCAGCAGCACAGCCCAGGAAGAGAACAGGGTTCCTGCAGCATTGCAGATGAGCCTGTGTACACCCCGGAGCAGTGCTGACCTGTGCAATAACACACTGTGAGCTTGTTAATGAAAAAGAGCAAAGCACGGTCACTCGCAGGACAAAGCACGCAAGAGCAGGAATTTACACCCCTCCAGAGCTGCTGCCACAAAGGGAAGTGTCCTGATTCATTACTGACATTTGAGATCAGTGACTAGATATCAATGCTTACCCCTGTCTCTTTTTTCCTGTTTATCTTCTATTCCAGAAACTTGCTATCCTCTGTCACCTTTCCACCCACCAACCATTGAAAACCTCTTGCTGGTTATTTTAAAAACAAACATCTCTATCCCATAAGTCAGGACACACATAGGGAACAAACTTATTACAATGGAAACAAATATCATAATGCCAGTTTTGTAACTAGAGCTGTGTTGTACGCAGAGACCAAACTAGGGGTTCAAAAATAGTGAAATAAATCTAATGTTTAATGTCAGGATTAACAAGCAGCAAAATCCCTGATTTTCCATTCAGCAGTAGGTACTGTTTTGGATGAAAGATGCCTGGAGCACACATATGGAAAGCAGAAATATAGAATGCTTTGCTGTTTTGCCTGCTTCTCAAGAATGTATTTTCCTACCCAGACAATAGCACTTGAGAAAGCCGCATTTTGAATTGCAAATTAGATCAACCAGACCCTGTTCTGGCATCTTGTATTTATTATCTGACAAAACCAGGATTAACAGTGCAGAATTGAGATTCTAATTTTTTTCCATTAATTTGTTGGCTCTTGGTGTCTGAATTTACAAGCTAAACAACGTGTTATGCTGCTCAGTTTAACTTCCATGTCACTATCATTTTCACTGAATTCCCACTAAAAGTATACATTTCAGATGGTCAGTTACTATTTTAACTTTCCTAGTTTGTTGTGTGCTTGTTAATGTGGAATTTTGTTTAGTTCTTTAAGCATTTCTGCATTTCACAAATACAACCTTCTGCTCTCTTGCATACTGTAAATAGAGAAACCCTGTTTCTTTTTCCCCTTCTTCATGGAGGAATTCTGGAACAGTTCTTTGGTTACGGAGGAAATGCTCATAGGAATCATAATATATTTAATGTAAAACCCTCTCAAAGCTGTTTTGGTTTTTGTTCTATTCATGCTTTATGCGATGATAGCTTATCCATCTTTTCCAGAACTACATAGTCTTCCTTGGACTCCATGGGCGTCATGCTGCTGGCAATTCTGCCAGGGAACACCAAATGGCTCAGCCTCCAGCTGATACTGTGGTGACTTGGAAATAGCCCCCTGGAAGCTCTTATCATCTTCATGCCAGATGTTTCACAGAAACTTAGCAGCTCGTGGAACTTCAGTGAGAAAGAGAAGGAGCTTCTGGTCTGTTCTGTTAAAGCAGAACAGCAAATACCTCCTTAAATACACAGTGTACCTGTGTACAATTTATAGTGGACTCTGTTGTTTCCCTCTCTTTATTCCCTTCAAGGGCAGTAACTCTGCTATACCAGTTAGCAAATGGAATTGTCTGCAGAAAAGTTACACTGAAATCTGCTTTTCTGAGGAATGTTTTTCATCAGAAACCAGACAGTAATTCCTCTGAAAATCTGAAGTCCTGACCCAGTTTTTCCTTGGGACCACCAAGGAAAATTCATTACTTGCTGGATGGCTGTTAAATCTGCAGCTTGGTGGTTCCCTGGGATCATTTCTGTGTTCTTCAAAGTAAAGCTTGACTTTTGTTCCTCAGGATAGAACAAGGTTATACTGAGCAAGGAAATGGAGATGAGCATTACTGTGTGTTTCTGTCCCTTGTTGTGCCTTCCAGATTGTCTGTTCCTGGCTTATATCCATTTGTATATTGTTTTCCACACTGTATTTGCGGTCAATGCTGGCCACAGCTATAACACAAGGCTCTGCTTGTCTAAACGGGGTGGGGAGCAAAGGCAGGAGAGAACAGAGACAAAACCAACAAAAAACCCAACCACACTTCAGCAATCAGATTAGACTGAAAGATATTTATTTAGAAACAACAGCTTTGGTATTTTAAAACCAAACAACCTGTAAGTCACTAGAAAGTGGGATGTCTTCCCCCATAGCCAAAACAAATCAATGCACAAAGTCTCAAGAGGTTTAGAATAGGGAACCTGCAGACCAGCATTTCCAGGTGTATATCCAGAAAACAATTTCATTAAATTGATTTTGCACTCTACAAAAGGCTGAAAAACCTGCTAGGAGAACTTAGATATCTACAGTTCAACTGACTGTTACTGAAGTGAAGGAAAAATTAACACACTCCCCCTCCCCCCAAGCAATAAATAAAAACTGTATACCAGAAAGGAAGTTACACTAAAGTTTTCTAGTTAACTCTCAGAAAGGAATCACCATCCTTTATTTTTCTGTAGAATTAAAAAACCCAAATCAAAATATCAAAGGACTTAGTATATCTTCAAGTATTTTCACCAAATGGATTACTCCTAGGGAACTGAACAGCTTACAGGGAAAGGAAACATCTGTTACACAAGCTTCTGGGATGAACTACTGAATCACCACACTTTCCAAGTCTCAGATTCCTGTCATACCAAGGCACAAAAGGATTGTTGCTTTCAAATTGTCCTTGTTCTCAGCTGCAAAATTGCCAGGTGTCTTGTGCAAATGGAGGCTGAAAGCAGGACTAAGTTCACTTGGACGCGGAGATGTTCCCATTCAATTAATGGAACAGGGTGTTATGTCAACACCATCTCTCTTGCTTACTGCTACAGATTCTGAGCTTCAGCTGGCTTCCACTTCTTCCCTGTTTCTGGAATCAAATTCTGAATCACCTTCATTTGAAGTAGGTCCAACTAAGACGAGGCAGCAGAGTTGTTTGCTCTGCAGTGCCCAGGAGGACGAGGTGACAGGTCAGCCCTGGGTTGTGGCTGTGGAGCTTCTGGGCACTTCAGCGAGCAGAGTCGGGGACAGTGACCTGCAGCAATGGTTAACGAGTCACTTGGTAAAAGGTGGAAGGCAAGTCTTGGAGATGACAAAGGCAACTGGATAGACAACAGTGAAAGGACATAATTACGTAATTCCAAGGACACATCTCAGGCGCATGTCAGGGCACAGCTGTTACACAATAACTGACATCACCTCCTAACCCCTTCCTCCCTTTGCACTGAGGCTTTTTTTGATCATGATCAGAGGCTTGTAACTGCAGTTGTCTGATATACATTTCTATCCTACCTCTTCCTAGGCTAGTTTGTCTAGTTACAAGCACCTCCCACTCATTCCTTTATTGCATCACAAGTATTCAGACCTGCTTGGGATCAGGCTTGATCTCCAGTGCTCACCATGACAAAACCAGTGAATTGACAGGGAAATTTCCAACTCACTTTAAACACCCCTTACATACCAACTGTCAAGTTTAGTTCAATACCTTCTGTTCAGCCTTAGCTATCCAAAACTTAATTTGTTTTAATAATTTTGAATAACAGGGCAATCTAAAGCTAGAACTTTTCCTCTGACAGCTCTATTTAACTATCATCTCCTTTTTTTTTAAACGTAACCTACACTTAACTCTGTTCAGCCCTCAGGAGGGAAGCCTCTGAACAGCACAACTAGCTCACACAGCAAATCCAGTCTGGTCTTGCATTTCCACTTTGTATCAACACACAATCAGAAAGTCCCAGTACTAACAGCAGAACTCACCATCTACTGTCTATCCTGTGGTAAGCTTTTACAGCAAGTAAGTTTTCCAAGGCAACTCAAAACAACTTGAAATTCTTTACACCCAGGTAAGACGCATGAGAGCTTGAGGTCAGAACCTTCAACTCACAGTAAAAAGCACTCAGTACACAACTTTGTATTTTGTCTGACTGGGAGAAATGCCAATTCAGCATCTTCCCAAAATGATGGTGGTTAAGTGTGGTTTCATAGAGGACTGCACAGTGTCTAATATGAACATGTACCACGAGTCCCAGCAAGTCAGCCCCTTCACCTCAGAACATCAGCCTGCCTTTGGGTGTTCCTGTGTGGCACATCACACGTTCAGAGCAGGCAGGCAGGTGTGCATGTCCCCACAGCAGTACAGACAAGTACAGCAGCTCTCTCACATGCTTTCTGGTACTGAATAACAAGAAACATCATCTCATGACACAACTGCAACTGCTGGCCTAGAAACAAGCAATGTCCTACACTGATGTGTGGAAAAATGACAGAGAGCTGTGTCTGCCTCCACCTGCAGCCTCACAACTAAGGACAGACGATGAGTTTATCTTTTCTAATGATTGTGAGCCCTACTGCTCCAGTCCCTGCCCTAATCCTCCTTCTTGCAAGCAGAGGTCACAGATCGCTCGTTGCAAGAGACTGAAAATCATCACAATCCAAGCGCCCAGGCACAGCTAACACAACATAAGGCTGACTACACTCAGTGGACAGCAGCCAAAAGCAGCAGCCTTATACCTTACTCCTGAAGAGTGGCTTGGCTCCTGGCCCACAATATTCGTTGTAGATGAGTTTGAACAGAAACAAGTGAAACAAAGTAATTAAGGAGGCCACACTGAACCAGAACAGGAAGGGTAAGCCTGGGTATTGCTTGGCCATGTGTTCCTCATGAGCCAGAATAGCTTTTAGGTGGAGTGTGTGTCTCAGGTCCTGCAAGTGGACCAAATCTGTTGATATATAAAGCAGTGGTGTGATGGGTTGAGTCACCATGATGGGGAAGGTGTGACCTCGTGCCTCCGAGGTCAGCTCCACGGGCTCGTTCATGCAGCCTGCCTCGCACGCATACAGTCTGACAGGCTTGTCCTGGAATTTCACAGACACATGCAAGAAGGGCTTTCCTTCAGCATCCAGGAGAACAGCTAAATTGATCAAGTCCTTATTGTAATGGATCCCACGTAAGGAATAGCTGTTATGAAGTACGTCAGGGTCAGCCTGAAACTGAAGATGGTTTTCTGTGAACTGCAGACCCCCAAAACTAAGCACCATTCCCTGCATGAGTCCATGGACTCCAGCTGTCACAAGACCCTTGCATCCCCGTTTCTGGAGAGTCAGCTTCCACAGGTCTGAGAGCTGCAGGATCTGGGTGACACTGGTCAGCTTTGGTGGCCACAGGTTCTCAGCATGCATGGTCGCGTGGCCGCTGAAGCAGTGGTCAGCATAGTTCAGGCTGGCTTCAATCTTCTCCCTGTCCTCACCACCGATGAGTGGGTCTAGCAGGGGGGCTGGCACAGTTGACAGCACATAGTAGAGGGTCATGTTGACGGTCTCACTGGATGGGGTATGTGCATCTGTGATCCTTCTCATTTCAATCCCTGTAGCAAAAGAAAACAACCAATAGTCAGACATTAACTAGAAGGAAAAGAAGATCAAATGTGCACGTTGATGTTCAATATGCAAGTGTTCTTTATAACATCTAAGAAACCTTTGTCCATAAACCACCAAAGTGAAATGTTTTCTTGTGTTTGTCTAAGATGCTCTCTCCGCTACTTGGGAGTTTGGAAGCCAAGCTCCCACTAAGACAAAGCTAATTTAATATAAAGATGCCTTACAGGGCTGTCATCATGACTCTGCAAGAATGATCTGTCAAAAGAACATAATCTTTTTTAAAAATAGCAAGTTCTACATTATTTGGGCAGCTACTCTTTTATGTAAGATATTAAAATCTTATGAAAAAGCATCTTTGTAGGACAGCCCTTAACTTCCATGCAGAATCTGTCTTTTATGCTATCACTTAAGGTCACCTTTATTTCCAACTGACATGCAGGGCAAATCAGTGAAGTTCCTGAAGCCACAAAAAGCAGCACACACAGAATCATGATTATAAATGTTCTTCTATAATTTCCTATATGTAGTCAGGTGTACTGCACTTTGTAAGGTAAGCTGGGTTCCAAACCAGGAACAATGTTTTACTATCCCACAACCCATCAGGAAGACCAGAGCCTCTGGAGACCTTACAGCAACCAGGACACTGAGCTTTCAGCCACCCTCTAAAGCAACCCCATGGAAGTTGAGCATCACTTTACTTACCTGAAATGAACAAGTCAGACCAGGTCTGCTGGTGCTCCTGGAAAAGATCTTCCACCCCCATCTGCATCACCTCCAGCATCTCTTTCTTGGCTGCCTCCCTCAGCTTGCTGAAGGTCTCCTCCAGCCTGGAGACCTCGATGGGCTCCGAGGTGTACACCACGGACAGCACGGTTTCGTCAAACTGCGACTTGGGCGCAACCTGCACCCGGCTCACGAGTTTCTTGGCAGCCACCACCACCAGCACCATCTTGGGGCTGCCGGCCAGCAGCAGGCGGCCGGAGGAGAGCAGGAACTGCCGCTCCTCCACCTTCTCCAGGCTGGTGGCGAAGCGCCCGCCCAGCGCGGAGGCGGCGGCAGGGGCCGAGGCCTCGAAGGCGGCCACCCGCTCGGTGGGGTTGGCGATGCGGATGCGCTGCAGGTAGAGATGCGGCCGGCTCCGGTGGGCCACCACCTCCTCCCGCACCGTCACGCAGTCCCCGGCGCTGGCCCCGGGCCCCGTCTGGACGCACCGCACCCTCCGCACGGCCCCGTCCCGCAGCGCCGCCAGCGCCGCCCGCGCCTCGCCGCGCCCGCCGAGCGCCCTCAGCCGCACCA
>VYXC01008338.1:119979-183334 GCA_013397175.1 Platysteira castanea
CAGCCGCGCTCTCCGCCCCCGAGGCGGGGCTTGGCGGGGAGATGCGGCTCGGCCCGCTCGGACTCCCGTGCTCTGGGACCCCCGGGACCCCCGGGACCCCCGGCTTCTAACCGCCCCGGCTTCCAACCCTCCCGGCTTCCAACCCTCCCGGCTCCAGGTCCCCCCTTGCTCGGGGCCCCGCCGGGTCCGGGCCCCTCCCGTTACAAGGACCCCTCTGTGCTCCGAGCCTCCTCAGCTCCGGGATCCCCAGCTTCCAACCCCGCCGGCTCCGGGACCCCCCGGCTTCCAACCCCCTGTCTCGGGGCCTGCCCGGCCCCTGCCCCGCTCCCTCCGCTGTATCCGCGGGTGTCCTCGAGCAGCTCCAGCCCAGGGCTGAGGTTCTGCGTCTCCTGCTCGGGTCGCTGCACGGGTCGAAAAGGCCTGGAGAGGTTTTCCGTAATTCCCGTGGCAGTTTACTGCCTTACCACAACAGAGACTATGCGGAAAGGAAGTTCTATCAAACTGTATTCCACTGTGCAGTAAATAGAGGAACAAACTTTCTCACGTGTCTTAGATGTGCACAGGAAAGCTTTGTATGCAGAGCAGTGCTCGAAAGAACAAGAAACACAGTTTGAAGCAAGTCAGGCAGAAACACTGTGGGATAAAGTGAAATGTGAAATTCTCGACCAGGTTGAGGCAATGAACCAGCTCAGTGAAGGGAAACAGGGGAGACAGGTTCTTAATTTATTCCTGCACATGAGCTATTTCATATGGGGGAGGCACTGGGATCCCAAAACGGTGGGTGAGACCCCATTCGTTGCAGGTTTCAATAGGGCTGGTGATGTCTCAGCTTTCAGGCTGCTGTAAGAGCGGAGCTCTGACCCTTCCAGTTTTTAGGAAGTTGCTGCTCCTCCTGGAGCACGTGTTGCACGTACTCACTGGAACATCTGCATTGGCAGCTGGCTCTGTTTAAAAAGACAGGCAGCCGGCTGCAGCCAGCACACAGAGCAGTGCAAACACACAAACGGGGGAAATGCGCTGGCTGGGTTGGCATGGCTGCAGAATACAAAGCTGTCAAACAGAGACAGCCTGGGTACAGTAGCATAAACAATGAGGCATTCATGATTTCAAGTGTGCAAAACCACTTTCATTTTAGACTGCAGAGATTTAACTTCATTGAAATAAGAAACTTACAATTTTAAAAATCCATGTTGAGTCCCAGCTTTTAGTCTAAGGTCTGAAGGTGAAAGACTGAACATCTTTGCTGTGGCTTCTGTCTTAAACTGTTGAAACTGCTGCAGATTTATCACGGGCTTTGTCTGGGCCTGCAAAGTACTGAAGAAATCTAAAGTGAAAGCATGTTCTCTCTCTCTCTCTTTTTTTTTTTTTTTAATTTAGGGAAACTGGCAGCTTTGCAAAAGGAGGTTTCCTGAAATCACCATCTTAGAGAGAACTAGTATTTCCTTGAGCTGTTGCCTGAAATGCTCATCACTTGAGCATGAGGACTGTTCTGTTTACCTGGTAATTATGAGGGAATTCCTGCTTTGGGGAGAGGGAGTGGAAGGAAAAGTGCTTTGAATACATTCAAGAATATTCTCAGTGAACAAACAAACAGTAATGGGAGTTCTTTGGGATGATGCTGTTATGAATCATGGAGAATATCAGGTAGCTACAGTGTGGCCCTCCCAATGTGCTTGATTTTTTTCTCCTCTAAGATCATGCCTTCTTGGTTGTTGGGGTTTTGGGGGTTTTTTGTTGGGGGGGGGAGTTTTTTGTTTGTTTTTTGGTTTGTTTGTTTGGTTTTTTTTTTAATCTGAACCCTGTTATATCTGTGATTTCTGTTAAATTAAAGAGATGGTTTACTGACAGGCCTCACATAGGATCTGTCAGTGATAGGTCCTTATCTGGTGTCCTGCAGGCTCAAAAGGGTTTTCCTACATCTACACCTTACATTCACTGCAGTGTAGAAGTAACTGTAAAGCAAATGTTTAATACCTTTCTAAGACAGGATTATTTTGCCTGTTCTCAAAGGCAGAATGAAATAGAAAAAGATGCCTGGATAAGTGATCAGGGCTACAGCAAGAAAACTCAGCACAAGGCCACAGAGATTAATGTAAGACCTAAAGATGTGTATATGGCCAGAGAAAACCAGTTAGTACAGGAAACAAAACCACTGCATGTTTTGTATTCACAAAGGAAATATAGGAGGTGACAGGTAGGAAGAAGGTATAAAGAAGGTATTTAATAAGGCTTCCAGTTCCTAGAGCTGTGCATAATATTATAATCAATTCCTGGTTTGCTTTTTATACATAAATGTCCCATAAGTGTCAGCCAGCTGCCGCCCAGCCGTAGCTGAAGCTGGCCAGAGAGTGACTCCTCTCCTCCTACCCCGGCGTTTGCTCAATGCCTGTTTGCCCCTCTGCACATCCACTGCCCGGTGTCCCAGGGCCGCGGGTGCCCGCACGCTGCCCGGCCCCGCAGTCAAGCCCCGCTGGACCCTGCACCCCAGGCAAAGCCGCTGCAGCTCCAGGATCTAACCCACGAGCTCCTCGTCTCGGTGTAGCCTCGCTCTCCCCGCGGTCTCAGCGCGCCCTGCCTCGCCTCCCAGCCCTGCCCCGGCTGCCCGCCCTCCTCCTGCGGGGCCGGGGCTGCCCGGGAGGAGGAGCCAGCGCCCGCCCGCTTCCTCCGCGCGTCTCCGCCGGGCGGGTCTGGTGCGTGGCACGGCTCCGGCACTCCCGGCGTCTCCCGCTCCGTCCCGCAGGCATCACTCCCGGCCAGCGTCAGCTCCCGGAGCGGGGTCCGGGCGGGGAAGTCGCCTCCATGGTGCCTCCGGCGATGCTTCTGCTCTGGGCGGTGCTGGCGCTGCTCGGGGCGGGGGGTGGCCGTGCCTCCCAGCAGGAAGGTAAGGGGGGGCTGTTCGGGGCACGGGGGACACCATCAGCATGGGGAGCCGGCGGCCAGGCTGATGGACGGGCACAGCCGCCGTGGGTGCCGCTGCTGGCCTTGGCGTCCTGGTCTGGCTCCCAAGCATTGCCCGACCCGAGCCCACGGCAGAGTGTGAGCCCCTGGGCGGCACCTCGAGCCTCGGGCAGCTCATAGCTCGGAGTTTCCTGAGACAAGATCATTTCATCCCAGCGAAGGACTCTCGGTCCCGTGGGTTGCATCCCACCTGGGTCAGCCCTCCCTGCTTTTGAACTTAGGCGGTTCAAGAATTAGGTAACGGGAGCGCATTTGATCCCAGACTGGCCACACTGTGACTCAAGATCAGGGATGCTCCCAAAATAACATCAGTCTGTCCCCCCGTAAACAGTTAGTAGAAGCTCTGGAGTAGTTGGTAGAACAGCAGAGGATTAGGGCAGCTACAGCAGCACTGACAAAGTGGTTCACACACTGTCACTCTGCCAAGAAGTTTGGATAATTATCTCTGTCTTCATTAGAGAAGTGGCAATTAGGAGGAGATTTAACCTTGTTACCTAGAATATTTCCCTTCACAGCATGATTCTGGTATAACTAACTTTATTATATATGCACATTGCTTAATACAGTTAGTGTGTAACTATGGGGTTGTTGGGAGTTCTTTGGCTATGGTGGCATAATTAAAACAAAGAATCTCTGTGCTGTCCTGCCTTCCTTGAACATCCCAAATCTTCCATGGTTTTAGTAAGGTTTTAGAGTGCACTAGAGATATAAAACTGAGGGCTGGGAAAGAGAATGAGGTAAATTGGCTAGGAAGAGGGATTTGGAATTAACTGCTTTCTGAACCCATCACTTCTGGCATGATTTGAAGAAAAATGCCTCATCTTTCCTGTTCCTCAGCTTCCCCAGAGTAATGTGAGAGTAATGATACCTGTCTTCTCTCCTGGATGTTCTTTTAGATCTCTGCAAAAGCTCTCAGCATAGTTATTTGTAGTTGATAGAATTTTTAAAAAATCTTCTGTAAATGTAATACAGAGAATATATTATCCACTGTTAAATTGTGCACTGTATTTTTCTATTTGATCGCCATATTAATGGTATTTTCTTAGACACTATCTTAAATGGAAGTGTAACAGTAAGATTTCCCAAATCACAGCCTAGGGATAAATTCATTCCTTATCCTAAAATGCAGCTGCAGCTGTGCTTTCCCTGTAGACTTAGTGCAGAAGTATATAACTTTACTTTTTTTTTGTTACTGAACTCATCTGGTCTCTGTTTTTTATTCTCTATAAAAACTCAGAAGTTTACTGAATCACTTAGTTGTGATCCTGGTATCAGGGTTCCTGTTCCAGTGCTTTGTTCTTACAGAATCCTTTTCATCTATAGATTTCCAAAACCTTCACAAACATGGTAAATGTTCTCTTTTATCATTCTACAGATGGAAAAACAGGGATAGCAGGATTGGCTCCTTGTCCAGCAATACACTCCAGCTCCCCTGGTTCTGAGTCCAGTGCTTGCTTTGTTAACCACCCTGTGCTTGTATTTTGCAGCCATGCCATTATTAAATATATTTATACAATTCCTAATTGTCAGTGTGGCCCAGGGAGCCTTTGGGCCCAGGAGGCCCAGCTTAGCAGAACAGGCTGCATTTCTACATATGGAAATTGACTGTGGGATATGGGAAACAGGGAAGCATCAGTCTGTTTAGGATGTTTTGAAAAGTTTGCATATAATACTGAAAGTAAGAGGGTTTATTGCTCTGTCCCTGGAAGTACCTATCAGCTGCATCAGTGTTCAGCAAAATCTTTGGGAAAGAGAAGAAGGGGTTAAAGCAGAAGGAGTGGAGGCAGCATAGCTCAGCACAAACTTCCAGTGCTGGGCTGGAGGAATGTCTCTTGGGATGGAAAGCTCTCGCCACTGCAGAGAGTTCTTAGAACAGAAACTGAGCTTAGTGACTCTCAGCATCCTACCCCACAGGGAAGCTGTAACTTGGAATTCTGCTGGGGACGAGAGTGGTCTTTGTGCTGGTTTTTCATGCTCCTCTGAGTTCACAAACTGCATGGGGAGACCTTTTCTGTCTTAGAAATAGGACACCACTTCCTGTTCTGTGTGAGCCTTAAGCGCTCATCCTGTCCAGCAGACTTCTGGCAGTCAAGTCATAAACACTGTGTGGCTTTCTTGGGGTGGAAGCATGAAAATGAATTAGGGATTTATTTAATGTGAGATGCCTGAGATTTTCGGCTGAAATAATTGCATAGCAGTCAGGATCCTTTCTTTCCTTCTCTTATCATTATCATATACTTTCTCCCCTCATGTACTAGAATTTGAGGGTTGTCTTTACATTCCTCTCTGGCAAACCCATGTTTGTCCCCATCTTCCTCGGCAGTATGATCCTCACCTTCTCAGAATCCATGAGCTCAGAAGTCTCTCATAAAGCTGCCGCGGCTTTCTGTGTGCCGTTATATGGCTGGGAACTTCAGTGGCTGTAACGTACTCCCTGAGGACATCCATATTTTACTCATTTGTTTGCTGCCTCTGACTGGGCTGGACACAAGGCACTGGAGGAGCTAGATTAGGAATGCATTTCCTATGTCTAAAAATCTGCCCTTAAAAACTGCACCTATACGGAATTCATATTCTTTTATTTATCACTTTGTGCACGTCTAATAAATACAATTAGACCTGACCTACGGACTGTTCTCAACCTCTCCTCTCTTTTTTATTCTGATGCGGGTAAAGGATTTGGGGAATTTCTTTGGGAATATCTTCTTTCTTCCTAACTTGGAGTCTTACACTTATTTTTTACTTTTGCTGCCTTTGTCAGGTCCATCTATAACTCCAGCTTCAAGATCCTTCCTCTCTAAAACCAGACAGAATATCAGTTTGGGTACATGAGGGAGATACATCTGGTACATCCATTGAAAAAAATCATTGTTCCAAAAAAACCCTGCTGAGGCCAAGAAAATGTGCTTTCAGTTTTTCCTGGTATTTTCTGATGTTTAAATCGGATGGCCAGGATTTGCATTTAAGCACTGTTGCCAGAGCCTATACAAATTCCTATTTCAGCAAAACTCTTAAGGTGAAGTATAACATTTCATCATTGCAGTGAGGAAACCAGAACTTCCACATAAAAATCATATTCCAGGGTACCACAGAGAAACTTCTGAAAGAGAGCTTCAGGATTTAGTTTTATCATTTTTAAGGGACTGGAAAAGAAAAGCAAGTTTGGGAGGAGAATGCAAATGAAAATTATAGCACAATTAAATTCACATTGAATATGTATGAAAAACTGGAAGATGCCTCAGGAATGCAGTAGAAACTTGAAGCAGCCATGGAGAGGGAATAATAACATTTAGTCTAATTTTGATTTTTTCCACATCCAGTCAATGCTGAATGACAAAAAAGCAGCTCTGTGGGGAACAAAAAGTCAAAACTGCATTAAATGGATGACTTCCAAATGGGCATTTTGTAGTAGTTCTATTTTTTATCTTCAAGTCTAATTTCCTTTGTACTCTGTGAGAGAAGAGAATTGTAGCTTTCACTAGCAGGGCAAAAAAACCACGTAATACATTTTATTTTATTTTTTTAGCTCAGAACTCAGGCAATGAATTTGTATCTTTACGTAATCTCTCATTTTATAACCACAATCAAGTTAGGTGTGGAACAGCAGGTAATGGAAACAACACAAGCTGAGTATCTCTTGTGCTTTCACCTGTGTGCAGAAAACCTGCTGGTTCTGACTGTTGCCACCAAGCAAACTGAAGGATTCCAACGCTTCAGAAGATCAGCCCAATTCTTCAACTACAAAGTCCAGGTGATGTCTAACAGCTTCCGTGGTGCTTGGTCAAAGGGACTTCCAAATTGTGGAATGGATAAGACTTGGCCCCAGAGTGATTAAATAAAAGTGATTAAATAAATAAGGACACACTTGACAGCTCACCTGTCTGAAAAGTACTGTGACTGGGTCATTTCTGCAGTATCCTGAGTGTTGGCTTGGGATGAGATCCATAACTCCTGCTCAAGGGAGCCTCACTGCACTTTTGCATTGCACTGCCCAGACACACAGTACAGAGCACGCTGCTGTCCCTGTGGCTAGGAGAGCTTTGTCACTGTGCTGTGTGTTACACTGACTGTTCAGCCCTGAGAGTGGATCAAAGGCTGCCTAGTCCATTTGTCCTGCGGCTGTTATTTTTGCTGTGATTTGCACTGGGAGTTATCAGGACCAGTAAATCTGTGGGTTCTGGTCCTTTCCTGTGAGCCTTGCGGAGAAAGTGCCCTGTTGAGGTGACCATGTGCCTGTCACTGTGTAGGTGCTGGGGCTGGATGAGGAGTGGCAGGGTGGAGATGACCAGCAGCCAGCTGGTGGTGGGCAGAAGGTCCGTCTGCTGAAGTCAGCTCTGAAGCAGTATGTGGATAAGGAGGACTTGATCATCCTTTTTGTAGAAAGGTAATGGTTGGAAAGAATTTGCCATGAACTGAATCTTAAGGCTGTTTGGACAGGTTCTCATTGAGAAGAACTGAACTGTGAAATCGATTTCTTTTGAAAAGCATGTCCAGATCTCTGGATTTTTTCCCCCTGAACGCTCTGTAGTTTCCTGGGAATCACTCAGAGCTGCATCCGTGGCAGTTGGGAAGGTCTGATCAGAATAGGCTGATGCCAATTCCTGCATGAAGTTGATAGTGTTGTACCAGAATCTGCCACAGTGGAATTTGGCTGCCTCTATCTGCAGAGAATGAGCAGACAATTCCTATGGAACTAGGCAGGCCTTTCTTACCAGAGTTATTTGTTTTATAAGGTGAAGTAGGACTGCAGCACATCCTGAGAGCCAAGAATTAGTCTGCCAGAGAAAAGTGAAGAGAGAAAGGGATGGTTTGGAGTCTCAGTGTCTTTTCATATGCCCAGCATATAAATAAGACTATATTTCAATTTGTTGCATTACAAAAAATATAGTACTGTTAAACAGAACTAAAAGAGAGGGATTCCCAAAGAATTAGCTGTTTCTAGAAACTTTTCTCACTAACGTGTTTTTCTGACTTCATTCCTTTTGTCCTTTTTTGTCTGTCTCTTTCTCTAGCTATGATGTGCTCTTTGCTTCGGGCCCCACAGAACTGCTGAAGAAGTTCAAACAAGCCAAGAGCAAGGTGGTTTTCTCAGCAGAGAATTACATCTATCCTGACAGAAAGATGGAAGCCAAGTATCCTCGGGTGCGGGATGGAAAGCGCTTCCTGGGTTCTGGAGGTGAGACAGAGCTAGCTTTCAGCTGAGAACATCTTTCAGCTTTCTCCTCCTATTTGACCTGTGGGAGAAGTGGCAAAGCAAACTGAAAGTTGATGACTCTCTGCAGCAACACAGAGTGTAGTAAGATTTTATGTGAGAGAAGTGAAAGTACATGTGTACAGAGTACTTCCATTTTTTGATCATCTGGGTTGAAACACCTCCTCACACTTATTCCCACAGGCTTCATAGGTTATGCTCCAAACCTGAAGAAGCTTGTGGAGGAGTGGAAAGGACAGGACAATGACAGTGACCAGCTCTTCTATACAAGTATCTTCTTGGATCCAGAAAAAAGAGTAGGTGTATCTAGATTCTGGGTTTCTGAACATTTTCATTCTAGCCAGTACCCCCATTTTCTGTTACTAGCAGTTTTTATATTTAAGCATAAAATGTGAATGGAAAGAGAGATGTCTGAAAACGAGTCTTACTGGAGGCTCATACCGGTATTTGTAGGTGCTGGTGTTTAAAGTCATCGAGTGTGGCAGAACTAACCAGCCTCCTCCTCCCAGGGGATGTGAAACTGCAGAGTGCAGTGCTGACTTAGAGGTATCCAACCTAGCACTGAAGTACATTTTAGGAAAATGCCATATAACAATCTACAGAAGCCTGAAATGGACCCTGGAAACAGCATTGCCATTCCAGCACTGTGTGGTGTGCTGGCCAGACCATCCAGCCTGGATCATTCTGGTTCTGCTGTCCCTGCCCAGTTGTGCCTTACAGAGGCCAGTCTGTCCCTGGGGACAGACCAAATGCATGGGAACTGAGAACTCAAACTGTAACAGCAAATCACAAATCAAGAGGAAACATTTGAAATAGGGAACTGCTCTCAGACTAATTAGAGAGAGACTTGCAATTTTCTACCAGCAAGGCTGGTGGAAAACTTAGAGCAGCTGGACTTTTTTACTTCCCCAAATCTGAGTATGGCCTGTGATACTTTAACATTAACAGTTCCTTTCATGTTCTCATCTGCAGCTCTGGCCCTGTGCCACACAAGGGCTGAGTAGTTTCCCTGGCTGGGCACTCAGACAGCGGATGTTAGCACCCTGCTGTCCTTTCCAGTAATCAGTCTTAAGAGATGCCTGCAGGGACACAGAACTCTGTTAAGGCAGAGCTGCATTTTAGACAGACTCAGTCAGAGTGACTTGCAGCAGGGGATAAAAACAAAGATTGCACAAGCTGATCTTGCACCTTACTGTCTTCTGCTTTGACATTGGTACCTGGGGCAATGCTTGGGGGCACACTTGCCCTTTGGATAGAAGGCAAGAAACTTTTCACAGCAGATGGTTTTGCTATCTGGCATTCCTGTGTATTATATGTATTGTGGGGTTTATATGACTGTGTGTACTTCATTCATAGGATGCAGATTTATTGATATACCCACAGCAGCTTTAAAAAGGGGGAGAGGGGGTTTGCACAGTTTTGCCTGATAGAATATATTTATATTGTTCTAGAAATTGGTGAATTGTCCCAGATTTGAATGAAAATGATGATTATCTGGGAATGTTTTAGGCTTCAGAGCTTGGAGAGTTTGCAAATGACTATAGGAATGAATATCTTCACAGAGCACAGGGTCTGTTGCATGTAAAGAATGGATGCCTTTTGTGTTCCAATTACGGTTATGTATCTAATTCTTTTCAAGGAAAGTATCAACATCAGTCTAGACCACAGAAGCCGGATCTTCCAAAACCTAAATGGAGCATTAGGTGAGATGGAAGAAGGAAGCTCATTTCTCCTTGGAATGCAACTTGCATGTTGACACCAGAAATAAAGTTATGGCTGAAGGGATTGTATTTCAGAAATGGCTGTTCCCACAGAATAAGCTTTAGTAAAAGTCTCTGCCAGAGTTCTGGGATTTGTTTGCAATTCCACTGTGACCAACTAGGTTCTTATTGCAATTCCTTCTCCACTTCAGGGAATGCAGGTCAGGTTTTTCATCTTACACCTCCTTGCCACTTTGATCTCCAGGCATGTCAGATTGCATTAGCCTTGAGGATTGGAACTGGGAGGGACTTCCAGTGCAAGTAATAACACACAGCCCTGCCTAGGGCTTGCCTGTCTTTCCGCTTCAGAACCGTGCTGGAATGCCATGGGAGGTGAGAAGCGGCCAGATATGCCTGTGAACACTCACTGATTGTACCAGGCTTCTGACCTGACCTGCTGATTGATTTTGCTAGTCTTGGCAAGAGGGATTCACTTAGTCTCCTGACAATACTGCTGTAATATTTTCAGTCTTGCACCATTCCATCTTAATTCTGGTCAGGTAAAAAGTGACAGTGGTAGTGTAGTTTTTGGCTCCTGTGCTCGTTATATCAATGATAGACTGCAGCTTCTACCTGTGCTAGTCTTTTTTCCAAAGGGTTTTGTATGGTTGTTTTGAGGCAACATCTTGGATGATCTCTGCCAGGAGGATGGACTTTTGTGAGGAGTGTCAAAGAGAGACGTCAGGTGCATAGAACAGTTAGGTGAGAAGAGCCTGAATCCTCCTGTCAATAGCTGTCCCTATCATCAGTAGCTGTTCCTCACTGCACAGTTTGTCAATGCTAGTTTTGAAAGAATCTTTCAGTATGGCTCCTGCCAATTTCCAGTCATCGTCCAGCTTCCCAGCCATTCTCCTGTTACCTCACAGGATCATTCTGAATATTTTTCTCTCCTTTATAGATTTGGTCTGTAGCCCTTAAACTACTTGTGCACAGTTATCCATTGTCCACACTTTCATCTTTCAGCAGTTTTTCAGTATAAACGAGACACTGTGCTTCTAATTTCAATAAAAGTCTTAACATAATGACCATGTCATTTCCAGATGAGATAGTACTGAAGTTTGAAAACTCACGAGTGAGAGCAAGAAACTTGTTATATGACACTCTGCCTGTGGTGATCCATGGAAATGGACCCACCAAGGTAAGTGGACTGTCCTGAGAGGAAGATTTGGTCTGTGTTTGTTGCAGAGTGACCCTTTAGGCTCGATGGATCAGGTTACTGCCTTCACGGATATTGACTTACACTGTGTGCTTATATTTGAGAAACAATAAGCAGTCCAGGCCCATAGCAGCAAGATGGATCTGGTTCAAAGAACCACGTGTAGCTGGACCCTCGGGCTGTCAAGCTTTTCAGATTCTTTAGTTCACGGAGAAAGTAAATGAAGTTGAAATGTGATCCCACAGTGGGAGTGCACACAAAGAAGCTCCCCTGCCCTGTAATGCATAATGTGGCAAATTGCCTTTTGCAGCTGCAGCTGAACTACCTGGGAAACTACATTCCTCAAATATGGACATTTGAGACTGGCTGCACGGTGTGTGATGAAGGTCTGCGAAGCCTCACGGGGTTTAAGGTAAGGCTGATGTGTCTATTCAAAGCTCTCAAAACAAGTCTTATAATGGGATCTTATGTGCCTGATGTGAAACATAACTCGCCGCTTCTCTCCTCTTGTCCCTGAATGTAGGACAAGGCATTGCCGATGATTCTTATCGGCATTTTCATCGAGCAGCCCACCCCATTCCTCTCCCAGTTTTTCTTGCGGCTTCGTAACCTTCATTACCCAAAGCAACGAATCCAGCTCTTCATTCACAACCATGTAAGTGAAGTTGGCTTGTGATGGTCTTAGCAGATGTTGGAAAATGTACACCTCCTTCTCTACTCTAGGCACCTTTGCAACCTTGGGCTAGACTTTCAGGCTGTGTAATCACAGTACTTATCTGCAGTGGCGTCCATAAGATTGCATACTTATCTGCAATGACACCCACCCAGCTGTAAACGTGCGGAAGTGGGCTTAAGAGCTGTTGCCCGTCTACTCATTTTCAGGAACAGGAGGCTGAGTGGCCTGGACAAGCTCATCTTACCTGTTTTTCCTTACTTTTGGAATAGGAGGAACATCACTTGATGGAGGTGAACTCTTTTGTAGAAGAGCATGGCAAAGAATATCTCACTGTCAAAGTGATCGGACCAGAGGATGAGGTGGAGAATGCTGAGGCACGTAACTTGGGCATGTAAGTGAAGAGGCCATACATGATAGCCAGCAGAGACAGCCCGTGTCCAAACTAAGACATCTGTTTTTCTGAGGATCATCCCTTTCAAGTGATTGCTCTTCTTTATTCAGGCACCCTTTCAGTTTTTCTAGCACTAACTCTGATGCCCTTATATATTGGGAAAAAATCAGCTTCCATACCAGCTCACTTTGTTCAGTTTCAGAAACTAAGTTCTCACTGGTCCTGTGTTCTGACAGAAGGGTAACCCTGTATCTCCCACCCTCATCTATATACCCAGCCACAGAGCACAAAGAATATACACCCATTTCTCTGAAGAGGAGGAGTGTTGCAGCAAAACTAAGAACTAGTGGGAGAGTATCTTCCTGTCTGTGATCAGGAGGTTTGAGCTCTGGTGTGGATTTGGGCCAGCTGTAAATGGGAACCTCTTCAGTCTGAGCTGAGGAAAGTTTGATAAATGTGGTTTTGGTTGTGTCTCAGTATCTGCTATTGAATACTGAATCTGATGTACTTGTATTATGCTGGCGCTCTGGGTTGTAACATTAAACTTAACTTTTCTGAGCACCCGGAAGACCTTTAGACTGCAAGGTGAAGGAATTCTTGGTGCCCTGTCCTTTCTCTTCCTCTGGTTTAGGATGTGACTTTTCTTTTCTCTGGCTGTAGGGATTTGTGCAGGAAGGATCCTGACTGTGACTATTACTTTAGCTTGGATGCTGAGGTAGTTCTGAAGAACACAGAGACTCTGAGGATCCTGATTGAACAAAACAAGTGAGTTCTTTGGTCTGAGCAATGCTTACTGGTCATCTCACATGAGGAACTCAGTGCACATCCCTGAGATGTGTAGGGAACCGGGAGAGCTGTGCCAGAAGATGGGATGTTAGCCAAACACCTCTTACGTGGGTTTTTTTTTTTTTTTACTGTAGTTGTAATCCCTGGATTTTAGGCAGGGGATGTAAATCATCCTTAGCTTTGTTTTTATATAGTAACTAGAACAAATCGGATTCTAACAGACCTGGTACAGAGTGCAGTTAGAGAGGAGATTTGGATCAGATTTACCCTATCTTATGTGGCCTTTTATTCCAACAGAGTTAGCAAAACAGCAGCTCTAAGTGAGAGAGGAAATAGCTCTTACAGCTACTGTGGTTTGTAAATATTTCTGTTTTCTTCCTGTGGTAACATCCTGTCCTGCAATTCCTTTTCCTTTCATGCTTCCAGGCTGGTGATTGCCCCCCTGGTAAGCCGTCATGAGAAGCTGTGGTCCAATTTCTGGGGAGCGCTGAGCCCTGATGGATACTATGCCCGCTCGGAAGATTACGTGGATATTGTTCAAAGGCGGAGAGTGTGAGTATGTAAAGAGAACTTTTTGCTGATATAATCCCTCAAATGTAAAGCTTACTGCAGCACATTATCATCAAACTAATGTCAAAGAACCAGGCAGCACAAATGTCTTCGTGTATAGGAGAGGAAAAGAAGTCTCTGCTCCCCTTTGGAAGCTGCTTTATGTTCTCCCCTGAGCAGAGACAATAACATACTTGGGGCAGATTTTCTTATGATCAGAGTCAGGGTTTGAGAGTGCTGAGTGCTGAAATCATCCGATCTTACTCATGTCAAGTTTTCCCACCTGGGGATCATAGTTAGTGTGATCCTTAAAATCCTGTGAAGTGCTGTTTAATCTCTGTCAGATAAAGCTTCAGAAAATACCTGGTGATCCTTGAATGGAAGATTCACAAAATAGAATTGTCGATTCATTCATATTCTCAAGGGACCCTCTTTTTTATAGGCCACTGTATGTGCAATAAACTCTGGAAATCAGCTTATGCACTTTTGGCTGGTTTAGTTTCTTGAAATCACTGGAAAAAATGTGTTGATCTCTCTGGGAAGAGATTCAAGCCATTAAGTGTGTCCCTAGCAAAAACACACAGTAGCAATTAATTGCTTTCACAGTGGACTAACATTTGTGCAGCTTAAAAACTCTGGACAATATAGATGATATTTCTCTGGAATGACAATCTCTATTGGTACGGTTTCTCCCTGCTATTCTGAATTGCCTCATTTAAGCAAGCCTGGCTGATGCTGCAGTGCTGCTTGTCATCCTGTCAAGTCCAGCAGTATCTGTCTTAGTGATATTTCAAGTCTCACTTTTCTTCCGCTGTGTTTCAGTGGGCTTTGGAATGTTCCCTACATCAGCAGTGTTTACATGGTGAAAGCCAAGGCTCTGCGTTCAGAGCTTGACCAGGGAGATCTGTTCCACAGTGGCAAGCTGGATGCTGACATGGCTTTCTGCCACAACGTTCGGAATCAGGTCAGTTAAGGAAAGAGGCTGGCAGGGGAGAGCTGCATGCTAGGGTGAAGGGTGGAGGGTTAAGTAGTTTCAAGGCATTCAGTTCTGCCAGGGCAGGGATAGGGTGAACTGTTCCTAGTCAGTACAGTGCAGACTTTGGAACAGCGGTGAAACCATGCATAGCCATGGGCCACTAAACGTGGATAACATTTTTGTTATTATTGGGCCTTTTCAGGACTGCTCTAAATGGGATTGACAGGGTAAGAAGGAAGACCCTAATCTCACAGCAGCTGCTCTCCTCTGCTTCAGCCCTGGCTGACAGGACACAGAATTACTGTCTCTGCCTATAACCTTTCAAAGTTTCTCATATCCAGAGTGGAAATAAAACTGAAAGCCCACAGGAGAAAGAAGGAGTAAATGAACAGCTTGGAGAACTGTCCAGTGCTTGGTTTTATGGTGGCTCTCAGAAATATGAGACCTTTATTATTTCTCTCTGTCGTGCAGGGAGTCTTTATGTACCTGACAAACCGGCATCACTTTGGACACATACTGTCCCTGGAGAATTACCAGACAAGTCACCTCCACAATGACCTCTGGCAAATATTCAGCAATCCTGAGGTGAGATAACCTGCATACTCAGCAGGCACAGCAATGTGGGAAGATCTGATATTAGTTTCACCACTATGGGAAGTCCAGGCTTTGTAATAATGGTGTCTCTCAGGTGGGATGAAGAGCACAGACACGGAATTTAAAGAGAGCCTGTTTTTGGGATTCATAACATTTGGATCTGCAAAGCCTGTGAAATACTGCTTGCATGAGTGCCTGGCCTTTTATTACCTCTTTAAGTAGGGGCCCCACAGAAATTACTGGTTTGCTTATCTTCTAATTGCAGGACTGGAGAGAAAAGTACATCCATGAAAACTACACGGCAGCTCTGAAAGGGAAATTGGTAGAAATGGTAAGAAAACATCATTCTTATCCATCAGAATGGGAGATGAGCCTCAGGACAACACTTTATCATCGTTATTGTAATTCTCAGGAAAAAGCAGTTCAGCACAGGAAACATGACCTTGAAAGTACTTTTAGAGCCAAATCATTCTCCCACAAGTACATCTCCATCTCTCTTAAGTGGAAGTGGGGCACATAAATCAGAAGACAAATTTCTATCCTCAATATTTTAGTTTCTTTCCACTTACTCGGTCTACATTCAGTTTAGTCTTACTTCTTTTGCCTCAAGTACCTGTCCTTGTTTCTGCTGTTCTCACCTGTCTGCTATCCGCAGCCCTGCCCAGATGTTTACTGGTTCCCCATATTCACTGACACTGCCTGTGATGAGCTGGTGGAAGAAATGGAACATTATGGCCAGTGGTCCACAGGTGACAACACGGTAAGTAAAAGCAGGAGCTCTTTGAGTTCTGCGTCACACCATTTTCTGTGCATATCTGGTGGTAGCACTGCCTCCTGTGGGAAGGCATTAGATCCCGAATTAAACCAGAAAAGTAGAGACAGTACTTTAATTTTGCTCCTGATTAACTCTGATTTTTCCCTGAGTCCTCTTTCGTGTCTTCTGAAGTTTCAGTGTTCAGCCTCTCTGATGGTAATATTGTTTCCCTTAGGGTTTAATTATTGTCCGAAATAAGCTTTCCATCCTGCAAATTCTGATAAACAAACATCATATTTATTTGTAGTTACCAGAAACAAGTACTTTTCATTCCTGAACTCCAAGGTTCCCATCCTTACGGGTATTTCTGTTGATTCTATTGCAGGACAGCAGAATACAAGGAGGATATGAGAACGTTCCAACTATTGACATACACATGAACCAAATTGGCTTTGAAAGAGAATGGTATAAGTTTCTTCTGGACTATATTGCACCCATCACAGAGAAACTGTACCCAGGATACTACACAAAGGTATGTACACTTTAACATCAAAACTCATGGTCAGCTCAGCACCTCCTCCAGCTGCAGCTTCGTGACAAGACTGCCAGAATCCTCCAGCAATACACACACTATTTCCCTGTACAGAGGAACTGACCCTGCAGTGTGACATAACTATGTGCATTAGAAAATAGGCAATTTCTCAGTGACATTCTTCTGCCTGATTGTTGCCTTTCTCCTTTAGCAGTGGGATGCAATCTCAGTGTTACACGCTGCTCTGCGGCTTAGAAGCCACAGACCACTATAGCCCTCTAACAGAGTGCACTTTGTTCTTCTCTCTCAGACCCAGTTTGAACTGGCCTTTGTGGTTCGCTACAAACCTGATGAGCAGCCGTCCCTAATGCCCCATCACGACGCGTCCACCTTCACCATCAACATCGCCTTGAACAGAGTTGGCATCGACTATGAGGTGAGTGTGTGCCAGGGGGTCAGGAGTGCAGCACAGCCCCGTGGAGCAGCTGAAAACCCTTCCCCGATCCACATCAGGCATCTTTGCATTAAGGATTACAATTAATGACTGGCTTAGGCTAGGAAAGAGATACTTGAATGCATCAGAACACAGGAGATTCCCCAGGCACCTTCTCACATTTTCAGAAGCGCTCTCAGAAGGCAGGGACCCCTTCCCTGAGGTCCTTTTTCCAGGCTGATGTGTCTCGTGTTCCCACCAGGGAGGAGGCTGCCGGTTCCTGCGCTACAACTGCTCCATTCGAGCTCCACGGAAAGGGTGGACTCTTATGCACCCAGGACGCCTGACCCACTACCACGAAGGTCTTCCAACCACCAAAGGAACTCGCTACATCGCAGTGTCCTTTCTTGACCCCTAGAGTCATGCTTCCCAGGAAGGACCTTTCCCTGGCCCTGCTCACTGCTGACTTTGAGTGGAAACAGGGAACGCTGCTGAGAGTTTCTAAGGCATTGTTCAAAGCTATTTGGATATTATTTTTTTTATATGATTTTTAATAATATTCTAAGACTCCACTGCTGGAAGATCTCCTCTGATACTGCAGGTAATATCTAGGAATATTGCTGTAGAAGTCCAAAGGAGATTTTGTGCCTTCATTTTTGATTCTGCTCCTCATCCACTGTTTCTTGAAAGTGCCATTTACTTGAACCTTCATCACTGATTGATTTGCTTTAAAAAATGCTTTTTTGGACTGGATATCCAGCTTTTTGGAGGCAAGTTACAAGCTGGAAGCCTGTTTTCATCCACAGCATATATGGGACTGGATGTTAGACAATAATTCCTGGACATTATTCCAAATATAAACTAATCAGGGAACTGACTCCATGAGTCATAACAGTTAAGTGTCACACCAGATGAAACTGAATAGTAAGAGCCTGAAGATCATCTGATTCCTTACCTCTTTGCTGACCTTGCAAGCATATCACAAAGTCCAAAGCAGCAGCAGTGGCAACATAAGTGCTTCTGGTTAGCTAAAGGAAGGTCCTCTGATGATGCTTTACCTCTGGGATTAGACTGAAGAGATAAAAGCCCCCCCTACCTTCTGTTTCTCCACCTAAGAGCAGCAGACATACCCACACAAATTGAGGCCATGTCAATATGTAGATTAAATCTAAGAAAGGTAAGGCTGGGAACAGCTGCATCAGTCAGGAGGGCTTCACTGCAGAATTGTCTCTGTTCTATACCATGTTACAATAGTCAAAAGCTCTGCTTAGTCTCTGGATAACAACCCAGAGGTCCCAGTGGTCTTCACTGGCCTTCAGTGGCCTTATTCCAATTGTCAGAGATTGTTTTGGTAATTTTCCTTGATGGCCCATTTGCATTAGATGGAAAGAGCTGTTCTCTGGTTCTTAAAGGAAATAATTATTCAGAGTTTCTATTATTTGAGGTGGAAAACCAAAACACTCCATTGCAGAAACTCTCCAGTGGGGTCAAGGCTGATAGAAATGAGTGGTTGGGAAGTGCTGAGAGATTGTGGTGAACTAGTAGGTGTAAAAATATGTCTAGACTAGACCTGTGGTTAGAGAGGTGTCAGGAAAATTAATCCACAAACAACAGAGGTTTATGTCCAAAAAGGAGACAGACAAGTCCTGTAGCTTTATTCATGAATAAAGGGAGAGGCCATGGGGCATTTCCCATGGGGTCTCCAAATTGTTAGAAGACTCAGCCTCCTTTTTATCCTAGTTTCCCAGCCACATTCATTCCCAGCCACATTCCCAGCCTCTCTCTTTCCCCATTGGCTGAGGTACTTGATAAGTATAGGCTTCCCAAATTGCCTAATACAGACCCCTTTCTAATGTGTACACCCACCGCCCCTTCTTTTTCCTTGGGTCTCTGTTCTTTTTCTCTAAATCCAGGCATTTAGCATGGCTTCGGGTGAGTAACAGTCTGTGTCAATTAGTGGAATTCCTATGGAATTTATGGTTTCTCCCATTGCTTCTTTCCCCTCTCAGTATCTAGCTTTACCTATCAGCAGACCCACAGTTTGTTTGTAAAGACACCTCCTTCTCATTCCTTTCAGAGGGAAGGGGCAGAAACCTTTTCTGGCTGTGCCTGTGAGATACCTGCTCTTCTTATCACCGTTTTGCCAGACTAGCATGTTTCACAAGCAGTAAATTCATATAGTGATTGTCTTTAGGAAAAAAAAATACCTTCCTTTTAGTTACCTGTCTCCAGCTTCTGCCACCTGATTGTCAGGGTTGAGCCTCTTCTTCTGGGATGGGTCACTCTAATGGGGGCAGAATAGCTTTAGACATGTAAGTTCTGGCAGGAGCTGTGCACAACTGGAACGTGCCTGAGGAAGGGACATACAGCTTTCCTCACTACGTTCCTTGAGCTTTTTAGGTCTGTTTTGAGGCCGCACGCTCACCCGTGCCCAGGAGAGAAAAAGCCAGGCAGGGGCAATCACTTGGGAAGTAGAACTCTACTAAATCCTGGTACGTGAAATCCAGAACTGTTACCAAACGAAGGGATTGATAAGCCAGTCGTCGAGATGTCCAAAATGTATATTATGTATTTAATCAGCAGTAGGTTTTTTTACTCCTTATTTTGTTGTGTGTTTCCTCGGGCCGGTTCGGTGGTGGGCGTTAACGAGCTGTACGGTTTGAGGTGGGGAACTCGCACTAAAGCCTTTCCCGTGACACGGTCCGTGGGTTCGGGGGAGGCCCGCGTCGCCGCCGTCGCCGCCCGCCATGACGCCCCGAACCTACAACTCCCAACGTGCCCCGCGCGCGGTGATGACGCACTTCGTCTTGCGCCTCCCGGGCGACGACGCTGCCGGGTGACATGGCGGCTGTGCGGGAGCGGTGGTGAAGGTGAGCCCCGGGCGGGGCCGGGCCGGGCCGAGGGGACCTGCCAGCTGCTCCAGGCCGGGCCAGTCTCCGTGAGAGTCGCCTCCGGAGCAGCAGGGATAGGGACAGGGGCAGGGGCAGGGACGGGTGAGTGTCGGACCCGCTGGGGCAGGGTCCTGAGGGAGCGCGAGGCGGGCACGAGGAGGGCGCTTCCCGCCCCTTTTCGCCCGCCCCTGAGGGCTGAGGGGGAGGCGGCGGCGTCCGTCCAGAGAGTCAACCCAACACATCCTCCGGACACCGGTATGGCGGGGGACCAGAGCCCAGAGCATCCCTGGGGCACACCGGGATGGCGGGGGAACGGAGCCCGGGGCATTCTCCGGGCACCGGGATGGCGGGGGAGCGGAGCCCGTTACGGAGCTCGGTAGCCTGTGTCCCTGATCCGCGGTCACTTCGCCACAGAGGCGGAGACCGGCTGGGCTCGGCGTCGCTGAAGGAGCTGCGGGACGGAGTGCGGCCGGGGCGAGGGAGAAGGCAGGGAAAACAGCTGCCATTTGTCTTCGAGAGGGCCTCAAGCTGGCCATGCCTGACTTGTGAAAACGTAACTCATCCTGAAAGTAAGTGGAGAATGGGGAGGAGTGATCACTGCGAGTCTGTTTATTGGAATTGAAAACGAAAGAGTTTTGGGTTTTTTTCCTGATACATGAATTGTATAAAGTGGAGCAATTTTTTTGTGAAAGAGAGAAGATAGTTTTTAAAATGCATATTTATCTAGTTCTTCTAAAGATGCTGGGTTGGATCACAGAATCATGGAATGGTTTGGGTTGGAAGGGACCTTAAAGATTATCCAGTTCTACCTCCTGCCATGGGAAGGAACACCTTCCATCAGACTGGGTGGATCAAGTCCTGTCCAAGCTAGCCGTGAACATTTCCAGGGATGGGGCAGCCACAGCTTCTCTGTGAAACCTGTTCCAGGGCCTCCCCACTCTCACAGGGAAGAATTTCTTGCCAATATCCCATCTAACTCTGCCCTCTGTAAGTGGAAAGCCATCCTCCCCTGTGCTGTTGCTACACCCCCTTGGATAGCTGTTGTCAGTTGCTGACACTGGTCTTTACTGGATTTTTCCCTGTAGCGCAATGTCCCTGTTGTTTACGCGTTCCAACTCAATAGTTGCAGTGAAGAAGGATAAAAGACACATGGCTGAGGTAAACGCTTCTCCACTTAAACATTTTGTCACTGCAAAGAAGAAAATCAATGGTATCTTTGAACAGTTGGCTGCATACATCAACGAGAGCTCCTCGTTCCTGGAAGGTAACCTGAGTTCTTGAACTACAAGTGTGTAACAGTGCTCTGCCCACATACCATTTGCTCAAAAACACACACCAACCCCCTCATTTAGTTAAATGGCACTGCTAAATCTGTGTTTATTTATACAGGCATGTCTGTTTATGCATTCATATTTGTAAGAAAAACTGAAAACTATTTTATTGAATTTGGGTGGAGTTCAGGTTTGTATTTTGAAGATGAGAAGTTCATGCATGTTAAGAAACTGAGCTAGTTAGGGAGCTATGCTTGGTTTTTATGTTTGGGAGATTTTTAATTAATTACACAACCCCAGTAGGGGTTTTTTTGCCTATAATCCTTTCAATATTCTTACCTGAACACATCATTGCTACTGACATGTAACATACGCCAGTAATTGGCTTTAACAGCTTAAGGCACAGACAGATTTTATCTCTAAGGGTGCTGAACTGTTTGCAGTGTTGGCTGTTCTGTTCAAGCCAGTCCCAAGACTGGGAATGGTTATTAGATACATAAAAGAAGCCAGCTGGTAAATGCTGTTGTAGAATTGCTTTAAAGTGTCATTGCCTATGTCAAGATCACCCACGCAAGCTGTGGGACACAGATAAATGCTCAGTTCTGTGTGTTACCGTCACAGAGAGGGGTTTCACCCAGGACTGAACCAGATGGCTTCTGGCATTCAGAGACATGATCTATTTTGATTTTAGAAACACACAAGAATGTAGAGCTTGATCCGGTCACCACAGAAGAGCAGGTACTGGAAGTCAAAGGCTACCTGTCAAAAGTCAGTGGTATTAGTGAAGTGTTGGCAAGACGACATATGAAAGTTGCTTTTTTTGGGAGGTAAGTCACGTGCTTATGTTGCCTACGCTTCCCACTCAGTAAAGGATTTGGGTATTGTAGGCAGTAAAAACTATTTATAGAAACACTAGTGCTTTAGCTTTTGCTTGTAATGTGCATGTCCCTGATACAGGTGCTCTTGTAAATTGGAAACAAATATTGTATCATGTAATTCTTCATTTTAAAGAATTAAAATAGGGAAGTAGAAAAGTCTTTGCAGGTTGCCTCTGGCACCTAAATTGTTAATGGTTTTGATACAGCTTGCCTTTGGGGAACTTGATTTTGTAATATCAAAATGAGCACACCTGGCTCTTGGAAGCCTGAAACACCATCCTTAATCTGACTGCAGGACAAGCAATGGGAAGAGCACTGTGATAAATGCCATGCTGTGGGACAAAGTTCTTCCTTCAGGAATTGGACACACCACTAATTGCTTCTTGCGTGTAGAAGGGACAGATGGACATGAGGCTTTCCTGCTGACTGAAGGCTCAGAGGAAAAGAAGAGTGTTAAGGTACAATGTCCTTAAACATAAGGTTAAGGGTGAGAGCTCCTCAGAAATGTCAGAAAAGGGAAGACAGAAGAAAATTAAATCTCACAGTTTAGGTATTTAATCATTAAATGAGCAGAGATGAAGAATGAGTCTTTGTTAGATGTAGGAAGTACGGAGTGAAGCAAGTTGCAGGATGGGGACTTGTTCATTTTATGAAAGAGGTGATATGTTGTATTTGTTAGTGATAGCAGGGAGCAATGGCTCAGGAAGTTCTGAGGTTTGTATGAGTGACAGAATCACGGACTTCCCGATAATTCCTCAGTAGGCTTTCCTGGCAGGAAAAGTCTCTCATAAACTCTCACTAGCAGTTGCCCTTTTACTAGGACACTCAAGAAGGTTTTATGTGAAAAACATTCCAGGGAGGAAATAATTTGAACCTGGCCTTTATCTTAAATTGTCTGTGAACAACCCTGAAGGGAGGATAATTGTGTTAGTGGGTCTTGGCATACAGGAAATGTTATTTTCATCTTTTCATAGACAGTAAACCAGCTGGCTCATGCCCTTCATCAGGATGAAGATCTGAATGCTGGCAGCCTAGTCAGTGTAATGTGGCCCAATTCCAAATGTTCTCTCTTAAAGGATGACCTGGTGCTGATGGACAGGTAAGAAATTGCTTTCTTTCCTTTCCTTTCCTGCTTATCACAGATTAATTACGGAAATGTTTTCAAATACGTATTTAACAAACCTCAAGGGAATTGACCCTGTTCTAATCTAAGACAGTGACCAAAGTCCCTTGCTGTAATTAACAGTGTGATTTTCTTGGTCATTACTTCCTTTTAGCCTATACTCTGTCATTTCAGGGCAGTGTAGCTCAAACATTGGAAGTTAATGCTCTGAAAAGCTCTTAATAACTTTTTAAATTCTGTTTTTGCTATATTCACCACACAGTAATATCTCATTTCTCTTTATTGCTAGCCCTGGCATTGATGTAACCACAGAACTGGACAGCTGGATTGACAAATTCTGTCTCGATGCTGACGTATTTGTCCTGGTGGCAAATTCTGAATCAACATTGATGCAAACTGTATGTGCAAGTCCACTTGTTCAATGAATTTGGCTAAAGGTTAATATTAATCTAAAGAGGTTTTGTTTCATTTTCCTTAGGAGAAGCAGTTCTTTCACAAGGTGAATGAACGTCTCTCTCGACCCAATATATTTATTTTAAATAACCGTTGGGATGCATCTGCCTCTGAACCAGAATACATGGAAGAGGTTTGTGATACATTTAAACCACTTCTCTTTGCATGGATATTATGGAGTCTGTTTTGACTCTGGTCGTTGGGGATACAATCAGTGCTACGTGTGCTTGTTTTACAGGTTGGGTTTTTATCACCTTAGTGTGGAAACTAGAGGGAGCACAGACTAGTGATCAGGACATGACTGTTGAAATTTCTGAGCAGGAAACAAAGCGTCTCACAGGGACCCTTTGTGGTTAGATCACTTTAGATAACCTCTGGAAAATTCCATAAAATAGCTTTTTTTTTTTTTTTAAAATGGTTTTTTGGTAGCTTAGACCAGCAGTGGGCATTTGGGTGCCTGGTCTAACCTTTTGAAGATGGATAAGTGGATTTAACTGCATGTGTGGTTTATCCTGGTTATCCCTCAGGTGCGCCGGCAGCACATGGAGCGGTGTACCAGTTTCCTGGTGGATGAGCTGGGTGTGGTGGATCGAGCCCAGGCAGGGGATCGAATTTTCTTTGTGTCTGCGAAAGAAGTGCTGAATGCCAGGATTCAGAGGGCTCAAGGGATGCCAGAAGGAGGTGAGAAAAGCTAGCAGAAACTTTCCATTTACTTATAGAGAAGAAAATAGAGAATATCTTGTTTCAAAAAATGTATAAAATTGGAGTAGGCCAAAGTATTAATAAGGCAATCGCAACGGAAGGGGTGATTCAGCAGCACTTTTGCATTGGCTTCAGTGCATTGGCATTGCATTGGCAGGAGCATTCCTGATGTCCAACATCTGATTGCTTTCTCAAAATTTAAGTGGTTGTTTTGTGCGTTCCTTCTCTCAGGTGGAGCATTGGCAGATGGATTTCAAGTAAGAATGCTTGAGTTTCAAAGCTTCGAGAGAAGGTTTGAGGTGAGCATTATGTGTGCTGACCTTCTGGTTAGATTTTACTCCTGAAAGACTGGCACTCGCAGGGACCCATTTTGGAAATAGATCATACAGGAAGAAGTTGTGTTAGTATGCTCCTGCCTGCTGCTAATCTTGGGCTGCCTTTTGTATACAGGAATGTATCTCACAGTCAGCAGTAAAAACAAAATTTGAGCAGCACACGGTGAGAGCGAAGCAGATTGCCGAAGATGTTCGTCTCATCATGGACTCTGTGCACATTGCTGCCCAGGAACAGCGGTGAGAGCTGACTCTTGGTGCTTGTGTAACTGAAGTTTGTATTCTGGGAGAGATGTAAGGGAACATGAGCATTTGAAATGCAAAGCAGAATACAGCGTGTTTGGGAGCAGAAGGGACACATGCTGGTGGTCTTGCTTCTAGTGAATTATGGAAGTATTGGGAAAAGAAGCTTTTTTTCTACTGATAACTATGTAATGTGTTGCAGATATTGACATGTTTTGTTACTGGACAGGAAAATATGTCTTATTTCTGGAATTCAAATATATTTATAGATCAAAGATGCATTTATCTGGCATTTTGATGGACAGGGGTTTTTTTCACCAGAGTTTACTGTCTGGAAATGCGAGAGGAACGACAGGATCGTCTAGGTTTTATTGACAAACAGCTGGAGCTCCTTACTCAGGACTACAAGCGGAAAATCAAGCAAATCACAGAAGAGGTGGAGAGACAGGTAAGGAGGAGTGTCTGTGGAAAAGCGGATTGTCTGAAACAGCTACCAGCGTGGTGGGGAAAACGCGCAGTGCTGACAAAGCTTTGAAGTACTAGAAATGTGGGAGTTACAGATGGGTAGAGGAAGAATGCTTTCAGAAGCTCTATTTTCTCTCCTGTGCTGTTTCTCTAGGTGTCAAATGCAATGGCAGAAGAAATCAGACGGCTCTCAGTGTTGGTAGATGAATACCAAGCAGACTTCCATCCATCTCAAGTAGTTCTTAAAGTGTACAAGAGTGTAAGTGATGTTTGCTTAAGCAATTTAAGACACCTGTTTTATCTCTGGGTAATTATGCCAGCTCATTGAGATGTTTAACAATCTTACAACTAGGATATGAGCTAAAGCTTCAGTTTTTTAATAATCTCAGTAATAAATTGATGCACATTATAGATCACGTTATATAGATTGAACAGAACTTTCCCGCAACTAAAGAGTCCATGTGAGATTCTTTTGATTCGCCTTTTCATCCCATTCACTGAAAAATGGGCAGAAGTATGAAATTAGTGCTGTAACACTGGGCAGACAGATTATGTGCTCCTGTTCTGTGAGGGTCTTTTTAACTAGTAAGCTCTAGCACCTTCAGCCTGCATCTTAGCCGTGTTTATTCTAATCTCAGTAACCCTTTCTTTGTCAGGAGCTGCATAAACACATCGAGGAAGGCCTGGGCCGTAACATGTCAGATCGTTGCTCCAGTGCAATCACAACTTCCCTGCAGACAATGCAGCAAGAAATGATAGGTCAGTTCCACAGGCAATATTGCCCTTTCTCTTCCCTTGAACTGCAATGTAAAATAAGCAGGTGGATGTTCTGGGTTTCTCATTAATCCAGTGGCTGATGTGCAGCTGGCACCATCTTAGTTTCAGTCTTGATGTGTAATGCTGTTGTGCAGAGGACTAGTTCTGTGTCTGAACTTGTGCAGTGATTTCCTAATGAATATGTACAGTCACAGCATAATCCTCATGACAGAGTGGAACTGTAGCTTTTGAAATTTGACAGATTCTCACACCAAATCCTAATGAAATACAAATGACTAGTAACTAGGTGCCTGTCTGAATATGGGATTTAATGGGACTACGGTGCCTAAAGACTTGTAGAACTGGGTTTCAGATTTTGTTTTCCAAGGTCTTGCTAATCTGTAAACTTTACCAGCTACCTATGAGGATTTTGAAGGGTCCATGGAAAGATTTCCTTCTGAGTTGATCTGAAGAACCAAGAATTGAATTGTAACTGGTGATTTATCTCTTACTTTGCAGTATGCTTGGCTTACGAAATTTAAGATACTAAGGAAACTAAGTGTGGAGGATGAAACAAGCCATAAGCACCCTGATTATGGAATACAAGACCAGTTAATTCTTGTGAACGTAACAGACCTTTTTTTGCATGTTTTTGTTTTCTTATCTGTGTAGATGGTTTAAAACCCCTCCTCCCAGTCTCTCTGTGGGGCCAGATAGACATGTTAATTCCCCGGCAGTGCTTCATGCTCAGCTATGATCTGAACTGTGACAAGCTTTGTGCCGACTTCCAGGAGGACATAGAATTCCATTTCTCTCTTGGATGGACAATGCTGGTGAACAGATTTTTGGGACCAAAGAATGGTCGTCGGGCCTTGATGGGCTATAATGACCAGGTAGAATACCTCGTTGAGTAGTTGGGATAGATATTCATTATTTCAGTGGCTGCTGAAGTTCCTTTGGTAGGAAGAGCAGTGGTTTGCCTTCTCTTATTCTCTCCTTTGATTTTGTTTTGTCCCTGCTTTTCTAATTAGGTTCAGCGCCCTTTAACACCAGCAAATCCCAGTCTGCCCCCTTTGCCTCAGGGCTCTATGACCCAGGAAGAACTCATGGTGTCCATGGTGACTGGACTGGCCTCTTTAACTTCCCGAACTTCCATGGGGATCATCGTGGTTGGTGGTGTGGTACGTGTGCATTCTAGGCAGCATTTTTATAACTTAAGTTGGAGCACTGACGTAAAAAGCACTTGCACTGCTTAATCCTGTAGATATTTGCAATTCACAGATAGTGACCTATTTTCTCCTTTGATCTTCGATTTGAGTATAAATAGTGAGCTGATTTTGCAATGCTCTGTGGACCATTGTTGGGAGTAAGCATCAGTCCAAGATTATGACTGTGTAATTTGTTTTTCCTTGTGCTTCTTTAGGTCTGGAAGGCTGTGGGTTGGAGACTGATCGCTCTCTCTTTTGGCCTTTACGGGCTGCTCTATGTGTACGAGCGCCTCACCTGGACCACCAAAGCGAAGGAGAGAGCGTTCAAGCGGCAGTTTGTGGAGTACGCCGGGGAGAAACTGCAGCTCATCGTCAGCTACACGGGCTCAAACTGCAGCCACCAAGTCCAGCAGTGAGTTCCCTATATTCAGCTAACACATTATGGAAATTCTGTTGTTTTGGGGCTTTTTTAATGCTATTCCTTGTTAAAAAAAGATAAGTTCATGTTGAATTCCAGATTTAAAAAAATGTAATGACACGTGTTTTAAAATAATATTACTCTTATTTTGAATATGTAGTGATTGGGTGCTGTTAGGCATTAGTCTTAATGTACTTCCGTGTCTCAAATCAAAATGCTCTGACATATTCTTGTGCAGAAGTGGAAAGATGAATGTCTGAGTCACGATACCATCATCCCTATACATCAACGAGATTTATTCCTTGAGTGTGCTGCTTGGTCTTACTTTCCGTCATATTCAACTCTGCTTGTTTCATAGAGAGCTTGCAGGAACGTTTGCTCATTTGTGTCAGCAAGTGGATGTCACACGAGAGAATCTTGAACAAGAGATTTCTGCCATGAATAAAAAAATTGAAGTTTTGGATTCACTGCAGAGCAAAGCAAAACTGCTCAGGTGAGATTTGATTATTCCATACAATTGTTTTTCATGTGATTGCCCCAGGATGTTCATATGAGCTGTAGCTTAGAGTTCATTCTGTCTTTGTCATAGCACTTGATGTGGAGGTGTCAGCACTTTTCCCTACCAAGTCATGTTCCCTTTCACTAGGTACTTTCCCATGGTCCATAGCCATTTAAAGCTTCTGTCTCACAAAGCACCTTCTTCTTCCTGTTTTTTATTTGTTTGGAATTACAGTTCCTTCCCATTTATCAAAACATACAGTCTTCCACTCCTACAAACTCCTTCAGGCCCTTATAAAACTATGCAAAAAGTCTTGCCTTCACCTTTGTACCCAGGTGTCTGCTGCTTTCTTTACCCTGCAAAGGCTGTTGGGAAGACTTTTTCAAACATTCCTTACCTACACAGTAAGACCAATGCGAAGTTGTGTCCAAAAACTCTTTTTCAACCTCAAATCTTAGGAACTGACAGCAGGCAAGCATTCTTGACCTGCAAGGAATTGCAGCAGTCTTTTGGAATGAACCTCTGGCACTCCCTGCCTTGCCGTGTACTCGGTTTAGTCACGCTTCTTTCTGACTGGCTTGAGAATAGCTGTTTCATTCACCTAACAAAACCTTCTGTCCTTGCAGGAACAAAGCAGGTTGGCTTGACAGCGAGCTCAACATGTTCACACATCAGTACCTGCAGCAAAGCAGATAGTGTGGGAAGAAGAGTAAAACAACAGTTTCCCTTCAGTTCTCTTAATTACTGCAGAGAACATGGTGGGTGATGGAATTCCCTAAAGGGAATGAGCAAGAGCCTATTGCTGTGTTTCCAGTTGCTGTGTGAACAGTAGGATTCTGCTTCCCTGTTCTGTGTCCCACCTCTAAACACTAGCTGTTAATAACTCTTCTTTTTCCTTGTGAGACCAGGCTACTTCAGGAGGAGTGTGTGCTTTATACATTTACAGGAGGCTTTTACTGCACTTCATTTTGCTTTAAACAAATTTAAAGCAATCAAGTAAATGTTTATCAGGTTAAAGGTTATTCTGACACATCTTTATAGAGTCATTTGTTTTACTTCATAAAGATAGAAGTTTTGACTTCCAAGCCCCGGGTTGATTTATGTGTGACAAGCAGCTGTTTGACTAAATACAGATTCCATGCACGCAGATGTGATGGTGGTTTCACAAAGCATTTATAGCCCACACAGGCCTGTCTCCTAGGTTAATACTCCGTTATTATAGAACATAACAGAGAATCACAATGTCCCTTCATAGAAAGGTTTATTGCTCTCAGTATGCTTAAACCTGTGAACAAAACCCATTTCTCTTCCAGATCAAGAGGGACTAAGATTTTGCTTTGGTAAGCTTAGTGAATTTGGAGGTAGTTTCTTCCTCTTAAGAGCTGTTTAATAACACAGTCCGGCCCATTTCCTGTCACGGACAATTAGTTTGCAAAGACAGAACTAGTTCCTGTGAAGGAGGTAGTGTTGGTAATTTAGCAGCTTGTTGAGGAAGAAAACTAGAAAAGTGAAGCCAGTTGACACAAAGTAACGCACTGCATTATGAGCTCAGCTGATGGATGTGGGTTTTCTTTGGAAAAGCACAGCTGTGTTTCTGGAAGCAGGCCTGTGGAATTCCATTACCGCTATTTGGCCACAAGAACAGCATGTGGATTACACTCCGTAAGAGATTTTTCTTCATGTAGAGTTCCCACAGGATGTTACAGTCTGGGCAGCAGTAGGATTTCATATGTTTCTCTTCTGTTAAAAGTATCAGAACATGCTGGCAAGTACAGCTCCTCTGGGGTGGGGGCACTTGTGGCGCTTGTAGTTCATGCCAGGGCAAGAATGGGTTAAAGCAACTTAATTTTTTTCAAGACATTCTTTATTTACAAATACATGAAATTAATTGTGGAGTTTTGCCCTGATGCAGTTTTGAATTTGTAATATAACATTTGGGAATCGTAAGGACTTGAGTCTCTTCCTGTTGGAATTGATAGAGAAGAAATTCTCACTGGTTTTAGGAAGAGTAGAATTGAGTTCCTCTGTTGCAAGCTTCTTTTTCTCTTTGTGGGTCAGTATTTTGCCATGTGTTGGTTATAATCTTTCTGTTGCCTACAAACTGTCTGAGGAATCCAGAATAAGATCCTGTAGTTCTGACATTAGTGACAATCTAAATCTCTTCAGCATCACACACATAGAATATGGCCTGTCTTTGAGCAGATTCCAGCTGAATTCAGAACTACTGAGCAGTGGGGTGTTTTTCTTATTGACAGAGAGACTTTTCCCTTGAAAATGGCTTTAGGATTTCTCATTCCTGCTCAGGTGTGAATATATGTGCCTGTGACAAGTCCTATGTTTTTCATATAATGGAAGTTCCAGAAAGAAGCTGCCTGATACTTGAGGGAGTAAAAATAGTGAAATCTCAGTAAGTGCTTCTTAGGTAAGGCTGTTCTGAGATCTGCAGAAAGATTTGAAGTATCTTGATTGTGTAGGAGCTGGCAGTGAGACTCTCATGTCTCCAGAATGCAGAAAGGAAACAAACCTTTCCCTTCCAGTAGAGAGCTTTGACTCCAACTCAAACTGAAAAGCTGTTTTCATCAGAAGTTTTTTTGACCTTGACTGGGTTCTTCAGGCAGCAACCAGGATGTGAATATAGATTGGATCAAATCTGAAAATGAGCAAGAAAGAAATTTGAGTCCTTGCTTGTGGAAGCGTGTACTCTGGACTTGTGGTGAAGTATATTGGAGTACGTGGAATCATCTCCTCTTACTCTGCTGCAGGTCTTAGTTGAATAAATTTGAATCTTTAGTCTCTCAAGCTGTCACATACACAGTTATAATAAGCTATGTTCTGTTCTACTGAGTTAAAATATTAAGCACATCCCTAATACACAAGGATATTGTCAGTTTCAGGTTGAGGCAGAGGATGATGTACTACTGCTCAGCAGCTAATGACTACTCGAAATGCTGATCCTGCATTTGAAGAGGTAGTTTTAGCATCTGTTCAGTGGCCTTTTAGGGGAAATCTGATAAATGAGCTGATCTTTAAGCCAGTGTCTTATCTGTGAAGGGAAAATTGATGGGTTCTTAGAACCCGGTGTCTCGCTGCTGTATGTGTGTCTGACGCTGCCTAGGCCCGGGTGTTGTCGGCATTCTCACTGCAGAGCTGAAACCTAACCTACAGAACAGGGGGAAGAACCACTTGAACTTTTTCAGAAGCAATGCTGCTAACATGTGTGGGTAAGGATGTGTAACCCTTGTCCCTGGAAGTCTGAGTGATCAAGAATCAAACTTTTTAACAGACAGGCCTATAAGCTGGATTCCTCTGAAACAAATTACAGCTGTACTTCTTTAACTGAGAGTGGTGGAGCACTATCATGAGGAGTTTGTTCTCTTCTGATTTTCATGAAGAATGCTAAACTAATCCTTAAAACAGGTAATTCCAAAAACAGTCTTCCCCAAACTCCTGTTAAAGAAGGTCAGCTAAATGCACTTTTATCTTATTGCTGCTACTTACTTTCCCTGTTGCATTATGTTGATGGAGCTCTTTGAAATACTCTTACCAGTGAGTTTTATCTCTGCTGTATTTAAGGTGATAAATTTGCATGTGTCCTGTAACAGTGCTATAAACAATGGAAACCAAAATAAAAATGAATTGGGAAAACATTTCTCCGGATGTGTCCTGCATGTTGTAATACAGTCTTCCAGTGTAAGTACATCAGCTTACTATCAGTATGTACAGCTTTGCTGCGTTGTGGTACTGAATTGCATGTTTGACACTAGTGACCTTCTTCTGTTGTTCTTACTTTGAAAATTAACAAGGAGACCAATGATACTGAATTGTGCGATAGAAAGTTTTAGTTGCACTAAAATGGTCAGTATTGAATTAATGATTTCTTGCGAATATTTTAGGTAGTAATAGTGAGCAACTACTGAGTTGGTGGCCTGGAAGTGTGGTGGATCAGTATCCTCAGCTGATAAGTTACATCGGGCGTGTTAGAAAAGGGCAAATTTCCCGTGACCAGTTTTCAAAACAGCTCCCTTTGGGCTGTGGGTGTGCCGGGGGTACGTAGCCCTTCGGACACGGAGCGTTGGGGGCAGGGTCCTGCGAGGGCTGTGTCCCGAGTGGCTCCCCCGCCTCCTGCAGCCCGCGGCCGGGCCGGGCCCCGNTGAACGCCGCAGCCCCGGAGCCGCAGGGCCTGGCGAGACGCGGGGGCTCCCCGCACTGCTAGGGAGGGGAGGGTTCGGCGTTCTCTGCCGGCTGCCGGACCGGCCTCTTGGAGAGGAAAGGGGAATTTTACAGTGCTCGGGCTCTCTCCCCTTCCTCGTGGCCATGGGAGGACCGAACCAGCGCGTCTGTGCAGAAGCAGCGCGGAGCGTTGAATAACTTCCTCGTTGGGAGGAGAATTCTCAGCTCCCGAGACAGCCGTTGTTTATCTCTAACTACGGGAGGCGAAGCTCCTTTTCACAAAGGTTTCAAATTAGAGCAGTTTCGTAAACCTGAGCCCCGGGTTTGACCGTGAAGGACTTGTAAATTACGCCAAGAATGGACCTCATCTGGTAAAACCCTTCCAGAAAGTCCCTTGACTGATGTTATTTTCAGAGTATTTGCTTTCTGATGAGCAAGGATGAGGGGATGCTCTATTAGCTTTGTCCTGTGAAGGCTGTGAGAACTACTGGTTTTTTTTCTAATTATCTCAAATTTAGTGATTCAAGACTGATATTTCAATTTTATGTTCTGTAGTGCACCTCTCCCTTATTTTTTGTAACAAAGGGATATGTTGTAGTTTGTTGACTGTTAGCACTGCTCTCGATTCCTCCCACTGCTGTTGGACTACATGTGCATTTGATTCCTCATGTCCAGTTGCCAAGGTAGCAGACACAAAAACAAATCAGATAAGCTTTGCAGAAGGTTTTGGGGATCCTTTGGAACAAAAGATCCCAGAGAAACACATAGTTTTTCAGAGAGCATAATTTATCAGTCTAATCAAAAGCAATGTGGGAGTTTGGGTTTAGGGTTTGCTGCTGCCTTATTTAAAAATCCACTTTCTGCAAATTTAGATGAGCTTGTGATGTTGTAAAGATGTTGAACAGTGTGACAGCTTTTCAGTCAAACTACGCTTCATTTATTTTCTGCTTATTAACTCCTTTTCACCCCCCATTTCTAATAAAAGGGCATCCCTTTGCGGGATTAATTGAATTAATTTGCGGGATTGGGATTGCCTGTAGTCCTGAGTCATAGTTGAGCCTTTTGGAGCCTTCCTATCTGGGGAACATGGAGGACAGTTTTGACTCGGCATTTCTTTTGGATGTAGCCGATACATTCATATTAATTAGTCATATTTTGAACTTACGAGCATCCTGGTGTTATCACAATATAAATTTCAATGCTTCAAAAGAACATTACAGCAGAATTGCATAAGTATGTCCTAAATAACAGCCTCTGAACTGAATGTCTCTTATTTAGCTTTTTGATGTGAATTTTTCGTGTTTACTGTTTCCTCTGTCAGTGCTTCTTGTCTCTGTTAAATCAGCTCCCAGTTTCTGAGTGCAAAATATTTGACAATATATCCAAGGGGAGAGAAGCATCTAGCAGTGCTGGTTCTGAGCATAAGGAGTTTTGAGACTGGCTGATTTCTCAGGAGCAAGAACCAGTATTTCAACAGCTGTAAGTAATTTTTAGGAGAAGTCCCCTGAAAGTGGTTTCACCTGTGTCTGCTTCTTCACTTAATGTAGTGAATTTATGTAGTTCACTCTTCCTCTGGCTTTACATTAAAATGTTTTTGTAGGATGGACTTAGAACTCCTGAATAGGCTGCGCCAGGCCAACCAGGACCTTCTACAAAGGCTCAGAATGAAGCAGGAAGAGATCAGAAAAGGACTTCCCAGCAAGCAGCTCCTTCCAGCATCTCTTCATAGCAGCACAGCTGCTGACAGATGTGTCCCCTCACCCAGGAGAGGGGTATGTCTGATGTCTGTGCTAGAAATTCAGGGAAGCAAATGGGCCTTGTATTACAGATAGCAGCTTTGCCTATGGTGTGGTATGGTCAAGGAGACGTGGACATGAAAGTGGAATGGGGAATGTGGGTTCTCTTAGGAAAGTAGCTGCCCTTTGCTTTTTGCTTATCCTGTGGTCTCAATCTGTTCTCCTGGCAAAGGGTTTGGAGATCAGTTCCTGCCTAAGAAAGGCAAGTTTCTTCATCTAACATAGGAATGAACATTGTGGAACAAAATCCTTTTGTTTCTTCTAAGCACATGGGCTGAAAGTTCAGTGGTTCCTCAAACTGGGAAAAGCTGCATTTAGCTGGAAGTGGATCTCTTTCTTACCCTCTCCAAAACATAAGGATTTTTCTTTTTCCGCTGCAGAAATTTAAAGGAGTAAACAGACAAGAATGAGAGGCTGATTTAGTGAGTGAAATATTCTTATGAAAGGTATTTGTAGTCTGACTGATGCTATGTATTAAGAGAGTCTGTCCTTACAGAAGGAAAATCAGGTCAATGCAGTGAAGTCGACAGCTGACCCTGGAATAATGGTGTCTGTGGAACCCAGAGCTGGCCCAGCCCTCAGCTCATCTCTTAAACGCAGCAGCAGTGACAGAGGGGAAAAGCAACAACAGGTGAAGACACAGGAAGGAGCAGGTTTCGATTCCAGCTTTCCTGGGAAAGAGAAGAATGTTACACCAGTGTCTGCAGTCATTATGTGTGGCAGAGAAATCTCCAGAGTGGATGGGGATGCCCATGCGCGAGGAAGTCCAGAGAAAGAATCCTTCTTCCTGGGACATGGAGAGGACAGAAAACAGTCCACTCTGCTGCATGGTTTCCATGAGAAAAGTCGTCCGGGGCCATCACTGAGCGGAGTGCAAAATAAAGAGACCAGTGAACAGCATGTGGTCATCAGAGAGCCCCATATCCCTAAATCAGTCTTGCTGACATCTCAGTCCAAAGAGTTGAAGGTAAATGTTAAACAAATGCTTTTTTTAATTTCCTAAGTCAACAGAATGATGGGGAGAAAGGGACAGGAGAATGTTACCTGCCCTGTTCCCACTGTGTAAATTGGAAGTTGGGGTCAGAACTGTTCCCAGCTATAGCAGCCAGGAGCTGTTGGCAGTTTGTTCAGACCCTGCTTTCCTTAGCCAGTGAACTAAAAGACCAGAAATCCCTAACACTTCCCTGTGAGGTTCCCTGTTTTTTCCATATGTCATCCACATGCTGAGGGAGAGCAGGCAGGTGCAGTGCTGTTGTTTCATGGTTTGTCTGTGCAGGCGGAAGGGCAGGCCCTGGCTGTGACCATCCTCCACGGCAGCACAGGTTGCCTGATCTTTGGGGATGTGTGATGAAGCTCAGCATTTTGTTTAAAGCCCTGAAAAATCCTGCCTTACGTGGGCAAATCCCCTGCCTCCTCTTTCTGTTTTATTTATTGGGAAGGTAATGGGCTAGTGAGCAAATTACTGGTAGAGGCATAGATAGAATCCAGTCTCAAACTAAGCCACAGCTGTCCCATCTGAACAGTTGCCAGTTGTCTCCTCAGCTGTACCTTTGAATGTCCTGCCAGATGATTAGGAAGTCTTTATGAATTGTTTTCTTTCAGAAGGAAGCTCGTCATGTGACTTTTCAGCCTGACCCTGAAGAAGATGCCATTCCTGTGAGCAGCTGGTCTGCCTGTCCTTTCCTGGGCTATGACTGGATTGCAGGTGAATCCTAACTCTGAAGCAAAGCTCTCAGTGTGATGTGGTGATATGAAGAGATAAAACACAGTTTATGATCCTTTTGAGGTGTGATGGAACTGTTGTCCTAGGGCCAACGGAGCAGGTCCCAACAAAGGGGCTGCAGCTTTGTCAGAGGCCCCTCTCCAGACCAGAGGTGACCTGTGCTTACCTGGAGTGGTGAAGTAGCAGTGCTATGGGAATCCAGGCAGCAAATGGCAAAGCCAAGTGGGATCAGAAGGGATACCAAATACACGGAATGAATGAATGCAATAAGGGACCCAAACCACACAGTAAATCTCTGGCTTGATGTGATGTTCTACCCTTCTCATTATCATTATTTTGTTTTGACTGTTTCTTGTGAGGCTTGCTTTGGTACTTTCCCAAATTTTGTAAATCACTGAACTTTTCTCTTTCCTTGGTGTTCTCAGGGCTCCTTGATACAAAGTCTTCAGTAACAGAAAAATCTGAGCAATACTTTGCTGAGCTGCAGGAGTTCCGACAGGCCAACAGGGAAACCTGTATTCATCAGCAGCACCTCGAGTAAGTGGGAATGGGGAAGGGCTGAAGCAGCCATGTTCAATCCCTTAGTAATCCCTGTAGTCATGAGAACCATAGTCTGATTGGAGCAGGACATTGCAAGCATGGCTTTGAGAGCCTTTATTTACCTCCCAGTCATGTGTGCTTGGAAAAGGCAGTGCTGTTCAGAGGGCCAGCCCCTCTGTCACTAACTGATTTTCTTGTGTGTTTCTTTAGGCCCAACCCTCTGGATTGCACAGGTCCTGAACAAGAACTGGATTTGATAACTGGTTCCCATAAGTGTAAGATCGTATTTCTTCCTAATGCAATTTCTGTGAATAAACAACTGAGCAGTCTTTACTTGTCATCCTGAGAGAGCACCACATCATGCAAGACAAGCAAGAATGTGTTACTTTCAGCTGCAGCTTTTCAACCAGAGTCAACTTCCTGCTCCAAAGATGCTTGAGTCTTCTAGGCATCCTCTCTCAGTGTCATTTTAATTTCTCAGGATTTCTTGTAATTGGATAATGTTCTGTTTTTAAATTAAAGAGGTTGAAGTTTTGTTTTTGCTTTTTAGGAACTTACTTAGGGACAGGAAATGTATAAGATATTTCAGGAAAAGCAGCTCTTTTTATAGAATGCAGGTGTGGCACTGTGGTAGAACACAGCTTTTTTGGCTGGGTTCAGGGACCTTGTGACAAACAAGAACTACAATGAAGGTTTGTTGCTCCGTGCAGGTGTCTACTGTTACAGATTAAACCAGCGCCTCTTCCCCGTGCCCGTGGATTCAGAATCTGCCTGCCCTGTGTGTAAGATCCCATATACCCACCAGCCACTGGGGACACTGGAAGAGCCAACCTATGTCAGGTAAGTAAGAATTACTGCTTTGTAATACGCAGAATTCAAGGAAACAGTAGGGAAGAAAAAGCTGATCAGGTGAAGGAGAAAAGAGCATCACAACAGCTCTGTACAAGGTTGGTGTTTTCAAGGCAGAGATATCTCTTGCTTAAAAACTCCTTACTGATCTTTTCTGTAAGCACAAACAGTCTTGAAATCAATGAGTAATGACGGTTTTGTCTGAATTTGGTCCAGAATCTGAATGTACATGTAAAATGTCTACTGCCAAAACTTGCTCACTTGGTTCACTTTGGAGTTAGACCCTTGGATTCTGAGTGGGAAGACATACAGATTCCCAGTGCCTTGGCAGAGATGTAGGCAGTTACTTCCCTTGTATGGTTCCAGGGTCAGCATTCCCAGGTCCGCCCTTTTGCCAGCCCACAAGTACAAAGCCCATCGCAGGAGCAGCTTTGAGCCGGCAGACGATCTGGCACTGCCTTCGGTAAGTTGCTGTCTTCCTGTTGATGGCACAGCCCAGGCTGGGCCTTGCTTTATAGCAAGAAGGAAAGAGAATCTGGGACTCATTCCCCTTGGCAGAGTTTCCTCTAAAATTTTTGAAATGCATCAGTGAGATAGCCAGAACATCCTTTGGTGTGTTCTGAGTTCATGCCTTTGTGTGAGTGGCATAAAGTGTATGACATATTTCCAATGCTTTACACTGCACAAAAGAAAATACAATGTGGAGCTGTAACCTTCTGGGGCAGATTTGGCTGACTTGTTTCAGGCATTGGCCTCTCAACATGATGAACCGTAGCTAAGAGTGCCTGTGTTTGTTTCCACAGATGTTAAGGAGTCTGAAAGGCAAGTGTCCATGAAGTATTCACAAAATCAGTAGTGGCAAGAGTGGATTTAAAACTGCTATTGTATTGCTGGTCCTGTGTTCCAGCCAGTAGTCAATGCTGAAGGCAGTACTGCTATTCTAACCTAGCACAGGCCTAGAGATTTCCTGGGAAGAGGTGGGAGGAAGCTTAGTTTTGAGGTTTAGGGAACTGGATGAGTCAGTTGAGACAGGTTCAGAGAGGTCGGGTGCTTGAGTTCACAAAGCGGGAGATCAGTTTAGAAAGGTGGAAGAGGGGACAACAGTGTAGTTCTCCTTTGATATTTCATTTATTTCCTGTTAGTCATATAAAACTCCTCAAAAAATAATAAATTATTACTCACTTAAACCTCCCTTTGCAGAAGTTAGTTCTAAATAATAACAGGCCACAACAGACAAAAAAGGGGTAAAGCATTCCCATCTTTTTTCACAGCATTGCCTGGCTGGCTGGGAAAATACGGTCCCTTCCAGCAACCCCCTGCTCAGCAGTTTGGATCTGCGAGCCTCACTGGAAGAGAAGCCTTCTCCCTATCCTCGCCTGGTAAGAACAGCCTCCAGAGTCCCAGGAGATGTTGGGAATTGCACAGATGGAAATTGCGGCCCTAGCTCTAAAGGGTGTGATGATTATTGAGGGCTGAGCAAATGAAAATGCCTGGAAGAGTGTCTCCTTACCACTACTGGGAAATGTTTTCCTTCTGCTGACTGGTGTGCGCAGAGACAAAAAAGCAAATGGAGCTGAATAACAGGAAAAAGCCTGTTCAGCTCACCAATCTTCATCAAAATGGGAAAAGTCACTTTGGCAGTCTTTGATTAATATCCTCTTTATTTGGATTCCAGGACTCAGTGTCCAGAGTGTCAGGAGAAGCCAGAACTGACAAGTTTCTCCACCTGCCTCACTTGGCCCACCTGAGGGTTAGCAGAGCAAACTGGGACACCAGAGAGCAGCTCTCAGTTCAAACCCCACTCCCTCAGTACTCTGGACCATTGACTTGATTGCCCTGGGGAAGGGATGGGCCCAGCATGTGGAAACAACTCAGAAACAAAGCAATTTGGATAAAAATAAATCTTAGGACAGACTTTCCCCAGTTTTCATAGTCATGTGCGTATGTGAGTAACCAATACACAGATCTGAGTTTGTACAGTCCGATATGTTCACTTTGCATTTTTTTGGCTTTTACAGCTACTACTGAGCAGCTGCCTGAGCTGTCCCAGCTGGGGCTGGATAAAGGCATGTGTCAGGATCAGTAGTGCACCTGCCACCTCAACTGAGCAACCAGCAGTTTAGCGTTAACTCTGAATGCCAGCGTGAGGAATTGGCCTGTGGAGAGCGTGGCTCAGTGGAGTGGCACAAATATATTTCCAAATATTTGAAACATGACATGTAATTTTCTAGTGCCTTAAACTTGAGTTCCTCAATAATTTAGTAAAAATTTTTAAAATACAGTTTATTCTCAGTGCAATGTGTGTAGCTACAGAGTGTATTACATCAGAGTAACTTTGAATGTGAAAAAACATGTTAAAGTAAAATGAGATTTTATTCTTCAGTGAGCTAGATAATGCCTTAAAATGTTTGCAAATTTTGCTTGCCTCTGCTTTTCCAAGTTTTCTAGAGAGAAACCAAAAAAAGCATTTTAGAATTTTTAAATTGTACCAAACCAAAATACTTCACATACTGTGATTTGTTTGAACTTTGTAGACCAATCTCACTTTCCTTGTCTGAAAACAATAAAACTGATGTTTTATTTTGCTTTGAATTTTCTGAAACAGAAATTCCTGCCTCAAACATATTTCTGGGAGCCAACTTGAGAGAATGAATTTGGTTTGTGCAGCTTCTTGGCATTCACTGTTACTTTTATATCAAATACCTCATTTATTAAATCAAATGCATAAATAGACTTTTTTAAACAAGGACAGGAATATTGCAAGTTTATGAAATCTTAATGTAAGACTTGTAATGAAAAATGAAAAGCGTGACTTTTAGCATGACTTTAGCTCTGGGTTATGTATCTGTAGGGTAAAGTGAGTGGAACTGGTCACATAATTTCCATTATTGGAGATACTAATTTTAAAATAAACGAATCCAGTGACTATAGAACACTAGGTGCCAAATTTTATACCAAATGGGGCACATTCAACATTTTTACTACCTTGCCTTCAAACCCAAAACATAAAATATCATAAACCTTTCCTTAATTTATCCTGAAATAAATTACAGCAAGCCTGTTCCACTCTATAAACAGAGAAAATGTAATGCTGTAGATTCAGTCAGTAACCTATGTTACATCTCTCTGGTGGATGCAGGTTGGAACCAATGTTCAAAATGTCTCTTGATAGATGGGAATACATTCAGCCTTTCACACTTGTGAAAGCATTGGAGGTCTGATTAGGACTCTTTCTCCACTAGAAACAGGTGAAAGAAGTTGGTGGTGCTGCCCTTGCTCACTCAAGTTTGTCTCTTTGTGTGTTGGTTCTGGCCTGTGTGGTCCTGCCTTCATTTGCAAGCCCAGACTGAAAATGCTCCTGTTTGTGGAGCCTCTCTTGTAAATTCTTGTCCCCTTCCCCCCTCTCCGCTGCATGGCATCTGGAGTAGTTTAAGTCCAAACCTGCACAGGTGGCCTTCCAGCCACGTGCTGTGAGGAGCATTTTGAAGTGGATACAGGAATGTTTTGTACTGTAATAACAAGATTTGGCACAGTGGCTTTGTCCTGCAGCATGTTGCACAATCCTGGATAAGACACCCTTCCGTGCAGGAGAGGGGACTGAGATGTCACCGGGGGGCACATTGTAAAGGAGCACAACTACTTAGTGCTTAAAAACTTGCATTTCAGCCAGTGGTAAAGCAGCTTCTGCGACTGGACAGTGGACTCTGTGCTGGAGCCAGTGCTGGGATCTGCATTTCCAGGGAGAACAGAGGCGGTGGGGGTGGTGTGTGTGTCAGGATTTGTGGGTTAGGAACACAGAAATGTTTTGAGGCCAAGGGTTTCCTAAGCCTCCAAATAATACAAACACTGGACTTGATTGTGTAGGCACGGAATTCTGGGGTAGCTTGTCTGCTGTTCCTGGCGGTAGGCTTGGCCTGGATTTATATTTTTTACCATTTCTAGCACTTAAGAATATGCTGATTTATTCTGGGCAGCTGTTTATCCTGTTAATGGCTGGCTCTGTGTGCTCGTTTGTGTCAGTTCTCTTCTGCCTGATGTTTTGGTGATAAAGCTGGTGGTTTAGTTCCCCTTTCTGACTGTATTGCATGTATATAACACTGATTCATGAGATGGGAAATCCAGCTTTGTTTAATTAGACAAATTAGATGCAGTAAATATTGCATTTGTGGTTGGTTTGAACAGAGCAATGTAGTTCAGCTGTTAAAACAGCTCCCACCTACTTCTCAGTAGCAGTGTTAGATGGCCTTTAGTGTTTGTTCCCCTTCTCTTATAGAGGTAGTTTTTGCAATGTCTCAGGATCAGGTGTTTCTTGCTGTCAGTACATTGTAAGAATGAATATCAAAATTTTGAATGAATGTAGTGCTGATTTATGCATTCTGTTTTGTTATCAGCACATCAAGCAGTGACTGTCCCCAGAACTCCCAGATGAAACAGCTGCATGTGGCTTGAACTTGCTTTTTGAATCATTTGCAAACTTTGATTTTGGGGGCTTTCACCTCTCTTTGGATCTTGTGTTTTCAAAGCCCATAAGAATTTGTTTTCAGAGTGTCTCAAATTTGAAAACAGGAGAGAAGTTCTACTCCTTCTCTTTGGAGTCAAACCCCTCAATTTCACCAGCTCCCTGGCTAATGGCTGACCAAAACTAAGGACTTGGTTTTCTCCCTTCCATTGGTTTCTGCAGAGCAAAACTTCCAGGAAGAGGAAAACAACACCTGAAATTTTTAGGGCTGAGATGCTCAGCTGGTCAAAAAAAAAAAAAAAAAGTTTTACAGTCTTTGGAAAAACTCCATCCTGAAAATATTCCCATTTGATTCTTTCACAAAGGTTATTTAATATTTCCCAAGTTTCTTTTGTTCATGTCCGCAAAGGAAGGTTCATCTGGCTTCTGTTACTAGTTAAGCTTTAAAACTCAGCTTTTGGATGAGGCAAACCAGAGTATCAAGAAAGGATATGAGTTACCCAAAAGGTCTGTGACACTGTGGGGAACTAATGAGTCCCACTTCTGTGTTTTAGCCACCTGGCCGTCTTCCCCAAACTTTTTTATTTTCTATTTTGGATTAAAATGTATAGAATTGGAGCCCTTAGTGCTTTTCCCAATTGCTTTACCAAGGGCTTTTTCTATGGAGAATGACCATGTGTAACTATACCACCCTTCCAGAAGCTGTGGTCAGAATTACTGAAAGTACAGACATGATGTGATCTCTCATCTAAGGTCATTTCTCTCTCTCTCCCTCTCCCTCTCTGTCTCTCCCAGCTTGTGGGCATAGTAATTCTGTGATATGGTTTTGGTTTCTTTCATGGAAGCCACAGCTTTCTTGAGAGAACTGAGTTCTCTGTCAGCTCTTCTCATTTTTCAGTCTGACTCAAAATGTACTTTAGTTTTGAAGCTACTATAGGGCAGTAAAAGACATTTTATACAGATTTTATTTTTGTTACATTAGTCTTTTTATCACTTTATGTAAGGCAGTTGTACTAACTGAGGTAATGAAAACAAAGGTATAAGATTTTGTTATCCACATAAAATATATCTAAATGACATGTAAAGAAATGTGACTGGAAATTAAGACATGTTATCTTTGTTATTAACATGGTAACCTTTTTTTTTTCCTGATGGTAACTCATTTTAAGCCATTGCTACATTTTAGCAAGTGTACAATAAGAGCTTTAAACCACCTTCCTTGCTGATCACAATGGACAAATATATCAAGGTAAATTGCTGAATCAAGACAGCTCTCAGATGATGTTTTCAAGAGCACCTGCAGTGTATTTAACGGATTGAAGTGACATAATTAAACGGATTGACAAATATTTAATACTAAGAATGAGGAGTGTATATGCCACTAAATAAATATCAGTACCAGAGTGGTATAGAGGGACAGAATTTTGCCAGTCTGTGGCATAAATGTGGTTTTATTTCTTCTTCCATGTGTGATTTTAAATACTGTGTCAGCTACAGCCAGGTCAAACCCCGATGACTGGCTGTGTGATGTGTCTCAGTGAGATCCCATCGCACCAGCGTTGCTCTCCCTCCTGTCTGTCCTCTTTGGCTCAGAAAGATTTCCTGAGAAGTTCAGTATGTTGGCTTTTCTTACAATGCTTAAAATCATCAGGATCCTGTGTGTTGTTACCACAGGATAATGTCATTATCCAGGATACCCGGAACAGAGCTCTCCAATGGCTAAAATAGATCAGGAAAGGCAGCAAGAAAGTAATTCCTGGTTTTCTTCCTCTCTTCATTTTTTGCTTTCCTTCTTTCAACCATGAGATTCTCTGCACTTTTCATTGCAGGAAATGCCTTTATTTCTCTCCTCTTTTTTAATTTGTACCTCAAGGTATGCAGTGTGTATTTCAACCAGCCCTGCCTTTGGTACGCCTCAGGCTCCTTGGGAAGTTTCAAGCTCTGGTGTTGTTTCATCTGGCTAATGAGCAAGAATTTGGTGATTTTTTGTCAGCATATTGCAATGCTCTTGATGCCTTTTCACTGGTCCTAAAAGTATGAGCTAGACACAGGTGATGAAAAGGGGTTACCTTTATGAGGATCCTTAGAGTACACACAGTGCTAGATGGAAAGTGCTGGAGATGCACACGTAACATAAAGCAGATACAAATTTTATATGTTTAGCAAATTAGCATAACTGACCAGAATCCCCAATTAGAGACATAGGTGATGAGGTAATTCCTCATTTATTCTACCCTTTTCTGAAACCCTCCACCCTCGTAGATAGGAACCAATGAAAATGTGTCTCGAAGAGCTGGTTTCAACCTTGGCTCCCAGAGAGCCTAACCTTGGACCCCCAGGGCCTGGATCTAGGGAATTTATTTTGTCTTTCTGTCTAATAGAATGGACAAAATGGTAGCTACAAATACAATAATAGGCTACAGAGCCACAAATATATATGTAAAGAATATAGAGAATATATAAAGGCAAAAAAGGCCAAAATCAATTTGGCATCACTCTGAATAGTAACGCTAACAGACACTGAAATACAGATTTTAGACAAGGTATTTTAATGTGTATCCTTTTAAATTTCATGGTGTCTTTTATCTGACAGAAGTTTAGAGATGACACTTCTCTTGGTGGTTTTCTTTTTCTCTTATACAGTTAGATATATATTAACTATCTATTTAAAAGCAGAAGAAACCATGGTAGAAGTACAACATGAGACTAAAATCAATTACTTCAAAATTAGAAAATGTCATGAGTACTTTTGCTTGAGCACATGTGTACCAATGCTCCTTCTGGAGTATTCCATTGCTGCTTCCTTTGCTAGGATCTCACTGCTAGAGCACAGTGAACAGGCACTGCTGAACTGATGTTTTGGGCACATGGTGGAAACTTTCCCTCGTGGCTTAGTTGGGTCTCTGCATTCTCTGGCTCCAGGTATCAAGCAGCGTTTGAACAACCCCTGACTTAAACGACATTCTCTGAATTAGTTAAAATAGAAAATGCGAAGAAAGCTTGTCTGAGGGCATTGCTACCTTTAACACCTAAGGCAAAAGTGATCCAGATGTCAGAGACAGATATGTGTAATCAAATAAACATTATAAATACGTATAAAGAGCATGCTCACAGGAGCTTCCCCTTTTTTTCTGACAGACATTGCACTTTGATGGAAGGCCAGAGAATCACGGGCTGATTGTTTGTTTCTATTTGTTCTGTGGGGTTTTTTCCATATTAAAATAGAGGATTAATTTCTAGGAAATACAGCCACCACATAGAGAACAGTAGCGTGGGTTTGTTTTAAAATGGAGGTGCTTCTTCCAGTTACTGATAGGGCTTCTTTTGGAAAACCCCTTTTGTTGTATTTGAAATCAAAACACACGAAGTCTGAAATCATGCATTCTCTTGGGAATGCGTTACAGGCTGCAATGTTCCTGTGGAACAACCTCTTCACCCTCTTTATTGATGTTGCTTTTATTACACACTTGTAATAACACTTTGTCATGTAACAGCCTTTCTGAAAAGCCAGCAGCAACAATAAGCACTTTCCACCTCCTATCCTTTTAAATATCTAGTTCAATCAAGAAAGAAGTTAAGAAGTTCAAGGAAGAATGGCAGCTGAGAAGCTTGGTTTCACTTTGGATGTGCAAGTGGATTTTTTCTTCTGAGGAGCACCCCAGAGCCTTTTCCTCAGTAAAGGCCACAAGCAACTTGTCCCTTTATCCAAGTCATGAAACTTTGTAAAATCTTAATGGCACTTCCTTCTCAGACAAATTTGATTGAAGTTATCCAATGGGTTAAAAAATTACTGATACCATTCATTTAAAAGGAACTAATATACGTATATATAAAAATGCTCTGTATGCTCGTTTCAGTCTTACTTTCTCTGGAAAACAGGCCAGAGAACTCTCCTGGTGCCAGTTCTGGGAAAGTCTTTCACACACAGATTTTTATACTCACGTAAGTAATTTATGCATCAGATACCCTGACTTCAGCAGTATAACTTAAACCTTCCAGGCTGTCTCTGATGTTGGTGCCTGTCCTTTTGCTAGAAAAGCTTGGATAGGGCCTGATTAGAGAAAAAAAACACAGAGGGGAGGGAAAAAAAGACAAATGGAGCTCATAAATTGCCCTGACTATTATGTCATTTGAAAATGCATTAATAAATTGGGAGAATTGCCTAATGGCATATTATTACAGAAGATTAAGATGTTTTCTAGCCTATTATCTAATTAGGAAAATCATGAATGTAATAATCTGACATTGAAATACTTAGTTGTCTCTAGACCTATAAGGCAGACCAACCCCGCGAGCTTCTACAGCTAAGAGAGCTTAGAAACTGAGCAGCAGCCTAGCAGAGCGAGAGAGGAGATTGGCTGTGTGCCACACACACCGTGTGCAGTGTGCTGAAAAGGCCCGGGGTCTGCACGATGGCATCCTGGAGAAAGAAATCGAGGCAGTTAAAATTGTTGCAGCTGTGAGTTGAAGATATTTACACCGAGTCCCTGTGGAATGCTTGTCTTTGGTGGTTGTGATGGCACTGAGGTGGCTGTGGATCTTTAGTAAAATAATAATTTATCTGACTTTCAATATTTTTTCATTTCTTTTGTTGTTGTTGATAAGGGTGAGAAGCACAGAAAAAACAATCCAGAGGTGTGAGAATTCAAATTGTCATTATTTTTCTGTGTACCCCAGAGGGTTTTCAAGGCACTTTACCCTTTTTGAAGTGGCTAACCTTCACTTTTGACAAAACTTCTAGGGCAGATAAGGAGGCTTCATGACACCTTCAACCAACTGAAATATTTCCAAGCATCAGAACAAAAACCATCCAGAGAAACCAATGACAGTGAGTGAATGATGAGTAGCAATCCTAAGGATGATTGTCATCAACAGGAATTAGTTTGTCTTGAGACTGGAGGAAAGGGAAGGTTTCTCAAGGAGAAGGTCTGTAGTATGCTGGTGTTTTAAGTGGCAATGTGTAAAGCTTAAATCTTAGTGGAGTCACTGTGGTTGATTGTGAGCCTTCACCCACTCATCCAAACAGGAGTAAAATGACTGTACTGAAAGAATTAGTGTTTCTTACTGGGAACTTTCTTGAGGCTTGGTTGCAACTCTTGAAAAAGTGACGGCTGGACGGGGCAGGGCTTGGACGCGTGCCTGACCAAGGCTTTGGGGTGGTGAAGTGCTCTCTGAGGGCAGCCCAGATGACTGGGGAGCCTGTGCACAGCCAGCCATGTGCCTTGGGTGACAACCTTGATTCTCACAACTGACTTGCACCGGGACTAGGCATTGAAGCAGTTCTGTTTTGTTCTATTTTTACTTTTCTCTTTTGGGGCAGCCCCCCTCCTCCTTCCTTCTAAATTGTTTTTTTTCAACTCAGTTGAGTCTCAAAGCCTGTCTCCTGCTTGTCTTGAACAGCTGGAATGGCTCTGGACTGAATGAACAGGCAAGGAGCATGACTTGGTGGGACCCTGGAAGAATCTCAGCTTCCGGAAGGAACAACCTCGCTGTCCCACCTGCGATGCTGGGAGCCAGGGACATTTAACACCGCCTCAGATGGCTGCCTGCAGCCTGCCTCTGGGACTGTGGCTCCTGCTGCTTCTCCGGGATGTCCAGACAGCCCCACAGGTAAGGCAGGGGGACACCAGGATCCTGCAGCTCCTCAGGATGCAGGAGCCTTGTGAGATCTGGGGGCACCTGGGGCTGCAGGGCCATCCTGCCCTTCAGCTGGGTGTTGGGGTGGGTGTCCACAGAAGCAGGGTTTGTGCAACATAGGGGCATAAAGGTGGGGAGCAGGACTCTCAGGAGATAAAGGTATAAAGCAGAGCAGCCAGGAGAGTTTGCCCTCTCTGAGATCTTTAGAGGCAGGAGCATGGGATACAAGCTGTGATCTGCTGCAGCTCCAGGCACATCGCAGCTAGGGAGGGGGCAAAGGTTTGATAAGGGTGGGGGGGCTCTTATTTTTGCCTGCGTGCTCGGTGGGCTTGGTTCAGAGGGCTGCTGCCCACTCTGCTGATGCAAGTCAGGAGGGGCAAATTGAAAGGTATAGAGAACAAACAAGAATAGACATTTCTCTTTACACACCCCCCCACCCCACCCTACTGACACTGACTTCCTCATGAATCCACTATTATTTCTGAATCAAAAATCACTTTAAATAGACACAGGCCACTAGCTGCACTCAGCTGATGCTGTAGATGCACACCAGCTCCCCATTCCAATCGTAACAGCTCTTGTGGGTTTGCTTCCACCCCCACGGTGCCACCTACCCCCTCCCCTCCTCCTGTGGATCACATGGCAATGAGCCCTCAGCACCTGGCACAAATCCAGGTGATTTCCCTGACTCACACTTAGAAATACACATTAAAAAAAGGTCTGGCGCAGAGATTCTGCACAGGTAAAGTCAAGTAGGTGAGTAACTGCATGGAGTGTTAGCTCAGAAATGAGCCATTTTCCCTTACAGTGGAAATACAAGCATATATTAGCCTAAGACCCCTGTCTATACACTGCAACTGAAAAATCCAGCACATCACTTGGGCTGCCAGGATTTTTTACAAGACACTGACTTCAGTTAGATCTTTGAAAATAACCAAGTCCTGTACTCTCTTCATAGACATTTGAAAAAGATCATCTTGGTTCTTTTGGAAAGAGTAGGAGTTTGCTCTTGTGTCTTTAGTTGTAAATTCCCCTCCCACATTGCAAGTGTGCTTTACTTTCCCCAGGCTATCTGTCCTGCCACTGTCTCCTTCCTGAAATACAGAGGGATAAGTGTTCTGTGAGTTTGGAGCCTGTAATCCTTGCTCATCAGAGGAATATTTGGGAGGGCATTCAGTTAAGCTTGTCCAATGTGCTGAATGCAGATTGCTTTAAGAGGAAAGCCAGTAGAAAAAAAAGGACGATATTTTTTCTCTTTGACATCACTTTTGGTGGTTTGTTCACAAAATGAAATGGGCAGAGAGAAAATTTGTTTTTCTGATACTTATTGTCAATTTTCAGACTCACTGTAAAATTATCAGTTACCTGGAATAAATACACAGACCTCGCTGGGACAGGCTTTGCACTGTCCTTCTGCATTGCCTCTCTCACAGCAATACTTGCTCCTACTGCTAGTGGAGCACAAGTGATACTGTCTAATGTGAGCAAGTCACTGCTTACTGCTTATATTTTTAAACCATGTTCCATCTTACCTCAGTTCACAGTTTGGGCTTTGTTTATTTTTATATTCAGAGAACTCTCACTTGTTGATAATGTCTTTAGTATCAAGCAAATGAAGCTTGACTACTTGAAGCTGTAGATTATCAGCTTCTTCTGTACTGTCAGAATTTGGATAGAAGCTTGACAGGCAGTTAACTGTTTTGCTGCAGTATTAGTCAGTTCTAGAATAGCCACTGCTGGTAGATTGTTTTTTTACGGTAATACGCTTTCTTCCTGACTTACAGCTCATTTGTAGCAAGCCGATTTCTTACTCTGCCTCACAATCACTTTTTCTCTATGAGTTCAAAAGACCATAAATAAATGAGTCAAACCTTGTCCTGACTGAACTGCAGAGTAGCCCACTGAATTCAGCACCACCTTTACAACTGCCATTATTTAAATTGGAATAGCAAACATTTTTGTAGAAATAAGGAGGGTGAGAAGCTATAAAAAGCCTGTTTTCTAAAACAAATCCTCTCAAGCAAGCGTCAAAAAACCCAAACACTTCTGATCTATATGTTTGCTTTTTTTGATTGGTTCTTGATCTGCAATGCATTCAGAAAAGAAAAAAAATGGTTGACCTGCTGGGTCACTGGAAATTCTAAACCAGTGCATCCCTGTGCATCCTGTCACAGAGCAGTCCAAGCAGGACAGGAATTGTGGTCTTTCCTTTCACAGGGTGTATTCCAGCTCCTGCTAAATCCCAAACCTTTATTTGAAGAGAGAGTCAGAGAGAATGATAAAGACCTACTGCCCACCAGAGCGGGCTGCCTTACTCCAATATGTCTGTGATCTTCCTTGAATGTTAGGGGTTTTTTATAATACACATTAGCAAACAGAAGTCTAAGTTCTAATGATGATAGCAGATGTTATTGGGATAAAACTGGTATTTCTTCATTGAGCCCTTAAAGAATGCTGGGGACTAACCTTCCTGTTGAGTTAAGAGCAGAACTTTGCATCACTGTGTTGCTGTTGTGGGTCATACCAGGAGTCAAACAGCTTTAGGATTTAGAGGGAAAAAGATGACAAGAATGGGGGTATGGCGACTGATGCTGAGCATTGACATGGAAGTTATTTATCACTGAAAGGATCTATACTAATTTTTATACTCCTGAAACACCTCTGCTGAACAGATGGTGTCTTACAGGCATTTTGCAGGTACTTATGGATTAGAAGCGGTGAGGTCTTTAAGAAGGTGGTTTCTCGCTCATAGACATCCTGCCATGACTTGTTAAAATGAATTCTTTTCACAGAAGAGCACCTTGGGTTTGGCTCAGTAACAGTACAGGTGGCTACAAAGCTGTGCTTGTAGCTGGACACTTGACAGCAGCATTTGTTGAGGAGCCGTGGATGAGGTGTATAATGTAGGTGGCAGTAGTGCAGAGCTGCCTTCCCGTGGAAAGGGGGAAAATAAGGTTGAGTACTCTCTCATATGTATATCTGCATAATTTGTTTAGCATGTAGGCCTAGTTCATGCAGTGATTTATCACTGCACTACCATCAGGTCAAATTCATAATCAGAATGTGCACTGCTGTAACCAGGAGCAGAATCTAATACTAAACTCCTGATTTTCATATTCTTGGCAAGGTAACTTTTAAAAAAGCTGTTCTTTCACATTTTTAGACAGACACTATTCCTTTATATAAACCCCAAAACAGACAATTAAGTAAGCTGTAAGCTTATGTGCTGCATAAGTAATTCAATAATTCAAGGGTTTGCACCCTTGTTTAAAATTCTGCTCTATTTGCAGCCAGAGTTGGTTGCCCAGGAGAACCAGGAAAAGAAAATCAGGTATTTGTGGTGATTTCCCACAGCTGTTGCAGAGAAACTAATTCAGACTGACTTAGCTACAGCCAGGATGCTACTGTTTCTTAAATTCTCTTTGTAGAACCAGTGAATTCACTAAGTAACTCACGACTGACCTTTGGTGTGGTGACTGGCCATTTCCTGTAGTTCCATTTGGGCCGGGAGTGCCCGCGGGGCCGGGCCAGCCCCGCTCGCGGGCACGAGGAGACGCCGCTTCCCTCGCCTCCAGCCCAGCGCTTCCCCCTCGCAGCAGCAGCAGAGCAGCGAGCGCACCTCTGCAGGCGCGGTGTGAGTCAGGCTGAGCAGGCAAACCCCCGCTCTGGGCTCCACAGTCAGCTGCACAATGTGCTTGCAGGGAAGCCCAGCGGTTATAGTGCGGCAATGTGTCAGAGTTCTCAGTTCTGTCACTGGACCTCGAGGAAATGTAATGGCTTCAATATGTTTCTATTTCTTGTTCTTCTGCTAACTTCCTCCTTGACTGAAAGTTCATGTTTTCTGATGGAAGTTAAATAATTTCTGTATTTTGTGTGTATTAAACAGGAGAGAAGACTGTGAAATGAGTTAGGTAGTGAGATTCTGCACAGTGCACAAAGGCAGCAGGCAGCAGCAAGTATTATTTCAAAGACCAGGGGGAAATTCATTGGCTGAAAGTGAGATGTAGAGTTTCTGAAATATTTAACTGCTCTACCAGTACTGTGTGGGAAAATCTCTGGGGAGTCTGCTTATCGATTCTTTACCAAAAAAATAATCACTGTTCATACCCTCTAGTAAATACTGAAAATGAAAATCAGATAGCAACATTTTTAGGGGATTCTTAAGGGAGATGCCAAATTCAAAAATCAGATTTTCTCATCAGAACACTTGTAGCACTGTAATTTCCCAGAGCATGTAGTGCCCCAGCCATACAAAACCAAAATCTTATTATGTGCTTCTTGTTACAAGTTGTAGCTGGGTCTCATTTTCTTAGTTAATATCAGAACTATTTTATGGTGGTTTTTTTTTTAACTAAACAAATATTGGTTATGTTGTGATAAAAGATTATTTCTGGAAACCTTCACTCACAACAGAAGTGGGATCAGTTATTTGAATAAGGGCTTCATCATGTGAGTATTTACAGCATTCTTTCAAGGCGAAATTCTCTTGTAGGATTTGTCTCTAAATGATAAGTAAAATAATTTATTGGCTTATAAAGACACTTAGGTTGCTAAATTCAAACATTATGACTGCATAAGTAACAGAAAACTTGTATGCTGCAAACAGGAATGACCTCTGTGGATCACACCAAATCTACATAGATTTCAATGATGCTGAATATGGTATCACCTCTTACTCCAGCGCACACAGAGCTGGGAATCTGTTACAGATGTAAGGGATTTTGTTCCTCTCCTTAAAAAATCCTTAGCTCAAATTAACATGAAATCATTTTAGGACAGTGATTTTTATCCTTTTAAAAAAATTTGCTAACTGCTGCAATATTTCTAAAGGAAATGCAGACAATAATTTAGTTGCTTTGGGGATATTTGAATTTTCAAAAAACTGTGGGCTTCTCCTTACTATCTGCAACTGCCATCGCATGAGACAGGCGTTGGGATCTGCTCTAGAACAGAATTAGTTATTTTCTAATTGTGTCTTTTGTCTCTTTCAATTTCTAGACATCATTAACCCCACCTGATCCCTGTGATACACTTGAGAATTGGTTCTATGATGAAACATCACAAAGCTGCTGTTACCAGTGTCCCTCAGGTATGTTTATAATTCAGTCAAATTTACATGGAGCCCTTCTCATGGCGACAGTAGGAACCCTGTGTATCTGCAGAGCTGTATTTTGTCACTGAAGAAAAGGGCAGTTTCATGAATCACTGTCTAGTGTGGCTCCAGATGTGAATCTCTTCTCCCCTGTCCTGCTCCTGTGTAGTCTGCATGCAAACCAGATAACATGATAGAATTTATATGGGGTTTTAGCACTTCACTTGACACCGAAGTAGCCAGGTCAAAGAACTCATTTCAAACTTGCCCCTGGGTGTGAATTAGCACAGTGAAATTAGGCTAAATGACCCTCTTCTCAGGGATAAAAAATATAAAATGAAGGTATGGAAAATCTGACACTATTCTCATAGTCACAACCCTTTAGAAAGTGTCTCACATGAGGGAGGGAACAGCCCTTGTCAGGGGACACAGTAAGCTGTGCTAGAAGCTGGGTGTGACTCAGAGGCATATGAAGTCAGCACCAGGAAACACCTTGGTGAGACGAGTTGGGGAAATGTCTGAAACTGGCCCTATTGGCCAAAAACCCCTCAGTGGGTGGGCATTTTGTGGTACTTCACCACCATCTGTATCTTCTTACAGAAATATTTTTGGTTTTTGTTAAAGGAAATTTCTGACCTGTATTTGTGTTCTGATGAAACAGAGGGCTTTAATGTTTGATTGCCAGCATTTGCATCCAGTTACATCAGGATTCCCACTGGGACATTCTGTACTGCTGGCCACACCACTAGAGTCCTTCAGAAGTTGTATGTGTAAACCAGAGCAAGGGATGGGGAAGATGGTCCCGTAAAAGAAAAAATGGGTGGGGGTGTGACTTTGACAGTCCCAAGAAAAGCTCTTGACTTCTTCAAAACCATACTTTGCCAAAGCTGCTGTCATGAGGGGATGTCATAGTGAGGCTGGGTGAGAAGCAGAGATCTGATTTACACCAGGCTGCAATGAGCCTCCAGTATCCATCAGTTCACCTTTGCTGGTTCTTTATCACTACATCCTCATGTCAGTCCTTGACTCCTCCACAATAAAAGTGATGGGGGTTCTTTTTCATCTTAATCATCTACTACTCCTTCAAGCAATAACCTGTTCATATCTGCTACTAACTCAGCTACTCACTGCAGAGAAAGAGGAACTGTTCTGAAAGTCCTTTCAATCAAAGGAAGGAAAGAAGGAAACATAAAACCCAGTTCCCTGGGAACTTAGTAAAGGCAGGACTGTGGCCCTCATGGAGACTTGGTTGTCTATTCTGTCAGCTGATGACTTGCCATCTGCCCATTCCATAGCAGTCCATTCCAGCTGGGATTATGTCCTGGCCCTGTACCTTAACACTTGAATGGGAAAGACAAAGATGTCCTAGAGAAACCAGATGACTTAAGAGAAGACTGGTAATGTGTCTAACAGGTAAACAAACAGACAAGAATATTTCAGGATGGTCTTCTGCCCATTCTGGATAGCTATCTTGCACATTTTGCTCTTTTTTTCTCCAGGCTATGTTAAAAAGAAAGCATGTCCTCGGGATCCAGCTGAAGACTGCATGACATGTGGACCTGATCAATACGTGAACAATGTATCCCAAAAGCCAAGATGTGATGCCTGTGTGTCATGTTCAAAAGGTTTGCTTTTCCCCACACACACCTCACAGTTATATTCTCTCTCTGTATATTTTATTTACGCCTAATTTGTATTTTATTCATTTAGAATTTCCACAGCAAACTTATCCATCCTTGGATACTGAGTTAGACAGCAGAATATTACCTTGCACATAATCCATGTTACTTCCTGTGTGACCTGGGAGTACCTAAAAATTCTCTCCTCCAATGCTATTCCAGTCTGGTTTCTGCTTTCTGTCTTATATTACAAGCCATTATCTACAGGCTTCTCTAATTATTCATGACTTAAATTACCATCATATGGCTTAAAACTGAAAGAGGGCAGGTACTTCCCCTGTGAGAGCGGTGAGGCCCTGGCACAGGGTGCCCACAGAAGCTGTGGCTACCCCACCCCTGGAAGTGCCCAAGGCCAGGGTGGACGGGGCTTGGAGCAACCTGGGATAGTGGAAGGTGTCCCTGCCCATGGCAGGGGTGGAATGAGATGAGTGTTAAGCTCATCTTCACCCCAAGCCAGTCTGTGATCATGAAAAGGGACAGCACCTTTTTCTGCTTCCCCAGTCTTAAAACTGGTGTTGCTCAGTTTTGGCTGTGCTTTACATTTCCCTTGCAAGGTGATCCTTTGTCACTGCATCTGTTTCTCACCCACAGAGCCTGACCTTGTGGAGAAGCAGCCCTGCTCCTTCAATTCCAGCCGCGTGTGCGAGTGCCGGCCAGGCCTGTTCTGCCGAATGAACGTGACGAACACCTGCACACGGTGCCAGCACCACTCTGCTTGCAAGCCTGGGTTTGGAGTCAAAATCAGGGGTAAGGAGTTCCTACCCATCCAGTTTACCTTTCCTGGTCCTGGCCATGGGCCTGGACCTGATGCACTTTACTTGGTCAGTCCTCAGTCATTATTTTTATTCAGGCACCGCAACAAATGATGTCACTTGTGAAGAGTGCCCTCCCGGGACCTTCTCTGATCAGAACTCCAGCACTGACATCTGCAAACCCCACACAAAGTAAGTCTGTGCTTCTTTAATGGAACTGACTAATTAACTGAAATTAAGAAAGGGTGAAATAGGATATGTCACTTCTGGTGCAAAGTATACAAATTCATCTTAGAAGCAAGGCAATTGCTTTGGGCTCATGTGCAGAGGTTAGAAGGCCTCTCTTTGTACCTGTTGCACAGCTCTGGGCTGGAGGAACAAGGGAAGGAAGGAATCCCACTTGCCTCACTTTTATTTACTAAGTACAGTGGAATTGCACACCTGTGTGAGTAGCAGCTCTGCATCCAGGCCACGAATTAATGCCACAGGGGTGAGAAGAAGGTTAATGACTTTTACGCTGAAAGCAATAATTGCGGGTGGTACAAAAATGACCAAGGGGATATTTGTCACATGGAAAACACTTGTACCTTGTACCATGGCAGTGATACCTGTTCTTTTTCATTCCCAGCTGTGCCAATTTGAACAAAGTAATGCTAAGGAAAGGAAATGCCACACACGATCAAGTTTGCCTGGACCAGTTGCCCACCTACCTCACCCCAAGCACTTTGTCCATGAGATTCAGCAATGAAACAAATAACTCTGACCTGAGGAGGTTTAAGGAGAACCCAGTGACCTCTGCTAGTGGTGACCTTTTAAGTGTCACAATAACTGAAAATCCCAATTCAACTCCTGAGGAGAAAGCTCAGGCTGACACTTCTCCCACCTCAGCCAAGGGGGAGATGACAACAGGAGGTAACAGAGACACAGCAGTTACTCTCTCTAGCACTTTCTGTTTGGAAGTATCTTTGGTAAACACAATTTTTATGTGGGAACTTCCTACAAATCCCCTCTGACTTGTGAAATGATGTCTACGGTCCCACGTTCAAACACGTTTGAACACTTATGTTCAAACTCAGGGTTTCCCCTCTGCCTTTTCTCAGCCTGTCCTGTGCTCCCTCTCTGTGCTGTAGGTGTAGTGCTTTGGGCAGTGGTTCTCTCTGTGACAGTGCTTCTTGGGGGCATGCTGATATTTTGGAAATGGAAGGTTTGCAAGAAGCGGATCCTCGTCCTCAGAGGAAAGCGTGAGTTTTTCAAGCTGTAACACATGATGTGCTGTTTGATCTGCCAGTAAATGCCAAATGGGAACTCAAATATGGGGATATCTGTGGAGGTCACTGGGGAAGAGGACGTTCTCTACAGGCCAGATAAGAGTTTAAGGCAAGCTGCTCATACAGCATGTTGGAGAACAGGAAAGATGGAAGCAGCTGGGAATTTATGGAGGTGGGTGGGTGGGCAACCTACAAGTGGGGAAAGGGTAAACAGCTGTTTCTTCTCTCAGCACAGACATTAGTATTAAATTATACCTGAAGTGTTGTGTGAGTAGTTTTTGATTCTGGGGACAGGACTGGGCTTTGAGCATGAGAGGAACGGTGATTTTTACTGACACTGACTCCCCATAGCTTTGCCTAGAGTTACATGTGGAGTGTGCCTGCAAAACCACATTCCCTCTTTTATAGAAAGCAGGATGTGCACGTTGTGGGTTGGTTGTAGATCTGTGGCTGTGGTGAAGCTGTTGGAGCCTGCAGGCTCCACGGTGAGTTTGACTAAATGAAAGGTTTCTTTTATCAGCACATCTGCAGTCGGTCATCGCACACAAATATGCACCCAAATCTGAAGGTGAGTGACTGATGAGCCAGCAGTGTCATCCTTATGTCTGAAGAATAAGTGGATAGCTTAACGTGGGATTTTATTTTATAGAATTTTAATTTTAAAAGTGGAAGTTTCTCATGCCACATGTATGTCTCTGCTGCCATGCAAGAGGCCAGTCCTGTTCCTCCTGCACAGGCAGGGGACACGCTGGATGTGACCAGGTGCCACCAGATGGCACTTTGTTCCCACGGTGGCTGAAGGGCTGGGTGATGTGTCAGTGCCTGAAAACGCCCGACTGATTTTGGGGCAGTCAAATATGGGAGATGTGTTCAGAAGAAAAGCCCGTCCAGATCCCATAAGTGCAAACATTTTACCCATTTAGCCGATCCCCTCTCGGCAATTCCACTTCCACTGACACATCTATTCTCTGTTGTGTCAGATTCTCCTGATCACCACACAGCAGAGCTTTTCATACTCATTCATTCAGACATTTTAAAGTCTCTTTGCAGCTTAATTTTCTCAAAATGGAATTTTTTCTCCCTCACTTGCCTTACACAATAGAAACTGTTACTGTGTAGCATTACAGAGCTGATGCTCTGCAAATATAGGTGATTTCACATCAAGGTGAAATTAGACAGTAGGTCTGAGCCCATCTACCTTCATCGTGCTACAGAATGTTGTACACTCCCTCCTTCTCACCTCTCTTCTTTCTCTAGTGTTCCCTGGAATTGTCACTGAAACTATGCACAAAATCCAACCCCCTTAATAATCTGACCATACGATGAACTGACCTAACTTGTTAATCCAGTAGAAAGTTATTAACATTCTTTCACTTTTTTTCTTTTTAATGAGCTTGTCTTGTGCTCACCTAGACCGTTTCATCAGTTCATTTTTTCATAAGATGAACACCAGTTTTGGTGTGGAGAGTGATGCAAAAGACTTTGGGACAGCAGGATCTCACAGTCTTGGCAGCAACCTGTTGCTTGTTCACCTCAGGAGTGTCATTTTAGTGTGCCCTTAGTTTTAAGAAAACCATCGTGCATGTGGAATGGGCAGTGGAGTGGTTTAGGAAGTACATTGCTGGCTGATCTCTCAGAGCATATATTAACATTCTCGTGATTGTGCGAGGTTTCTTCTGATAATGTTTTTACTTTCCATTGCAGGTTCTGATCTAGTCAACAAATGTGCAGTAAGTGTGAACAATTTTCCAAAACAGATTACTTTCCATGCCAAAGTAAACTATGTTATTTTCAAATGTCCTGTCCAAAAAGTGCCAGCCCTTTAGTTTGGACTTCCCTCTGGAATATGTAATCATTTAGGTGGGATGAGATGTATTAGGACTTGATACTTTCATGTCTTGAGCTGAGTTTAATGTGATGTTAAATAATGTGATGATGCCAATCTTGCTGGTGAGGGGATTTAGTTTGGTGTTAAGCCATTCATGGTGCATTCCGTGAGACAAGATCTGAAATCACAGGATGAACATGCCTTCTTCCTTCTGGGAGAACTTTGTGTCAGTCCCATTTCATCTTACTGCTCTAGTCACACAGATGGGATTTGTGCTTTTCTTCTGTCTCCCTCCATATCCCCTTCCCTCTGCAGCATTTGGCATGACTGTGATATACAGTGATAAACGCAGTGGGTTTGGTTTGTCATTCCTTCAGGACAAGCTCCTGGTGTTACTGTACAGTTTGCAGATGAACAGGACAATCAGTCAATATGGCAACAACAGAAAGCAGCTCCTCAGCTGCTGAAATCATTACAGCTCGGTTTGATTTCCCCTCTGTCCGTGAAATTACAGCCACTCTCAACCTGAGTCTTCTCAGTTTATTAGGCTTGTTATCTTTAAATGTCCAGATCTGCTAAACCACTCTTTAGATTGTTAATTTCTTCTTGTTATTTAAATGAGTTTGCTTTTAAACGTTGTGCATCTGCACACACACAAGATACTACTTTTTCCAGTCACTCTAGTTGCAATCAGCTGTCATAATTTCAGTGTGTCATTGCTAATTCCTGAATTGTGAGGAGCTTCAATTCTTGCCTCTACAGTGAGTCAGACATGAGCAAGGGTTTTAAACTGCACATTTCAAAATATTTTTTTTTCTTTACCAACCTTGTGGAAACAGAAGATCAGAACCACCAGAAAATTGTGATGCAGGACCTTTAGCCTCTTTTAGATTTTGGTTTCTCTTTTGAAGAACTGTTTGTAATTAATTATTCATGTATTAGGTAGTTTGAGCTTGTTTCTTCTACCTGATGTTCTGCTGAGGCAATTACATTTTGAAGTTAAATCAGTTCAGCCTCTGGCTTGTTATATCCTTCCATACAAGCATGATAGGTCTTTGCAAAGTCTAAGAGGTAGCTAGAACGTATTTTCTTCAGTGGAAATGAGGCACATTCCTGAAAATGTCATCAGAAATCTGTGAATTCTGTTTAGAAACACTATTTTGAAATATGGTCTTTTTGAAATATGGAAACACTATTTTGAAAGTGATGCAGGAGCCTAATTTGAAGTTCCTATACCTGTTAGGTACTTTGGAATTTTTCACTCCCTGTGACAGTGGTGCTGGGAAGTACATTCTCTTATCCTGACTGCCACAGGAGGATTCTGTGGACCTATTGCAATGTCCAAAGTGTTTTTACACTCACCCCACTTGTGCTCTCCTGTTTGTATTTGCAGAAGATCATACTGACCACTGAGAGTGGGCCAGAAGAAGAGGAGTTAATTGGCAGAACCCTTCCTTTGGAAACCAACAATAACTTGGTATCCAGCACAGAAAAAGCACAGAGTCCTCACCGGAGTGTGACTGATGTGACACCAAGCAGTGGGAATGCCCCAGATTGCCCTGCGGATTCTCGAGTCAGAGACCACACAAATAACAGAATTGGTGAGTCTTGCTTTTTTCCCCCTTTTTTCTTGTTCTTTTTTCAGATTTTCAAACATGGCACATACTGTCATTCCAAGATTACTAGTAAACTGAAAAGTGTCCAAATCTCCTGACAAAGGTTGGGCTGAATCTCCAGATCTTTGACATACAAATACCTATTTGAAAATAACACTTTCTTTTTCTCATGTTTGTCTTAGTTGCTATGAATTTGACAGAAAATTCCCTTCTTCCCCCTTTTTATTCTCTAAGATGTAAATTTTACAGAAGAAATGTGAATATGTCAGCTGGAAGATGATGCTGTAATACTGAATGAGAATTGTACTTTGCTATTGTTTTCTTCTCTGGTTTCATAATAATGGCTTGAAATGTGTCTCACATGTGTTCCATAAAGTCTTTGACCATGGCAGAGGGTGGGAGATAAAGTCAGGCGAGGAGCTCATTTGTGGGGGGAGAACGGTTACCTGAGACACCATCTGCATGAGACATTCTGGCACTGCTTCCAAACCCAATTCTGAGGTTATTTGAAGGTGTTATTTTTCATATTACAAAAACTGACCTTTCCTTATAAATGCCCTTTCTGTTTTTACTGTGAGTGATGGATTGGGATGAATGTGATGATTTGATTTACCATATCCAAATATCTCCAAGCAATTGACCTACAGTGTCTGATGTGCAGCATCCTTCTGAATTACGTGCAGTGGTGCAAGCCATTGAAAAGGCCTTGTTTATCTTTCTGTGAAGGAGTAGGGCAACAAATTGGACCCAAGAGTCATAAAATTTTGTAGTTTATTCTCAGCTAGAAAGAAACTGACTTCTTCGGTCCTAAGACCCCAGAACTTCTGTACAGTGCTGATCCTTACCCAAAGGTTTCTTTTACATGGTGTTGTTTCTTGAAACAGCAGGAGCATAAACCTTGGATTCTTCATATCTAGATCCCAATTATTGTTTCTTCTAACAGATTCTTGTGAATATCTCCTGCCTTTTCCGCTTTTTCTTTCTCCTATAGTCCAACCTCTAGCTCAGTGGCTTAATCCCATGGAAGCTCAATCTACTTGATCTGAAATGCCAGAGTCCATGTTGCATGACAAAGAGCCATCTCTGGGGCAGCAGTGACTGTTCACCATGATCAGCACTACTTTTTTCCTTCCTCAGAAAAACTCTACATCATGAAGGCCGACACTGTTATCGTGGGGTCCGTTTCAGAAGTGCCCAGTGGCAAGAACTGTGCTGTTAGAGGATGTGAGAGTAACCTTGATGCCCAGGAAAGCATGGAAGAGGAACAAGAAATGCACTACCCAGAGCAGGAAACAGAGTCTTTTCCAGGGAATGATGTAATGTTTCCTGTGGAAGAGGAGGGAAAGGAATTTCACCACCCTATCACTGCCACTGAGAAGTGACAACCCACAGTGTGGGAAGATACAGAATCATCCAGTGTGACACTAAGGCTGAATTTATGACAAGGGAGGTAAACACATTGTGCCTTAGATTATTGGGAAACTCCTGGAAAACACTGAAACACATTCAAACAAGGAGAGCTAGAACCTAGTTCATCTAGCAAATGAGAGGATCATCCAAACCATTGTCCTTCATAGCTGACATCAAATATTTATCTTTCCCTGTTTCCCAGTATCATACTGAAAACAAATTTGAATCAAAGCTGCATAGTGTTGAGGACTTCTGGATGTCAGCTGAAGTTTCACAGCCTGCTTTCTCAGTGTGAAGGAATGGATTGAAATCTATGTCTAGTTACTTCTATTAGCTGTGAAAATTCTGGCCAGGATTCTGAATCAAGCTTGAGACTCAGCCGTGTTTCTTAGGTTGTTTCTATTCCAATACTTCCAATTTTGTCATATATTTTGCAACATCTAGTATTTTCTCAAGGCCTCAACTTTTGATTGAAAATTATAATAATTGCAGTTTTCCCCACCATAAATATAACTCTCAAGTTTATGGACTTCATGTTTCTCGAGGAATTAGGATCAAATGGTGCCACACAGGCTCTGAAAACAGAAGGCCATAAAACTAATTGAAGTCTACTGTACTTTAGGCCATTCTTTCTAGGTTTTGAAGTCCGATTCACATTTTTTTGACTACATCAAATCATTTGTAAGTGTACAAAACAGCCTCTTCTGATGGAAGCCAAACTGGCTGAACATTTGGCTATTGATTGAACTACGGGTTTAGCCCAATGTGGAGCCTGTAAAAAGAGAAATTAAAAGAAACTATTTTTCTACTGAAGAAGAGGCATAGCAGTTACTTCCTATGACATTGTTAATATCTACTTATTTTAGAATTGTTCATAATCATCAGGGTGACACTGATTTGCATATCCTTTAAAAACAAACCTCTTGGTGGCCAATTGGCATATGTTAGGCTATTTTTAAATCTTTCGTGCTGCTTGTTCAGTAACTGTAAATCTAATAGTGCTGACTATACTTTTGCACAGGACAATGGAAAAGGAGCAATATGACAAAGTGTGTCTTAATAATCAAAAAAATTAACCACAAAACCCATCGCTTGCTTTGTAGTTTTGTCCTGCTCAGAGCACCTAAGAGTGGTGCAGCTGCAGCGACTTCTGTCTTAGAGCATACAAAAAGAACACAAGGGCATAAAAACACCTTCCTGGGCCAGATTGGAGTTTGAGCCCATTTCGTTTCTGACAGTCATAGTAAGGGATTAGTTAGGAAGACCATGTCTGCTATTTGCATTCATCATAGTTCTGCAGTGGCAGCTGGTATTGGATTAAGGATGTCAAAGAGTTTGACTCAGCCTTTATTATTCTCTCATATTACAGCTAGTTTTTCTTCTCTCTTTTGAATTTCCAAATACAATCTGTCTCCATAAGCACCTGTGGCAACAGATTACAGATGTCATGCACCGTGTAAAGGCCTTCTAGCAGTTTTAAACTGGCCTCTTTATTTCAGTGAATGTCACCAGTTCTTGTCTTACAGAAGTCAGTGAGTTGCTTTTTTTTTTTTTTTGCAACCAAGTTGCTTTTGTGATTCTTGACTGTATCTCAGCTTTGATTGAACTAAGCCTCCAAGATGAGTTCCCATCTTTTCATATTAGTCATGTACATTTGATGCTCCACTGCCGTGGTCACTTTAGTTGACCTTTTCCACATCTACCTTAACTTCACTACATACTTCATTTTAGAGAACACCAGTTCATGAATCCACAAACTGAATAACCACATTTACCTGGCTGTGATTGTTCAGGGCTGTTCTGCAATGACTGTAATTGTGTATTTCCATTCTGTATATTAATTAACCCTTTTTACTGTAACCGCTTTCTAAAAGAACCACATACATTGCAACCTGATGGATGTGTTATAGTTGGTTGAATAATGCTGGTAGTGTCTGAATTAAAAATTACATGGATTTTAAGCAATGGCCACGCTTTTCCTGTGAATGTTTCACTGTTGATAATTTCAGTACCTGTATCAGTCTCAGAAAAAATATTTTTGCAAGAAAAATTTTTGCAAGATTTGAAGCTCATGAAAGTTTTTCGGAGGAGCAGGGCTGAATTTATAGTAAAGCCTGTCTGTACCATCCCGGCTGCGTGTGACACACGAGTGACTGGTACTGTGAGTATGAATGAATATTGGAATGCTGAAAAGGTAACTTCGCACCGTGGGGTGGAGTTGGACTTCGATGATTCAGCTCAGGGTGTTCTATGAATGGGGCTGAAGAGACCCTGCAAACACGCCGAGAGCCCGCTGTAAGCAGATCCGATGTCCGGGCCATAGGGGCCGCATCCCCCGCAGCTCGGCCATGCCCGGGGCGGTGCCCCCGGGGGCCGGAGCCGTCCCGGGGCCGCGGGACCGCCCCTGCTCCGCCCCGCACTCGGCGGCGATGGGGCCGCGCTGGGCGCTGCTCCCGGGGCCGCTCCCGGTGCCGCTCCCGGCGCCGCTCCGGGGCCGCTCCCGGTGCCGCTCCCGGTGCC
>VYXC01008338.1:183370-198781 GCA_013397175.1 Platysteira castanea
CGGGGAGCGGGGCCGGGCGGGGCGGGCGCGCTGCTCCAGAGGTGCTGGGAGCGCTGCAAAGCGGGAGCGCAGCGGGGGAAGCGCGAGTGCGCCTCGCGTGATGCTGCCGCTCTGGAGGGGCGCGGCGAGCGGGCAGCGTCTCACTGCTGTGTGTGCGGTCTACTTGTCACCTGTCCGCGCCTTGTCGCCTGTCTGTCCCGTGTCACCTGTGCCTTGTCACCTGTCCGCCCCTTGTCGCCTGTCTGTCCCGTGTCACCTGTCCCTTGTCTCCTGCCCCTTGTCACCTGTCCGTCCCTTGTCACCTGTGCCGCTGGGCTTGCGCTGGGTTCGCTGTGATCTCTACAGCAACCTCAAGTCCCACTCTTAAGACTTCTTCAGAGCTCAGCCTGTGCCCTTTGTCTCTGTCGTTGTTACTTCTTGGGTTCCCAAAGGAATGACTAATCTTTTTTCCTGGATTTTCATCGGAAATAGGTTGATTTTGCAGGCTTGTTTGAATGTTTGTAAGTGGTGAGTGTCCTTAGAGCAGTCCAAGTTCAGCATGTAAACCCATATCTGTATTACAGTGTTTACACGGGAAGAGCTTGTTGTGCTCCCTTGGTTCCCTTGAGCTCTTCCCTATTTAAATAGAAAAGCCTTTTAATTTACAGCAAAGATGTGATGTGCTGCAGCTGTTACTGTTCCCCTTCATGGCAGCAGTGACTGTCCTATTCCGTATCCAGCTGCACCGCTGTGTGGCAATGAGGGTTTGTAACTGTGTCAGCCAAAGAGCTCAATGGGATCTGTTTGCCTTCGACTCTGTTTTCTGTATCGGTATATTGATAGCACTTTTCTGTCTGATTTTAAAATGTCCAGGATTGTGAAGATAAATATGGAAATGTTGCTGAGATGTCCGGGTCACTGTGTTCTCATGGGATGTTTATGTTATTTACATGTTTATTTAATCATAGGAATTTAGGCTGGATAAGACAAAGTTTCAGTGACATCAGGTGAGGATGTCAGAATGTGTAGTGAACCTCGAATTACACAATGGTGTTTTAAGGAGTACTGGGTGCTATAGTGAGTGTTAATATATTAAATTAGTTATTTTAACTGTTTCTCACTAATTTTTAATTCAGCTCTGGTTTTAAGGTGAGAGTGTTTTGTTCCTGATTTGCTGGACACCTTGCAGTGGATAGGGTAAAGCAGATAGAGAGGGGAGAGTCTCAGAACTGTAGCAGAACTTACCACCAGAATTTAAGTGTCAGGGTTTCTCATGCTTCATGCTGATCAAGGGGCTTTGGTTCAAAAGGAATTAGCTCTCCTCTCACTCTAAACATGACTGAAACTTAATGATGGAAATAATGACAGAAACTTTCAGCATAACTTCTTGAACTGTGACAAAATAAGGAAAAGCCTATGTGTAAAGTTGGAAAAACAAATACAGTAGTTTCAGAAATACCACATCTGCCACAGAGCTGGAAAAAACCCATGCCTGCTATATAAATTTTTAACAGTGATTTGTTATAGAAAACATACTTTATTTTTAAGGGAGACAAACTGGCAAAGCAGTAGTTCTTGAGTGACACTACTTCTTGGGTTTTTTCTCAATCATCTGAAAGTCTCTGAAAGTTCGCAGTCTCAGTCCCTGTGTTGGACACAGGAACTGAGCATTATTTTTGCCATTTTGAACAATTGAGTGACCAGAGTTATCCGAAATAGCCTGAAGTTTTCAAACAGAAGAGCTGGTGAAATGTGTATGTTTTTCCAAATACACATAGAATAAGATATACCTTGTCTTCCTACAAACTTGGACTTTTGCATGTTGTGAACAGCTTCCATATTCTGTGCATCTCCCTGCTTTCTCATTCTGAGAAGATGTTTTCATATTCCGGTGGTGGATGGCAGTGAAGTAGAATTCCTGGCAGTAAGCAAAGAGATGCTGTTTCCTCAGGGAGGGGGGATGTGGAACTGTAAATCTGTTGGAGTGTGGCTGTGCAAGGAGTGCTGCTTTATAGAAGTGCAATATAGGATGGGGGAATAATTCACATAATGGACCATAATCTTTGAGAGAAATGTGCAGCACAGCAGCTTTGAAAGAAACTTTATAGTTTGAGTAAAGTTGGTACAGCCTGATACAACTCCAAATTATTTGGGAGATGCTGTTATCTGGTAACTAAACTTCAGCAGAATTATATTTGTAAATGAGAAGTTTAAATATTTTAGACAGATACCTGTTTTTTCCTGTCTTCAGTAGGTCTGGTAGCTCAGCAAACAGTGTCTCTGTACCTCAAGTCCTTTCCATAGAAACAGATTTTACAACAGAGACCTCAGTGACTTCATTGTGGTTTCATATAAGTGAACAACATTGTACACAGATGTAGTTCGTCTTCAGACTCTTCTGATTGACAGCTTAACTTTGAAGGCAAATGTATGAAAAGGAGACCAATAGAAATGTAGATGTGAGTTAGGATTAAAATATATGTTTAAATACCTTTTTTAAAATGGCCTTGAGTAAAAATGTACAATATGTGAATGGATTTATATATATTCATCCATCATAATAACATGTTTTATTTTTATTGTGTAAGATACTTAATTTTACATAAAGCCCTTTCAGTTGGTGTGGAGATTACTGTTAGCCCACTCCTCTCTGGGGACAAATTAGGTCACCTGTATAGTGATCTCTATAGTGCAAACAGGAAAATGATCCAAACAATGCAGGAAACTCCAGAGAGTCACTGACTTTGTGTATGTAACTTCTTAGTTATTGCTTAATGCAGAGGCATTGCAAAAATCTGCCTAGTGAGTTCTGAAGTCAAAGGCAAGCACAGTTTACCCATTTCTATGCCAAAATGTATTGCTTAATTTGATGTCCATAGAGCCAGACTAAATTCTGTGTTTAGGAATGTTTGTGCCTCTACTGATAGAGTCACAGAATCCCCAGGTTGGAAGGGACCTTCAAGATCACCGAGTCCAACCCATGCCCTAACACCACCTCCACTAAACCATGGCACTGAGTGCCACGTCCAATCTTTTTTTAAACACGTCCAGGGACGGTGACTCCACCACCTCCCTGGGCAGATGATTCCAGTACTTTATCACTCTTTCAGTAAAAACTTTTTCCTAATATCCAACCTAAATTTCCTTTGGCACAGCTTAAGAGAGACGAGACATTTTATTTCTACTTGTATTTCTACTTGTCAAATTAAATGAAGTCTTCCAAAGTCTTAATTTTGTCCATATAAATTTCTTTTAAATCAGCTGCCATTAGACACTGCTACCTAAACTGAGAGGCTCTAAGGCTGTAATGCAAAATCAGGTTAGTTTCTCTTCGCAGAATCTGCTTCTAGAACATTGAATCACAGTAAAAACAGAGGATAAAATAAGGACTTGTGAGAGATACAAACACTAGCAAAATGCAAAGATTGTGACATATAATCTGGCCTCTACTCATCAGTCTTTCAGCCCAAAGTAGCCAATGGATCTGGATGCCAGACAGAAATCTTATATGGCCCAACTCAGACTTTAGGATTGGTGACATTGCTAGAAAATTGGGGTCCTGTAGCAAAGAAATCCAGAAGAATTTTAAAACTAGGAAAAGGCCTACACTTCCTCTGACAGATTTGACAGCTTTGATTAAACTAGTTTATGTTGGGAGTAGCTACTAGATGAATTGAATGCTTCCAGGGCAAACCAAACTGAGCATGTGTGTGTGTGTATGTGTGTGCAAATTGTACCTAAGCCAGTCACAAGCCCCTTTTAGTTTCCCATAATGTTCTTTGAGGACAGTTGGGAAGAAATTGTCAGTTGTAAGTCACTGAGAGCCACAGCTCATCAGATAAAAGTTCAGGGAGATTGTATTAGACAGTAGAGAGATCCTTCCAGGCACAACTTCAGAGAAACAGGTGTGAACCCAGCAACTGACAGGTTTTCCTGTGTCTGTAGCTCACAGGGCAGGATTTACAATAGACAGGGAAGAACATGAGATAACAACTTTTTTTTTGCCAGGAAGCCTCACTGGCAGGGTAATTTGTGATGTGGTTTATTGTATTTCTCCTTTTCCCCCCCACCATGTCTGCTCTTGCAGTCAAGTTTTATGTTTTGAAAAGCCTCTCAACTACTTGTTTTAATGAAGTTGATCATAGTGACTACAAAAATGGGATGACAATATTTGATCTTTCCTCTTTTAATAAAAAAGTAACTTAAATGAAAAATACTTTTGATGAGAACAGAGCCCTTTTCTTCTTCATCAGATTTTAGTGTCAGCTCAAATTTGCAAACAGGATGATTTATCATTGTCCATCCTATGATATTTAAACTCAAGAAGATTTTTCTCTGCCTTCACATTCTCAGAAAAGGGGGTTTTTGACACTGACCATTGAGTAGGTTGGCAAAATCCTGTTTCTGATCACAGCTAAATAAGAGGTAGAATATTTCAATGAGCTGCATAAGAAAACGCTGAATTCCCTTTAAGCAATTGCTGAGGGTGGGAACTGTTAGTCTCCTTTGTTGGTAATGTGAAGACACAATAGACATTCAACAAGTTTTTCAGTAAGGTGGAAGGCTATTTTCATTGCTGGCCTCCCAAGAGCTTGTTCCTGTTTTGATTTCTCCTTTTAGTAATGATTCCTCTAAATATGTGTAGATTATGCATGGAGCAATCTCTTCAGATTGCAGAAAGCTGAGCACTGTCACATCCTTTTTAAACAGTGCCTTTCTGGTCTGCCAGGAAACTCCTACGCTTGTCCTACCTAACAGGAGTCTTCTTTCAAGTGAGTGTATTTTTCCCTTTGAAAACAGTCGGCAAGTCATCAAATAATTTGACACTTGTTCATTGAAGTCATTGAGCTGTGCTGATCAGTGTGAGCTGAAATTAGGCACCCTGTATTTCATGTTGTCTCTAATGCATTTAACCCACGTATTTGTCTGCACCTTCTGCAAAGGTGCTGCTTCTCAGAAGCAGCAGTGCAATTTTTGGAGACATCATTTTGAAAACATCAAGTCCCTTCTCACTCAGGAAGGAATAACAGAGTATCTGGAAAGATAAAAGCCTTTTTTCCTTTTCTTTGGAAAGATTGGCTGAAGTCTTTGAGCCACTTTGCAGTAAATGTTTCTCCCACAAACCCTCACATAGGAATTCAGGTTTCTCTGATGTTTTGTCAGATGATGTGTTAGCCATGGCAGCTGAGGATAAGGCACTCAGCTCTTTGGTTTGGGGGCTGCAGTAGTGATTGGGTGTGATGCTAATCCCATAGTTCCACTGCACTCTTTTGAACCTAATACCTGGAGAAATCACTTTGTCCATGGTGGCGGATCTTTGAAAAACAAAGGAACCTCAAAACAGCCACAAGCAGCTCCTTAGCTGTGCATTGCCCTGCGGCCTCTTGGCATCTGCTGTGTTCTGTTTCTTTGGGGCTACATCGGTGCCTTGGAAAGGAAGGTGCTTGTAATTGCACTGGTCTTTAGGTATTTGTTTCTTTTGAGTCTCTAATTCAGGATCAGGCTGGACTTGTGACTCATGACTTCCCTTTGATTTCTCCTAGGAATATTCATTACCTTATACGCCACAGTTTGCACAGTGCAACGATCCCAGCACTGAATTCTATGATGAAGAACTTAATAAATGCTGCAGCCAGTGCCCTCCAGGTAGGTTATAATTCGAACTATTACTTTACGCAGCCCAATTCACTCAATTTTCAGATGATCGTAGTGTATTTTGATTACTTATACATCTAAAGTGCATCAGATTTTTGCTGTTGTAATGCATTCTTCCTCGAAGACAACAAAACACTGTGACTGCAAAACAGCTGCAAAAGAGACACATTGTCCATCAGAACTGGAATTCTCCTACAAGGTTAACCTGGCTGGGGCTTACCAGGAGGTGGGTTCTGAGCTCGTGTAAGCATAGCTCTGTGTGATGTTTTCATTAAAGTAATTAAAGTAATTTTAGTCAACATTGAACGGGGAGCAACAGCTCACTAAAGGAATTACAAAAATAAGGCAACACAGACCCAAGCCGACTAATAAAAAATATTTTGTAAAACAGGCCATGAAGTGAAGCTCAGTTTCTGCACTATGACAGTATCACTTCGATAAGAGGCTTTCTATTGGGCAGGTCAATCTGTCACTGCTCATTAAGGGAGTTTTGTTGTCTTTTACTGTAATTCGGACACTACAGAGCACTGTCAGACCGGGGACAGGACTGCAGACACTGTCTGCTCTGAGCTGGCATGTCTTACACTCCAGGCGTGATTATTAGTGACCTGTAGTTAGCAAAAGTCATTGTCTGTGGGTTTTGGGGTTGTTTTTTGGGAGCGGGATAATAATGTTCTTTGGAGATTTTGGTAGTAGAGTTTTTGCAACAAGTCAAAACTAAATTATTATATTAGATACAGCAAAAAAAAACCTGCCTTTTTTTCCTCATTACATGCTGAGCAAAGAAAATTTGTCTCCATAAATGCTGAGTTTCTGTCAGATCCGGAAGTTTAAACAGGAAATCAGTATTTGCTGAAACAGCTGCAGTTTCTTGAATTAACTGAAATTATCTAGACAGATCTGTCAAACTTCCTTTGTTCATGACGGATGAAATATGGTAATTCATAGGTAAAACTTTCCTGTTGTGTTATGTAGTGTTCAGTACTAAATCAGCCTAAATCATTAGCAGGATGTAGGATGCAGAATGTAAAGCTTCAAGTATGTACAGGGAAAAACAAAGTCTTTGGAAATAATTCATTTGGCTCACCTCCAGGGCCTATTCTTTTGAAAAACAGATTCTCCAAGCAGCTCCAACATTTTTTTCAGTGTTATTCCTGCTTTCTGAGTATGTTTTCCAGGGTATTTCTGTAAAGGATATGAGACACTGACTTTTATTTCCTTTCTCGTGAAAGGGAAATAGCAACTGAGGTGTTTTCCTTTCTCCAAAATGAATATGTTGGAATTCATATTTACTTGCTCCCACCACTGTACTAAACTCTGTTGGTGGTGAGAAACTTGGAGGAACTACCTTTGATAGCTTTTGACTTTGTCTGAAATGCCAGTAGTTTCAGAAACTCCCTGCTTGGCTCTGTTGGGGCTGGCTGAAGGGGTGAGGGAGAGTGAGCTCATGTCCTTTTTGTAGTGACAAGTGGTGAAGCTCTAATTCAGGTCTGTTTGTGATGTTACTTGATTTTGCCCTCTCCACTCACTGCCTGTAATAGCAGTAAGGGTCTCACCCAGGCACATGGTTCTGGCATGTGCCTGACTTTGGCTGTGAAACCCCTCCCTGTGTTCACCATAAAACAGCCTCTGTGAAGGTAAAATGTTTGGTTTATATATTGTGGTAGCTGCACTTAAGTATGTGCTGGGGGCTTTTGTTCAGCATTGGGGCTGCCTTGTTTTGAATGTGGCTGGAATTCACTGAACTGGATATAGGGAAAGGGGTCAAACATGGGTGGACGTAAATCAGACTTTCCCTGTAGAGACATGCAGTCCTCCTTTACATCAACTCTTTCTTGGTATATGATACCAGTCTGATAGTGTCAGTGAAGGGAAGGGGTTCTACAGCTAAGAATGAAACTTAATTCCTAGTGATCTTTTCCAGTGAGATGCTTGCTCTGTTTTGATTTGGGTTATTTTTCTTTTAATAGGTCAGTACAGGACAGGGAGCTGCAGTCACACCGTGGACACAAAGTGCAGCCCCTGCAGACCTAAAACGTACACGGCGATCTGGAATCACTCTCCACAGTGCTTTGCTTGCTCACCACCCTGCAAGAAAGGTAGGCTTGGATTAGTAAAGAGACTTGCTCAAAGACTAGGCTTGGTTTAACCTCGTCTTTTCTCCTAAGAAAACCAGGAGATTTTGTCAATCATTTGTACAGTCCTCATGCTTTTGGAATGCATAAGATTTAGGGATAAGAACCAAGGAAAAGTCTTGCCAGGGAGCCCTGGCCCTTTTTCTTTTCAAGTCTGAAAAATGAGACACCAATCTTACATTATTAAAAACTAAGACACTACATCACTAAAATAATTCCAAATGCTATCAGTAGAATAAGTTCCTGCTTATAACATCCCATCAAGAGATCTTAAGACCTGACTTGGACACGGGTAAATGGATAATTACATTTCCAGCATCCTGTCATTTCTCATTTTGTCTGCTGAAGTGACAACAGCAAACATGGGCTGTGATATTCCTTTCTTAATTTTATTTTTTTTGCAAAGCAGCAGTCAGTGAGAGCACACTGGTTCTGTTCACTGAAGCAGCTTAACAGTACATAAGGAAGAACACTGTACCAACACCTGTACTTTGGGCTAATAGATCACCTCGATTAACGAACTTGGTCATGCTGTTCTCCGTCATTTCTAATGGAAACTGGTGTAGAACATTATATACTTGATTCACTGAGAAGTTTTAAGGATGCAGTCTAAGTTGAAAGGACCTTTGGTCTCATCTACATAGATAATCTTACAAAGCTGGTTAATTACAATATGAAAATGTCTGTAGTAAAATCTCCAAACACTTTAAATATAGTTACATAATCTGCACAGACTGAAAATCTCAGCATGGCCCCCAGGTACTGCAGTGGTGAACGCAAAGGGCCATGTTTGGGGTTATGACAAAATAGAACACAACTGCAGGTACAGAGTTTTAGTGTGCACTCTACAGATGCAAATTTCTCCTTGTCTGGAGAGAGAAAACTCTTCTGAAAATGTAGACATTGGGGCATATAACACATTTGATTTATGCTGCTATACAAGCCCAAAACTTGTGGTGCGTGAACATCACCTCACGTTCACCTGAAACATTACAGGCTGTGATTTTAAATGTTGCCAATGACATCTTGCTTTATTCTTGTTTTAAAACCAGGGCTTGTACAGAATCAAACATGCACTAGGTCCCAGGACAGGATCTGTAGCTGCCCACCCCACAAGTACTGTGTTTCCAAACTAGACGAGTACTGCGAAGTGTGTAGAGCACATAAAAAATGCGGCAAAGGTTACCGGGTTTCCAGAAGAGGTAATTTGATTTTGAACGCGCTGCTTGCTGAACACCTACTCTGGCCGAATTGCCTACACCTGTGCATTCTTTTTAGGGTTTATTTTTACATTCTTAGCAAGTAGGCACTAGCCAGAATAACAGTATTCTCCAGAGGTATATCCAAAGGGACAACATGTTGCAATATCTTACTTCATGTATCATAAAGTTCCCAATCCAACTTAATCTTCATTTTGCTCTACTGTGTGATTTATTCTGTACAAGTGACTGAGATTCAAGACCACTTAATCACTCCTTAAATCCTTGAGGCAGGGCTTCAGGTGGATTTACTGTATGCCAGTAAATAATGACTCCGTGGTGTCCTGCAGAATTCATCTGATTTTATTAGTTGATGGAATCCACCACTCTGATAATATATCTGTCTCAAAATGACAAATAATCTTCAAATATTCGAAACACTGAACATTTTTAAAAAATTAGGAATCATTTGAGAAGATGCAGAACTCAACAGTATGGTAGTCAGTCAGTCAGTCAGGGACAAATGAAAAAGCTCAGCTTTGTCTGCAGCACCACATTTGAACCTTTTGGTGGGTTTTTAGTCCTTGAAAAAGATTGGCTACTAATGGCACCAAACTAACAGCTGGTTAATCTTCTCTTTGGGTTGGGTGCTTCAAGTGAATGTCTTCTGTGATAGTTACAGGCTGTATTTTTGCACTGCTTCTGTATCACTGCCAGGATCTCTTACAGACCTTGATTATTCATTCTTGTTTCTCACCAGATGAGTAACTGGAGTTTTCCTCTTTGTTTAAAGGGACAGACAGCACAGACACGGAATGTAAACCTTGTCCTCCTGGCACGTTTTCCCCTGCGGAATCCTACAACACCAGCTGTACACCCCATACCGTGTGAGCCAGTGTTCTGTCCAACAGCAGCCTTAACTGTGCAGGGCTTTCTGTCTTTCCTAACTTCTCTTTGTGTCTCTTGCAGTTGTAAATCAGTGGTTGTTCCTGGGAACAGCAGGAATGACACTGTTTGCAGTGACTCAGGAACAGCCACAGTTCTGCCTCACACCATTTTGAACCTACTCCTGACCCAAAGCTCAGCTTCCCACAAACCTGAAATAATAACTCGACCTGTCATGTTAAACTCTGTACCTGACCTGTCCCACATCACTGGTGAGCTTTAACTCATATAAAGTCACTTTTGTCTGCCTGGGAACCAAGTTTATATTTAGTTCTCAGTGTCTTTCCAAGACCAGTCACCTGTACCCAAACAGAACCTCCAAAGAACTCAATTAATTCAATGTGACACTGCCTGTAGTGAGCTGCATTTTTACCTGTGCATCTGCACTACCCCAGTGCATTCTATGGTCCTTGTAAATCTGGAAATATTTCTAAAAACCCCCCAAACTAGATTATGCAAGGCACTTCCTGAGAATTGCTGCTATAGCTGGTAGAAAAGGTTGTATCTTGGATTCTGGGCTGAGGCAAACCTGACCTGCTGGTCAGAGGTCTTTGGAGTCTTCTGTCAGCCTTTCCTGAGACAGGAGGTCCTGACAGCATTCCCAGGTGTGGATGTGTTCTCTCCTGCTCACAGCCCACCCAGAAGGCAGAGGTGTTCGGGGGCATTCTGACCTACCTGGCCTTGTATATGACAAACTCTTGCTTGCCTGGAGAAATTCCTTTTGTGACCAAGGCCAAAACTCTGTCCTCACTTTTCAGGAGAGGAGAATTCAATTTTATGAAGTGGTGATGACTGAAATGAGACCTTGGTATCTGACAATTGAGGCATCAAATATGAATGTCAGACATACACAGTACTTGTAAATTTAGCTTTTGTAGCCATGGACAGAAACTACAAAACCACCTTTTTCTAATTCGATCCTTCATTGGATCAACCTGCTAAATAATTTCTCCTTTTTATTTATTTTCAGGAGCAGTAGCAGGGCCATTGTTATTGGTCCTGATAATTGCTATTTTGGGGTATTGCTTAGTCTCAAAAAAAAAAGGTAAGATTCATTAAGTGAAACAAGCAAATCTGTAAAAACTGGGAAGTGTCACCTTATTTCCCATTAACTCGAGCCTGGTGGTTGACTGAAGTTAGTGTCTTAGAACATGCCAGTTTCTTCAAATCTGTCTTGTTCCTCAGATTTTAGGTAATTGTCTAAACACACAACAGCCTTGGAGTTTGACAACTGTGCAGCAGTTGTGCTTCTACTGTGCAAGTTGTGCTTGTTAAATATTCGGTATTTCATCATTTAAATATTAGACAATGTCAGGTGTTATAATTAAACATACATGACTGTGGTTTATTGTCATCAAAACCTTTTCTCACTGACACCACTGACACTATACAAGAAAAATTATGAATTCATGCAGAGGCTTCTCTTTGCTTCCTGGCTAAATTTAAGTCACAGAATTAATACAATACAGCTTTCAATGTTTTCAAACTGTCTGTAATAAATGTACATTTTTAGTTTATTCCAGGAGCAGGGGATGACTCAGCCTAGTTTAGGGTGCAGCTGTTGCAAATGGGACAGGTTTGGGTGCTAATGAACTCTTTGCTCACTTGCAGCCCTTGTGTACTCTGCACCAGCTACAGAAGCAGATCTGGTGAGTGTCCTCTCTTTCCATCTCTTCCATTTCTTTAGAAGTTATACAGAAATCATAAACTCTCACATAATTACAAGTAGAAGAAAACTGCACAGCAGAAAGAAAACTGGAGTGAGAATGGGATGGTCCCCAAGCCGGGGTGTAAGATGTACCTTCTATACTCCACATAACATCCCATCCTCACTTTATGTGAGGCGAAAAACTGCAGTGGGTTTGGAAAACCAGATGTTACAGCCTTTGGTCCCTAAGTAATCAGAGTAGTGCTGTGGGTGCCTTCAGGAGATGGGTTCATTTTGTTGAACCCCTAATGAGATGTTATGAATTTGACTTACACTCATCACTATGCAAATGAAAATAATTATAGGCTGGCTTGGGTTGGAAGGGACCTTAAGGCTCCTCTAGTTCCAATCATCAGTGGTTTCTTTAGCTGGCAAAATACTGACCAGTTCTTTGCTAGTCGGCTTTTTTTTTTCTTTTTAAGATTAACATTTTGCATTTCTTTGCAAATGTTCCAGCCTTTTGCCCCTCCAGAAAAACAGTGTGACAAAAAAGTGAGAGATATAGAATTGCAGAACTCCAGGAGTTCTGAACAGGAGCTACAGCATCTCTTGGAAACTTCTGGGTCCAGCATTAGCATCCTGAATAATCCAATTGGATCTGCAAGCATCAGTGTCATAAGTAAAAAGAATGATGAAAAGAAAAACCCAGGATTTCAGCAGCAACATTCACCTCCAGAAGGTCCTAAACTCCACAGTGGAGACAGACACAGCTCTGTGAGTTCAGGTAGGAATGATTCTGAACGATCCAGAACCTCTTGAAATTTGATTATCAATTATGAGTCTTTTTAGCAGAAGTTTAAATGGCAGGATAGAACATCGGAGTCCTGTTCAGCAGAGAGAAAATTTAGTAACTTCTGAAAAGAAAAAGTGATTGTTTTAAGTTGCCACCCTGAGACAGTAAAGAGAGAGTTTTCTCAGTGGAGAAACAGGTATTTAGGGACTAGGGGATCAGGTGGTTGGCACTTACTGTGAGTGGAAGTAGGAGCCAAAGGGAGCAGTAACAGAAGAACATTGTCAAAAGCATTTGAAATGACAACAGATGGGCAAGCAATTATTTTTACAATCCAGGGCTCTGCATTAATTTTTGTAGCCTTTTTATTTCTAGGGTGATACGTGGATTTTATGGTACCAATAAAACCCACTAAAATGTTACAGAACCAACTCCACCAGCTTGACTAAATTAAGTTAAGCAAAAAGATATTTAGTGTCTATTTTATCTGTAAGTCAAAGAGCTGGATAAAGAATCTAACTATCCTGTTCTGGTTTCATTCTTCCATGTTTAATGTGTTTTGTGTTTATTTGACAGAACATTCTGGTAACGGAGGAACGCAGGTGAATGTGACATGTATTGTTAAATTTCACAGCCCAGACTGCAGCTCCCAGTGCCCCGAGCAGACTAGTTCAACTAGAAGAGATTATGGAAACATGCCCTGCTATTCCTCAACAGGGGAAGAAACTCCCCTTTCAAAAGAAGAAAATGCCTTGAAAAAAGAAACTGAAGTTCACATTGCAGTGGAAAATGAGGACAATTTACTTCAAGACTTACTTCCACAAGAAAAGAAGGTTCCTCTGGGTGTTCAAGATGCTGGGATGAAAACTAGTTAAAGGAAAATACAGATCATATGCTGATTAACTGATAAAATTAATCCAGCAGTCTTGTCTTATGAAACAAACATCATGGTAAATGTAGCTTTCTTACAGAGATTTGAAATTTCAGATGAATATAGACACTGATGCTCTCGAGGTATTCAGTCTCTTCTGTCGCTTTACAGTTTAGAAGACAAATCATTCAAATTTTTTTTAATTGAATGGCCAGCTCCTCCCTTTCTTCTGTGATACCCTAGAAGGACCTTTATGAGACTGAAAAGAAACATTTTTCGAACTTTATACCATTAAGTTTTCTCCTGAGACTTCTTGTGATGGTAATTTGGGTTCAGGTCTGCCACATGTCGAGAACATGGTTGTGACCAGCACTTCTAAGGGACTGGAGTTAAATTATCCTTCTTTCAATGCTCAGGAATCATCTGTTTGATTTGAACTTTAAAGCTATTGCATTCGGTTTCCTATCCCCTATCTTAGTTACCTTTGGAAATATCCTCCTGGATATTTCTTTTATTATTACAGTTTGTTTTTTCTCATTATCAGACCAAATTTCTCAAGTACATATAGGATATCAGGAAGTGAAATCTTTCACACAAGCTTTTTTTACAACTAAAATTACAACTGTTATGTCTAAACAACAGCATTTCATTCCCTGTATATAGTTTATTTTGTTTTAGAAGGGAAAACCTAGATTGAACTGTTGTTATCTCGGAGTAGGAAGTAAGTTCCTTTTGTTTACAACTCTAGAGCTTGTCATATTTGTGTCCTGGCTGATGTGATGTTTCCCCAGTTGATCCTGACCTCATTTTTGATGTAAACCATAAATCCAAAATATTTTCCCTGTGTTCAGTGACTATTAGAGCAGATCCCTGTGATTATCTTTGCCAGAGAGCTGACTGCTGTCAGGTGGCAGAGCATCATCTGTAATAAACGGAATTTACTGAAACCTCAGAACCTGATAATCCTGTTCTTCACTGCTTGATGACGCTGGAGCTCCAACCACCTCTTACAGAAAATTAGTGGAGGTTCTCCTTGAATTAAGTGGTTTGGAACCCAATATTTAGCACCCCACTTCCCATAATTATCTTTTACATCCGTGACTTAACTGTCAATTGTGGTGGCTGTGTTCAACCAGAATCTAAAATCCAGTCTGAATCCCCTGGGAGCAGTCATACAGTGACACATAACTCTTGTCTTGTACCATGGAAACACTGTTGGACTGTGGGAGCACTGTACTTCCCTTCCCACTGAACTGTCCTAATCTATCTCCAGATAGACACAGTGGTTATTTCTCAGGCCTGAGACGTAAAAGGATCTTTTGGAATAACATTTATGCTGTTGCTACAAAAGAGTATTCTGATTTTGAAAATACAAATTTTAAACTTCCACAAAAGGTATGAGGTTACTGATATTATTTCTGGAACTGAGAACTGACAAACAGGTCTGTAGTTCTACTATGAAGAAACTTTTTACAAATGTATATTAAACTTACACTTGAGGGTAGTTTTCAGGAAAGACTTTGAAAATGGGCACACTGAAACTACTACAGAACTGAAGGATTTAGGCAAGAACCTAATTTTTCACAGCACTTTCAACCTCTTGCACTGTAATATCAGCCAATTTTTTTCTCTGTCAGCTCCCATTATTGGGGCCAGAGTGAAGCAGCAAAGGAAGATTTTTGAAGAACTTTAAAAACGTTAAAAAGAAGGATCTTGTTACAGTAGTTAATATACTGAGTTTTCAAATTAAGGAGCTGTCACAGAGTACAAAATCCAAGTTTTATGTTTAAGTAAGAAAAATGAGCTTGCATTTGCTTATAAAAAAGTAAAAAAACCCAACAACAACAAAAAAAGAGAAACATATCTTTTTATAAATACATGTATTCTCAAGTTTCCTGACCTCTTTATTAAACAGAATTCGGATTTCCAGCGTGGCTGTCCCACCGCACAGGTTACCTATCCCAGCTGGCCAAGAGCGCTCTGTGAGCTTGTTACTGAGGAGCCGCTGCTCCTGCAGCCTGCGAGGCACTGCCTGCGGGGGGCTCTGCCGCTGCTTCCCTGGGGGCTGGCTGGCCCAGGGCCCCTCGCGGGCCTCGGGCGCTCTGCGGCCCCGAACCCGCGCGGTTTGAGCCCAAACCCGCGCGGTTCGAGCCCCTTCCCGCGGGCCCGGGCCCTCCCCGCCAGGCCGC
>VYXC01008338.1:198813-270467 GCA_013397175.1 Platysteira castanea
GCCGCGGGGGTCTCAGCCTCGCGGTGGGGCCTGGGGTCCCTCGGGGCCTCCCCGCCCGGCGCGGGGCGTTCGCCGCCTCACGCTCCCCGGGGCTCCCGCGGGGCTCCCCCGGGGTCCCTCCGGCTCCCTCCGGCTCCGCCGGGCAAGGTGACCTTTCGCTTCCTCCCCGTTTCGCGGTGCGAGCCCACAGGTCTCTGCTGCCGATGCCTCGTGTCCGCGGCGCTGCCCCGGAGGCTCCTTCCCGCCCGGTTTTGGTGCCGGGGCGCTGGAAGAATCCCCCGCTCCTCCGGCCGCTGCACGGGCACCTGCCCCGGCCCCGCGGCTCCAGGGCCTGCTCTACCTCCCCCTGCGGAAAATTGCATCCTTTTCTCAGGGAAAAAGGAGCTCGCTTTGAGCCAGGGCCTGGTTTGGGCTTTGGTTCTCACTCTGACAGTTCTTTTTGTACTGTGTGTGTTAAGGAAATTAGAAGACTGCCAGTGAAAATAAATGCCTTGTTCTTCTTCCCTGGGCAGCAGTGGGAAGCTCAGCAGTGCACTACAGAGTTAAAAATATAAAAGCCTTAAAACATTTGAAAGATTCCTATATGGTTAGTTATGTCCCACGAGTTTAGGTTAAGGATGTGATGTACTTTATTTACAGTTCTTAGAGTGACTTCAGGCATGGTTCATGCACCAAGAGGGTTTCAGTCACTGGGATATTGATCTCTGCTGTGCTTAAATGTTTTTTCAAGATCTTTTCTCTGCTTTGTTTCCAAACACCTGGAGTTACTTTTCTTAATTGACTTTTTTTTAAGTGACAGTGTATCAAAGATGACCATATATGCTTTTGTTTCATCTTGAGCTTCTTGTCACTTTTATTAGACTAGAAACTGTACTGTAAACTGGTGACCCAAGAGAATGAATGCTTAGTCTTTATTTTGTGGAATAATATTATTGTTTTTGAAAATTCTTGAGAAATTTTACAAAGGCAAAACTGTTAAATACATTTTATATGAAGTCATGTGGCTGTTGAATCGAACTTGCCTGTGCTGTTTTCTGTTTCATTCTTCAGGACAGCATGGTTTCACTTTCAGCCTTTAGAAAAAGCCTTTTATAACTTCCTTGGTTCTAGTTATTTAATTTAACTGTTAGTTAAATATTTTCACTACCTTTTAAACAAAGAAATAAAAGTTTAAATGAGGCTGCCTAGAGTCAAGCAAACCTCATAAAGAGAAAACTCTAAATCTTAGTGTAAAATTTAAGATGTGACTCTTGAAGTTATCATTCCTTGTCAGCTGTAAATAAAGGATGTGTCTTGCTTTTCTGCTTTGTAGAATTCAATGGTTTAAGCAGGTATGTGGGATTGGGAGAGTTTTTTAAACACAAGGTTGATATATTTATTCCATTCTAACCTCAAGGAATGGCCTGCAGGCTTTTTTCCTTACTGTACCAGCTTCACCCTGCCCTTGGAGGAGCTATGTGTAGTTTTGCAATTCAGTGGTTAAAAAGTTGAACAGGGACCTTGGGATTTTAATGCCCTGATTACCACAGAAGTTGAAACAGAAATGGCTAGAGAAGAGTGAAGGGAAATGTTCAGGAGTGTGGCCAGTGGTGCTTCTCTAATGTAGCTTCTTCCCTCTTCAGTGCAATAATCTCTACTGCCACTTTGAAAACCTGTTGGAGTAACTGTTGATGCTATTTTTGGGGCTTGTATCTGATTACTTCCCACACACCCGCTCTCCCAAAAAGGGATTTGAGTAGGGTGAGTTGCTTCACAGATGTCGTGTAAGAATTCTACAAAAATGCAGTAGGCTTCAGGCTCTTACTTCAGACCAGGCTGCCAAACCCAGCATGGTGAAAATATTGGCAGCAGAGGTCAAGGAGGCCAGTGCAAACTTCAGACCAACATGGAATTTTGGCCTTTTCTTTTCTGGAGGAAGGTTGTAGATTTGCCTTGTTGATTATCACAACAAATTGTGATGTTTTGGTTAGAAAAAGGATGGAAAGATGAACTTTATGTGCAAATGGGAGTGGTGTGTAATCACCAGATCTCTGTATGAAGCTGATTTGTCACTTAAAGGGCATAGGGTAAAGCTTTTTTCAGGTAGAAATCAACCTTAGTGCTTTTACTTCTCTTTAGCTAGATCACAGTAAGAATTGAAGTGACAGTGATGTCAGCTCTGCTGAGAGTGGATATTTCAGACAATAATTTTCTTGATTTTTTCTTTCAGACCGAGACTAATTATGGAAGAGAAATCCAGAAAATGACAGAAAAGCATTAGTTTTCCTCTTCTAGGACAGTCATGTTGGAAGGATTGGTAGCCTGGGTCCTTAACACCTACTTGGGCAAATATGTCAATAACCTGAACACAGACCAACTTTCAGTGGCACTTCTAAAGGGTGAGGGAGGCTTTGTGGTATTTTCTGTACTGTTTTCGTATTGTGGTTTAGGAAAGTGTTATGTTTTTATAAAAACTGGAAGGTGGAATAGAAATAATCACTTAATATTGTGTTTAATGTCTATATAAACCCTTTTAATACAGAGTTTGGTGCTAGAACTTTAGAATAAACAGTAAATGATCTTATGTTCTTTGTTTCTTTTTATCAACACTCTTAAACCAATTTACATAAAATTTTCAAAAGTATGCTTAGCTATCTTAGCATGTTGAATTTATGTCATTTTTTCTTGGTGCTGTTCAGTGACTTTCCTGTCAAGGGACCATGGCAGGAAGTGTCCTGCAGCCTCCTACCTTTTGGTGCTCATAGTTACTCCCCTGTAATCTGGTTTGTGCCATGTTGCATCCACGAGTTTTGTACTTTGTACAGAGTCCTCAAATCAGTGCTTTCTGTTCACCCTTTGCTGCTGTTATCTGCTGCTTCTGGTGAGAATGTTTTGTAGTACTCCAAGGCTTTTTTGTGTGTGCTTTACACAATACTAAGAAAATAAGTATCTCTTTTGAAAAGACAGTAAGGAGAGGTTTTGTCTGTGGCTACAACAAATTTCAGACCTAGAACCTCACAGAAGATTGTTTCTGGGTGACCTCATCAAATAGTTTGAGCACATGATGTTGGACAATTAACTAGTGTATTAAGTAACTATTGTGATTGTAACACAACCTGAAGTGGTAGGTCGGCTGTTCTCATTAAATCCCGTTTAATTAAAAAAAAAACTCCAGTGCCAGTCATTTTAGGCTTACATTGGTCAAGTTGGCTTTCTTTAACTTAGCTTTGTTTAGCAGACTTGTCTTTTTCTTCTGCTTTGTATAGGTGCTGTTGAATTGGAAAACTTGCCACTAAAAAAAGATGCTTTAAAGGAGCTGGAATTACCATTTGAAGTAAAGGCAGGTTTGTATTTCGTTTGTGTGTGCAGGACAGATATTTTCTAAACAGGAAGTATTGCATGTTTTAGAGGACCTGTCAGTCAGAGGCTTGAACGAACAAGGTATTTAGCTTATTTCTGTTTTAGCTTGTTTGTTTCTTACACCACTTTTTCTTTGAGAATTTTCAACAGTGATAAAGTAAGTTTTCACAGGAATCTGATAGTGTGTCTGTTTTGTTTATTCAGGTTTCATTGGCAAAATAACACTGCAGATCCCTTTTTATCGTCCACATGTGGATCCATGGGTGATATCTGTCTCAAAATTGCACTTAATTGGTGCACCAGAAAAAAGAGAAGAGTTCAATGAGGAAAGGGAAAAGTTCCAAGAGAGGGAACGCAAGAAAGCCCTTCTGCTGGCACTTGAAGAAAAATGGAAGGTGAATCACGCTTATGTTTCACGGTGAAGAAACCTCTGTGGTGGATGGATTGGATTTAAGTCTCCTAAAAAGAAAGAGAACAAATGCACAGGAAATGGGAGTTAGAATTTGATTTGTATGTGCTGATATAGTGCAATTTCTGCCCTACCGCCCTGCACCATTATGTTGTATGTCCCACATGTGTCAGAGATATGTAAATATCTTAAGTTGTTTATTTTTTCTTTATCCCTGTTAACAGTGATTTCAGGGTAACAAAGTATATTGTCTCCTCACCAGCTCTTACAGTGGTTAGTAATGCTTATCCATGTTTCCTCTTACAGAAAGAACAACAACAGAAAGGGGAGTCTTACTGGTACTCAGTTACTGCATCTGTAGTCACGAGAATTGTAGAAAACATTGAAGTAAGTCTTTGCTTTTGAGTGGTTGGCAGTTACACATTCGCCTTTAAAATGGAGAATAATTGTAGGATAGCAAACAAAAAGTACAGAGTGTTGTGAAAGTGGCTCATTTTTGGGGAGAAGGGCAGGGACTGCCAGTATCTGAGGAGAAGGTAGAACCAGAGAGTACAAAAGCAGAAATGAGGAATAGGGTGTCTCTTAGGTTAAATATCTAGTAGAAATTCGTTGGAAAATTTCAGAAATTAAATACTAAATTGTTCCAGCATTAATGAAAAGTACTACTATCTGCTATAATGATGTAAGTAGTATCTTTAATAGTGTTTTTTTTCTGTCCAGTTAAAAATCCAGGATGTGCATTTGAGGTTTGAAGATGGTGTTACAAATCCCTCACAGCCGTTTGCGTTTGGCGTCTGCATCAAAAATGTCTCAATGCAAAATGCAGTGTTTGAACCAGTAAGTGCAGTGTGTGTGTACAAGAGCAGCTCAGATGGGATGCTGCATTTTATGGGTGCTGGCAAATATTCAGTAAAACGTGGCATTTTAGTAATCTTTTGGTTCTTAAAATAAATTGACTCTGGGCATTTCATATTTTTTATTGGGTATGTAGAACTAAAAACTACATGGCACATGATGTGTGATCTTGACTTTGCTCCACTTCTACTCCAGGTGGAGAAGCTGATGCGGAAAAAACAGATGGATGTTTCTGATTTCAGTGTTTATTGGGATACCAGTTGCACTTTACTGGGTGACCTTCCTCCTGGGCAGCTACAGGTACATGAGAGAGGTTTTGCATATGAAAGAGAGGTTGTTGTTAGTCTCCTTTCTGTACTGCAGACCTGACTGATATAGAATTAATTGGATCTGGTCTTTCAAGAGCAACAGAAGTCTGTGGTTTCATGCTTTAATGATAAGATACACATGCAACCCACAACAGCTGTGCTGTGAAATAGCTTATTTTACTTTTGGAGAGGGAACATGTTCAGTAAGTTTTTTCCAATGGACTGGCCTGCTAATAAAGTACATTCTAGTACATGAAACCAGTGCATCCTAATGACTCTTGTACACTCACTTCTTAGATAGTAATTTGCTTGTAACCCCCAGGAAGCAATGGATAGAAGTATGGAAAGTCGTGATCATAATTACATCATGGAGCCTGTCTGCACTTCTGCTCTTCTCAAGAGAAATTGTTCTAAGGAATCTTTAAGGTCTCGCCATACTCCGCGCCTGGAATGTGACATTCAGCTTGAGACAATACCCCTGAAACTTTCCCAGGTAAATACCAACCATTTACCTGCCAGTAACTGGGACAGATATCATAAAACTGTGGCAGTGTTTGTGACAGCTTAAATGCTATTATTGTAGCATAACATTAATATTATCTGAAAGATTTTGTTTGAGAGGCAGCTCAAAGAGATGTATTGAATGAATTGTTTTAAAGTCAAGCATTCAAAATTATTTATTTATTTTACTGAAACCAATTACTGCAAAAATAATTAAATTGTTGTTTGTTTATTCTAGTAATAGGAAGGGTGCTTGTGGGGGAGGTTGATCTGTACAATGTACTAGCAGCCAATGTTATGTGGATAACCTGACATGGAAGTTTTCATTCTGTGTATTTGTAAATAAAGTTGTAAATGGAATGTCACATTGGGGAACAAAACTGTGATAATCTTAATTCTGCACCATGTGCAGGCCATTGACACTGATAAACCAAACCTATGGTTGGATTTTTGGTTGGGATTTTTCGTCTCCTCTTTTCCTGGGAAAACACTCCAGTATCACCTCACTGATCTGTGTGTTTTTTCACCAAAAGATGCAGTATCAGCAGATCATGGGATTTTTAAAGGAACTGGCCAGAAAGGACCAACAGCTTAAATTCAGGAAGTGGAAACCAAAGGTTACAGTAACAGAGAAGTAAGTACGTCTCCATATGTGGTGTTGTCAATAGGGTATTACAAGCTATATTAGAAAAACTAGAATGAGACAAATACAAAAGCGTACATAGTAATCATATGTTAGAGATTCCGTTTTCATGTTTTGTTCCCTTACCTCATAAATCAGTTGTAAATTTTCAGATGTAATTCAGACGTAAAATTATCCTTACCTGAGATTTTCAATCCAGTCTGTGTAACTCTAAATTTTGTTGTCTGTGCCTGATATGTGGCAGCTGGACTAAATCCCAGTGGAGTGATGGGGCCCTGGGGGTAGCACTGTGCTACACAGTCTGCAGGACCAGCCCATCTGTGCTGGCTCCAGTGCTGCTGCTTTTCCTGGCCACTGGCCCACTGCTTTTCACTGGGTCTCCCGGACCTTTCACCGGTTGGATATGCACTTGGGTTGGGATTTTTAAAATGAAATACTGGTAATACAGTAATTGAAAATCATTTCAGCTGCCGGGAGTGGTGGATCTTTGCCCTGAATGCAAATCTTTCGGAGATCAGGGAGCAGAGGCGACGTTCCACCTGGGAGTTTGCGCTGCATCGGGCCCGGGATGCAGTGTCCTACACGGACTTGTACTACAGCAAGCTGAAGGGGGAACCGCTGTCGGCTGCAGACCAGGTATTTAGACTTGAGTTCCTTCTACAGTGAGGATTAATCATCTTACATTTGTTTTGTTTCATCTTTCCATGTTTAAAACCTGGACAAGTTAAGAAACATCTTTAGTTGTACTGCAGGCCGTTTTCACTGAACAGACTGTCTACTTACCACAGCTGAGATTTTAATGATGAAACTTGGGCTTGTGGGAGGTGTGTGTGCTGCAGGGTTCGTGTGTTTTTGTTTTGCACTGCAAAAAGCTGTCTGGTTTTTGAGCTGTAACCAGCGTTCACCAAAAATAGCATTAACTGCTATAGAATGCCTGTGACAGTTGGTGACATGCTTTCTTAATTCATGTTCTCTGTAGATCCAAAAGGTGTTTAAATACCAGAAGTGTGTCTACCCATATGCTTGGGTAGATAATTGGAGAAATTGTGGCTACTTGACAGTGTGTTTGGGGTTATTTGGGGGGTTTTGTTGGAGTTTTTTATTTGTTTTGTTTTTCCAAATTGATTTGAGGATGAAGAATTTAGTGCCACTAGTAATGAACCTATGACCTACTTCAGAAAGAAAAAACCTGTGAACTATAATTAGCTGCTTTTTGTATTTAGGTATATTGGGACTTTTTCTTTAATCAGTTCAGGGCACCGTGTGCCTCACCTGTATTAAGTAAAGTGCAATTCTGTTGATACTTTTAAGTTGTATATAATCCTTACTTTTGTTATTTGGACATGAACTGTAGGAGTAGGTCAATGTACAGGAAATTCTTACAGTACGTAGCAAAGCCAGGTCTCATAAAGCTTTTATTGTGTTCAGCAGAGGTGTGAAATGTAACAAGGGCAATGGCAGGGGGCTAGAAAAATGTCTTTTGCTTTGTTGTTTCGTGATAGATTTTTTTTAGACTTGGGTGAATCATCAGTTCCAACAAACAACTTGTTAATCAGTACAAAGAAGACAACGTCTGAGTAACTGACTGTGAATACTACCTTGTCCTAATTTACCCAGTTAATATCCTCCACCTTCTTTACTCAAGACAGAAGCTTTTTTTTGCTCCTGGCTAAGCAAGGCATTCTGTTAAATCAATTTATTTTCCGTGGTTTAATTTTTGTTCTGCAAATCTTGCTTCTTATTTGTAATAGGAGGATATAGTTGTGAATTTTTTACAGTGCTAAAATAGGGTATTTTACAATGCAAATAAGCTTTATTTATGATTCAGGGTAATGTCAGTGGTACAGTTGCCTACATGACTTTCATTAATTTTCGTGTGCTGAGGCACTTGGATATGATCATTAATGCCATCTTAGTTTTTTCTGTGAGTCCATAACTCAGTGCAGAGATACTTGACATGTTTGTGAACAAGATTCTGTACTCCTTTAATGCAGGTACTTTACCTTTTTTGTCTTTCCAGGCTGAAATGCATCGTATTGAGGATGAGCAGACTTATGAAGAGTTGAAGGTTCTGTATGAGATAGTTCATAATAAGTTTCATGACTTGGCTGAGGTGAGAACATTCTCCACACAGGGTAATATTTGCAATCTTTAAGTGATTACCTGAGGTATCGTTCTGCCGGAGAGCCTTAGCAGGTATTTTCTTTGATTTAGAAGTGTGGCATTCATGCTAAAATTGCGGAAATGATCAGTTCCTGCAGTCTTTACTGTTGTGCCACTTGCACAGGGAAATCTTGTGTGTCTCGTCATATGATGCTCTTCCCCAGCAGGATCCTTGCCAGAATTCCTAGGTCAGGTACTCTGCATCTTAAAAACAAAGAGTGGAAACGAAGGCCTGTAATGAATGTTTTCCCGAAATACACACGTGGCAGAAGTGAGCCTCACAGAAATGGCTTGGGGAACACACTTCATTAAATACAGACTAATCTCCATAACAACACAACATCGTCTCCTGCAAATACAAATGTTAAAATTGTAAAGCTGTGCTTTATGGTGTCAAGTGACTTCTTCTTTGGTTTAGTGTTTCTAGACTAAGATTTAAACGGTGCCATATGGCTTCATATGTGCATAATCATAAGCATATTTATATATTCATATGAATACACAGCAGTTAAATGATGGTGTGTTTGTTACTTCTTTGCTGCTGCTCTCCTCTAGGCTGAGTATTGATTGAGAATATCACTGCTGGAGTGCTGAGTAAATAGGAGATGGAATTGTGGTTTTGTTGTGGTGTTTTCTGTATACGGGTGATACTCTTTCACTCAGCAGCAGTAACGTGTATGTCTTGAATGTTCAAACAGAGTGTTAAAGAGCCCTTGCCTGATTCCATTGGAGGTTCCCTTCTGGCAGAACCTGCCCATGGCAGCAGCACTGGGATGCTGCAGTACCTGCAGTCGTGGTTTCCTGGCTGGGGAGGTTGGTATGGATATGCTCAGCAGACATACGAAGGCGAACCTTTTGAAGGGCTGCTGCCAGACCCAAAGGAACAGTGGAATCCAGAAGACATACTGGGTATGGAAATGTGGGGTTTGCTCCTGTGGTTTGATAGCTGGGCCAGGTGTGCAGAAAGAGCTCTGGGCCCGTACTGTTAAAGGGTTCTCTGTCAGCTGATGTACCCAGGCAGCAGAGCCTGCCTAAAGCTGAACGCCCTGTTGGTGTAAATACCTGCTTATTTCCAAAGCGATACATGGAATATATTTGCTTCCACTGTTATGTCATTTGTGGCAAAGAGCTTTGGGACTTTTTCTGTTCAAGTGTGGGGGGTGGGTCATGTGACTGGGTGTAAGAGGAATAGTACTGGGTTGTTGGGGTCTTTGTAAATTCAGGCTTACAGTACCTTGATTGAAATAGAAGAGTTCTATGGAATATTCAGGTTTTTTAAGGAAAAAGGTATTATCTGGTCTGTTTCTTGTTCCTATTTTTCCCCCAAAGAGCTGGAGAAATCTTTATTTTCATATTCGTAGGAACTTTCTTGTTCTTCAATAGCCTTCTGGAAACTTAATTTATTTAATGTGTTGGTTTTGTTTTTGTTTTTTGTTAGGTGCGGATGAATTTTTTGATCCTGCTGCAGATGCTTCCAGCATGAATACCTTTACCAAGAGAGATCATGTTTTTGCTAAATTAAATCTACAGCTACAGGGTGGCTCTTTCACTCTGTTGCATAGGAAGAAGAGGGTAGTGCATGCTGAAGAGACTGCTTTTATGCAGCTGGAGTTTTCAGGTATTAAGCTCATTTCTAGTTCTTAAAAAAAGAGAGGAGCTGCCTCACAATCATTGTACTATATAACAGATTTCCATGTTCAATTTTTAGTAGAAATTAAGATATATAAAAACTTCAAAAATACTTTTTTGTTGGACAGTATTTTTTTTAATTTGTAAAATATAAATAAAATGTATGCGCTACAAAAAGAAACAAAATAATTTTATGTATTTATATTCCAGGTGTAAAAATCTTGGCAGAATCCCTTCCTCGCAGAAAGTCTTCCCTTCTCAAAGTTCAGCTTGGTGGTCTTTTCCTGAGGGATTTGGCAACAGAAGGGACCATATTTCCTCTTCTTGTTTTCCCAAATCCTGTAGGTGAAAAAAACCCTCTAAGTTACTATGTGGGATGCATAGTTGTGTATGAAAATAATTGTACTCCAAAAGTCAAAACGTTTCTTATCCCAGAAAGGGAACACAGAAGTCTTGAGGAAAAGTTCCCACCTGTTGAATTTACTTTTCCCCTCTCTTTCCAAGTATCATTTGTAGAACTCTTCACTTTTTACTGTATATGCTTGTGACTTTAACCTTTCAGTTATATGTGTTGGGAAGAAGATAATATGTTAAAAAAACATTTGTTTTTTGGAACAATCAACATTGCTGCTTAATCAGTGATTGTTCTTTTCCATAAAGCTCTGTGGCCCAAGTAATGGTTCTATTTCACCTGTAAACAAGTACACTAAATGCAGAAATTAATTCTAGAGAAGATTTCAATTTCTCTTCTCAGCGAACAAAATTTGAATCTAATGCCATGAGGATTTCCCACGTATTTTGTACTGATTGCAATTTGCACTTCAGAGTTCAGCCTGTGTGCTGCAGGAGTGGAGAGTGTTTGCCTTCTTTTGTTTGACCACGTCTGGGAAAAAATGCCTATAATAATCTCAGACTTTATGTGTACTTCAACAGAAAAGACTTTTATGTTTATTATCAGGTGGCTTGGTTGATTTTATCTAAACAATCTTTTTCTTTTAAATTCTTATTAGCAAAAAGAGGTTGGCTGCATGTCTTCCTTTGGACTCCAAAGTTTGTCCTCAGAAATGACTAATGAGAACACTGGTAAAGATTTCATTTTATGTTTGATGAGATAATTCCTACAAACCAGAAATTTCAAAACTAAGTGCCTAGAGTTTGAATTCATGCAAACGCTTTTTGCAGATGGTAAAGATAAAATCATAGAAGCTTTGTTCAGATGTAAGGGTGCATGCAGGTTGACTTTAAAGAAAGCAAGAAATGATGTATTTTAAGACGATAGTTGCACTTAGTCTTTGTTTTGGTTTAAAAAGAAATTGGTAGGAATTCAACATTAGGACCCCAATTATACAAATGTTTTTGTATATATAAACTTGTTGAATTCTTTTGGTTGTAGAAGTTGATCATGTTTATTCCTTTTCTGTTACTGAAGAATTCTTAGACAGTTCTATTTTTTCAGTAGTACCAGTTAAAAATCAGTTATTAAATTCTTTGGAAGTTGTTTTTTGCTTTTGTCTATCTGTTTGTTTTGGGTTTTTTACAGCTGCTTTTTCTAACTCATTTTTTATTCAGTTGCAGACCCTGATGCCCCAGTATTTGAGATGCTTTATGAAAGAAATCCAATTCACAGCACTTTTGAGAGGCGCCTGGAAGTCAGTACCAGACCTCTAAATATTATTTACAATCCACAAGCCATTAAGAAAGTAGCTGACTTCTTCTACAAGGGAAGGGTTCATACCTCAGGTTAACCTTCAATGTGTTTTTTTTCATGGGGTTGGGGGTTTGCTGGTGGAATTACATCTTTTCTTGGTTTTGATTTTTATTTCTTTACATTCTTAGAAATATAAAACACTAATCAAAGAATCTTCACTTTAAGCTCAAATTTAGCAATACTCCAAGTCTTCTCTGGAGGGTTTTGTTTCTTTGTTTTGTTCTTTGTTTAATTGAATCAGGGATTTTGCTTTGGCAGACTCCTGCAACTTCTGCTTTAAAATTGCAAGTTGCTGCTATACCCCATGGTGGATGTTCATGCTCCCTGAATTAAAGCGCATAAATAAGGAGAGGAGAGTTGTTCGTGTAATCTGTTCTGGAAATTGACGGAATTTTTTTGAGAGGGCAGTTAAAAGAGTATTTCTGTAATAAATAGTATTCTGATTCAGAGGAAATAATATTCTGATTCCTGTTGGATCTCTTCTGTTGATTAGATAAAGAGTGCCCTTTGTTACAGCTTCTTGAGATACCTTGATTTTTAGATTTGAAGATACTGGTTCCATAAATTTCTAAGGCGAGCAAGATTTAGGGTTCTAAGTCTGTAACAGTCCTAAAGTGGCCACCTTTGCAGCTGTGGTTGTTAAAGTTCAGTTTCTGCGGAGATGAGAGGTGACAGTTAGCAACATTAGGAACATTAAAATGTTCTTGAAATAAGAATTGTTTTTCTGCTGATTATGGTAAATACCAAAAGATTGAAGTTACCTGGCATAAATGTGTGTGTGACGCCTTTTCTCACAAGGTGAGAGTATTCCATAAATATTCGAGTTTAAAACAAACAAACCAACCAAGCAAACAAAAAACCACTGCCTACACATGGACATCTTAATGTTTAGTTAGAATTTCCTCTGTGGCCATGCTTAGCACCCTTTCTGTCTTCCTCAAATTTAATTACGTTGGCTGAAGGTCTGTGAAATAAAGACCAGAAAAAGGTTTGGGAAGTGTTTTTTTAGTGGGATTATTTGTTTTGTGCTTAGATACTTCCTTTTTTCTGTGCAGCAGCCTGGTGAATAGGCACAGGCAGTGGCTTTCACCTGCTGTGTTTTCCTGTTCTGTATTCTATTGCTAAAATTTAAAATAAATCTTTTCTTTTTTCTCTTCCATTTTTTCTTCTGATTCAATAAAGGGTGAACAAAGTTACACCTAGTCAGTTTTCCCTCTCTTGTGCAGGTTTTGGTTATCAATCTGAGTTAGAGGCAAGAGTGGCTGAAGCTGCCAGAAGACAGTACAACAAGCTGAAAATGCAGACAAAAGCTGAAATCAGACAAACGATCGATCGTTTATTAGTTGGAGACTTCATTGTAAGTTTTTGCCCCCAAAATGTCTATGTAGACTTTTAGCCTTTCGGTTTAGGACTTGAAGCTCCTAAAGAGTGAGGTTTGTTGTTGTTTGTGTGATGTTCTTTGTGAGCAGGAGGGGAGTTTTCCAGGTGGTGGTGTAGCTGTCTTTGGCTGTCAGTCATTCCAGGCTTGAGTGCAGGGCATGTTTTCACCTGCTGAAGACGTTTCTTTATTGACTTCAGTGGGAGTCTGTGGTTTAACAAGGTACCAGTCCCGAGTGTGGCTGGAGTTCGTGACAGTCAGCTCATCAGGAGAAAAAGTGGCTGATTAGATGTTTCACATGGCTTTTTTTGATTTGTTCTCTTATGGACTACTATATCTTTCTTCTTAACTTTCAGGAAAACAGCAAAAGCTGGACCGTGTGCCTTGATATCTCTGCCCCTCAGGTGATATTTCCCGATGATTTCAAATTTGTGGATCCTGTGTTAGTTGTCGTAGATCTGGGAAGAATATTGCTCACAAATTCTCAAGGTATGATCTGGAATTACTGCTTTTCTTTCTATCTTCTTTCAGAAAGTCAGAGCTTAAAAAAAAGGATAAAAAAGTACAGGGAAGTTTTGAGGGGTGTTCTGCTTTGTAAAGTAGAAAGAAGTCCTTTTCTTAAAATAATAAAATGAAAGTTAATATCAGGCAATAAAGCCAGTTGGACAAAACTTTCTGATGGCAAAAATATTGTAGTTGAGTAGCTCTTACCTTTCATTTGCTTTTGAGGATCAGAAGAATTGTGTGGGCAGAGTAATGGGTTCTTTTTTTGACAACTTGGTTAAAAGTAAATCTTGTACTAAGTGGGTTAAAAATGAGACAATAGTGTCTTTTAATAGCTTATATACTACATTGTGACTGACACCTCTGTGAATGTAGAAGTGTAGTAGGTTTCTTTTTGAGGAAAACAGTGACAGTGGAAGGAGGCAAGGACAGTACCAGGTGTGCTTTGTGTTAAAAAAATAGGACTTCAGACAGAATGATCAGATAGTGATAGAAAACATCTGAGGAGGGAGGAGAATACTTTTCTTTATTTGTTTGTTCACTGTTTTTTTAATCCACAGAAGACTCTAAGAGGAGTGCAGGTGCCATTTCTTCAGAAGTCAATGAATTGAGTGATGAGGAATATAAAACACCTCTTGCAACTCCTCCCAATACTCCACCACCAGAATCCAACACCAATAGTGGCATCAAAATGTCTGAATATACTGGAATAGAAATAAGTGAAGAGCAGCTACAGGCACACTTAATGAGTAAAAAAATGTATGAGAAATACACACTTTCATTTATGGACCTTCAGATCATGGTGGGCCGAGTGAAAGACAACTGGAAACATGTGCAGGATAGTGATGTGGGTCCAACTCACGTGGTAGAAAAATTCAATGTTCACCTGCAGCTGGAGCGCAGACTAATATACACATCTGACCCAAAATACCCAGGAGCTGTCTTGTCTGGCAACCTGCCAGACTTGAAAATTCACATCAATGAAGACAAAATTCTGGCTCTGAAGAACTGTTTGACACTGCTGAGTACGTCTGAAGCCAAGTCTTCAGATGCCCTAAATTTAGGGAAGGACAAGATTTTTGCAGAGGTAGACGAGTTTGGCAGTTTGCATGATTCTGTAATGAATCTAACACAGAGTGTTGTCATGCTTGAGCAACATACCCGGGAAGTTCTTGTTGAATCCCAGCTGCTTTTGGCTGAGTTCAAAGTAAACTGTATGCAGTTAGGAGTTGAGAGTAACGGGCGATACATCTCGGTGCTCAAGGTTTTTGGCACCAATGCCCATTTTGTGAAAAGGCCTTATGATGCAGAGGTGTCCCTCACTGTCCACGGCCTGTTACTGGTTGATACTATGCAAACATATGGAACAGATTTTGATCTTTTGATGGCTTCTCATAAGAACCTGAGCTTTGATGTGCCAACAGGAAGCCTTCGAGACAGCAGGGCTCAATCCCCGGTTTCTGGACCACAAGATGCACATCCCATTGATGTAGCTGGTTTGGCAGAGAGATGCACTATGGCCTCCAGCACCTCATCTGGTAACAATGGAAAAGATCAAGAGTCCTTGATAAAATTGGAGTATCAGTTTGTGAGTGCAGAATGCCCATCAATGAACTTGGATAGCAGTCTGCAGGTGATCTCTGTACAGGTGAACAACCTGGATATCATCCTTAACCCAGAGACTATTGTTGAACTGATTGGGTTCCTCCAGAAATCTTTCCCCAAGGAGAAAGAAGATTCTAGTCCTCAGCCTTTAATAGCTGACTTGGAGAGAGGTTGGAGGGAACAGGAAACATTCCAGTCTACTTACGCACAGAACACAGAGGTAGCAGTCGATATTCACTGGTTAAATGTTCTTCTCCTCAGGACAGTTGGCATGACAAATGGAGAAAAATATGGCAGAAAAATTGCAACAGCCAGTATTGGTGGCACCAAAGTCAATGTCTCCATGTGTAGTAAACTGGATGTGAATGGCTCTCTTGGATGCCTTCACCTTATGGATCTGACCCAAGACAATGTAAAGAACCAGTATGTCGTGAGCATAGGGAACACAGGGAGGTATGAAAATCTCATTGGCGATGTAAATGTTTTTGAATCTTTATTTTTTAGACTTGATGATGGAAGTAGCCTTCCAGATGCTTTAAGTTTCACTTTCACAGAAAAGTCAAAAGAGGAGTGTTCTCTCAATCTCAAAATGGCCTCCTTGCACTACAACCACTCAGCCAAATTTTTGAAAGAACTGACTTTGTCCATGGATGAGCTGGAAGAGAATTTCTGCAGCATGTTGAAAAGTGCAGCTTCAAAAGTTACTACAGTCTTGGCAACTAAAACTGCTGAATACAGTGAAATGGTTTCTTTGTTTGATACCACACCACGATCAAGAGATGTTGCCAGTGCAGAAGATAATGAAGGCAATGCATTCGGGTCACAGCCCCTCAAAACTGATACTATCAAACTTATATTAAATGTAAACATTGAATCCCCAGTTGTCTCCATACCTCGAAAGCCTGGTAGCTCTGAACTGCTTGTAGGTCATCTAGGACAAATATCTATTCAGAATTTTGTACCAGGAGAAGATGAGTCTACAAGTGATAGGCTGCAAGTTGAAATTAAAGATATTAAGATGTATTCATTAAATAGTAGTCAATTTACAAACAAGAAGGAGCCTGCAAGTGAGAAACCCCATGGACCACATTCTTCCTCAGGTCCTGCCAGCCAGGAAGAAACTCATTTTACTCGTCATGACTTCTTTGAATCATTACACAAAGGCCATGGTATGTTAATCAGAGGAGTCTTAATTATTATAATGTGAGTAGTATACATGTTAAAAATGTGTATTGACCATAGGTCAGATTTTATATTCTGCTTCACCCATCCTACTAAAATACATTGACCAGTTTTAATGATAATGGGCTAGTTACTGTATTTATATCCGTTTTTAGTGTCCTGAGCAAAAACTGAGTGGTGCCTTTTTTGCAGAAATTGAGCAAAACATAACCACACAACCTTAGTCCAGCAGTGTTCAGATTCTGAGCAAGTCCAATAGCTACTGTGTTATCTCTTCCATACAGTATTTATGGGATAATCCATTCACTTATTCTAATGTTATTTTAATTTCACTTTCTCTTAAAGCTTTCCACATTCTGAATAACACCACCATCCAGTTTAAATTGGAAAAGGTACCACTAGAGAAAGATTTGGATTTAACTTTTCCTCTGTGTAATGAAGACTTTGGAGTATCAACCATTATGAAGATTGAAGGGAAATTTGTGAACCCTCTTCAGGTACAGAAATGTAGTATTTCTATTGTCAATATAAAAGTATTTTCCCACGTAGAAGATAGTATTTTTCAGGCCAGTATCTTCAGGTTTAACATGTTGATAGTTTAGAAATCAGATCCTTGTACCCATGGTTACAAGGAAGAGTCGATCTTAAGTCATCATAATAATGATCAATATTTAACCTTGTTTGGGGGCATTTTAGACATCTTTATGAATTAGTATAACTTCTGCGTATCTTAAAAAGGAAAAGTAAATGTTTCACTGTCCAAATAAGTTTATTTGCAGTTCTAGTTGAAACTAAGCATTAAAATGCCATTACCTTGAAAAAATCTGTGCAGGAGCAGAGGTTTTAACTAGAGGAAACTGAAACTTCTAACGCTAAGGAGACAAGCAATGATGGCTAAGTAGAATGTTTGTTTCATACATTACTGTGTAAGCTCAGGTGGTGAATTATTTTTAACTAACTCTGTGTGGATGGTTTTTGCCCAGGAGTACAAGGTACCCTAACCTAGGATCCCATCCCATGTGTTTCTAGGTGCTGTCATCTTGCAGAGCTAATACAGAAGAACTGTTTTGCTTCAGTTTTGTATTGTACCTTGTTTTGGATTGTTTTTTTCTTGGATGAACTTAAAATTTGTGTGGTTTGTAATACCACTTATGAGTTTTAAAATATATGTATTGATTCTATTACTATAGAGAGCTCCAATGTGAGGATTGTTTCTTTTCTCTGTGTTGTAGGTGGTGTTAGCAAAACATGTATATGAACAAGTCCTTCAGACTCTGGATAATTTAATTTACAGTGAAGACTTGAACAAATTTTCAACCACTTCTGTATCTCCAACTGGTCTTAGTTCTCCTTCAGCATCACTTCATAGTACAGGCACAGAATTCTTGAGTGAACGGAGGGAAATTGGCTTATTCAGCCACTCTAGTTTTAATTCTGTTCCAAACAAGCCCTTGGCTATCAGGGAAACAAAATCTTTTACTCAGATTCAAGCAAACTTTCACATCTCAGAGCTCCAGATTCAGTTGAGTGGCGATCTCACACTTGGGGCACAAGGTCTTGTGAGCCTTAAGTTTCAGGATTTTGATGTTGAGTTTGCCAAAGATCACCCTCAGACCTTGTCCATTCAGATTGCCTTGCGTTCCCTACTGATGGAAGATCTCCTGGAAAAGAAACCAGACTCTAAGTATAAGAACCTCATGGTGTCCCGTGGAGCACCCAAACCATCCAATTTAGCACATAAGGAATATCTTTCACAGTCCTGTCCCTCAGTATCCAATGCAGAATATCCAGATATGCCACGGTCCCTCCCTTCCCATATGGAAGAAGCACCTAATGTCTTTCAGCTGTACCAAAGACCAGTTTGTGCCTCCCGTAAGAAGCAAAAAGAAGATGCTGATTCTGAGTATCCTCTGACTCCACCTCCTTCTCCATCAGCAGACAGATCCAAGTTGCCCTGTGGAAAAAGTAACTTTGATGATTCATTAGTTCATATCAATATATTTCTAGTGGATAGGAAACATCCTGAATTTTCTTCTCGCTATAACAAAATTAACCGTAGTGTAGATGTTGATTTTAATTGTCTAGATGTGTTAATAACTTTGCAAACTTGGGTAGTGATACTGGATTTCTTTGGGATTGGATCCACTGCTGATAACCATGCTATGAAGCCGCAGCCTGAAGATACTCAGCAGACAGTCAAATCAGAAATAAATTCCTTGTCAGCTTCTCAAGCCCAAGAGCCTGTAAACACTAAGCTGGATCTAAAGGTATACTTGAGATGCAAAACAGTAATTGGATAGTCTTGTCATAAAACGTCTGGTTTATAGAAACTTAAGGTGACATTTACATGAAGTGTTTTATATTCTAGTGGGGAGTGTACATAAATGCAGAAACAGATTTAAAACGTGTGTAGATGTAGTTAAAAAAAAAGTTAGAGAAAAGCAGAACATTTGCAAAATGCTTGGCTCCCTTGCTCTGTGACCCTCTCTTGAATGAAAAGGTTGCTTCAGTATTAAAGACCTAATATGCCACAATTGGCACTGTGCTGTTCTAGGTACTATTGAATTTATTTATACAAAAAAGTCTATATTTTATAAATATATATCCATATATATTTATACATCTGTATGTATAAACATGGTTTTTTAAAAACACATTATGTATGTGTATATAATATAGTCTTTGCCCAGAGGCCCTGCAGTGTAACTTACATGTGACAAGTCTTGAAAGAGAAGAAGATGAAGGTAACAGTGCTGGGATTTGTTCTTGGCCTGATAATCCTGAATTGCTTGGGAGACCCATTAACGTGCAAACAAGGCAGTAAAAATGCTGCTCTCCTTCAGTGTCTCCCAGTCAGATAATTGTGGTTTGCCATTCATGTGTTACAATGTGATTATCTTGAAAAAAAGCTAAACAACATGTTCAAACTCTGAAATCATGTTGTTTCATACCAATTTCTTCCTGTTTTGTTTGACCAGGTCCATTCTTTATCCTTAGTCCTGAATAAGACAACCAGTGAGCTTGCTAAAGCAAGTGTGGCAAAACTTGCAGCTCACTTGGAAGTGATTGGTGAGTAGATTGAAGGGTTCAGGTTGTTTGCAGCTTAAAATAAAATGAGGTGTGCACTGGAATTATGATTTTAAATGTTCTTATTTTGGTGCTCATTGGGTTTTTGGGGATTTTTCCTGGGCAAAATGCACATTCTTCTCCCACTGCTTTTTCCTCTGCTTTTTCAGGGTTTATTTTAAATCCTGGCATCCCTCCCAGTTGTCACCTTTTATCATTTTAGCTGAGATTGGCTGTGATTTTAATACTTCACTTTCACAGAGCAGAACAATAGTTTTTATTACTGATTTAGAGGAAAAAAAGGAGTTGTATCTAAGTTTCACAAATCAAAGTGGTGTGATCATATGATGTGTGTAAAGCCGAGAGTAATGTGTGGTTTAATACAGTCTTTGTAGCAGAAAGACGTGATTTTCTTTGAACATGGGGTTTAATGTTTAATTGAATTATTTAATTACTTGTAAGGAGGCTATCCCACTAATAGAAACTTTTGGGGTTTAGTAGCTCATATGTGTTTGAGAATCCTGATTGTCTGTCCTTTGTTTTGCAGAGGGAGATTTAGCCTTGCAGGGAAGTATTGGAAGTCTGTCCTTAAGTGATCTTACAGCTCACGGAGAATTTTACAGAGAGCGTTTCACTACAAGTGGTGAAGAAGCACTCATTTTCCAAATCTTTAAGTATGAATTTAAACTTCTTGTTACTCAATATTAGCTTGGTATTCCATTAACTTCCAACCCACCCTCCCCCCCCCAAAANCCAAAAACCAAACCAAAAGTCAAACAATCCCAGAAAACCTAAGCCCACAACTGTCAGGGCTGCATGATTCTGCTTTGGCCTCTTGGGACTTAAGTGGGACTTAAAATATTTTCAGTCATAAACTTAAGATTTTTAACTTATCTTGTCCTGCAATGTACAAAGAAATGGAAAAGGAAATGTAGTTTTTTATTTCCCTTTAAAGCTGTTCTTGAAAGTACATACGTGATAATTTGTTCCTAGCTAAAACAGTTATTTTTTGAAAGTTGGAAGATGTTTTCAACTGATGGAATAGATTTTCCATTGCTCCTTAATTTTGGAATTAGCAGTTTGCTTTTGTCATAGTGTAAATTAGAATTTCTTTGTTTTGTTTAAAGCAATAGTTCTTATCCTGGGATGTTCCCTGGTTTTCCAGTTAATCAGATTAGAAATTACCCAAGTAATGTTATGGAATTATTTTCAAATATGACAGCATGCTGATTCAGAATTGAATGTACACATTATCCTGCAGTAGAGTACTTACCTTAAAAGCCACTGTTCTGGTATAAATTCACCAAAGGTCTAACTGGTGTGCAGAGATTAAAAGTACATTCCAAACATAGAATTTTCCTGTTTGCTTGATTGAAACTTACCAGCACTTAAATGTACAAAATTTAGAAGTAATTAATACAAGCCTGATTTTTCATGTCTGCAAGTGAAATAGTGTTAATTACATGCTGTGAACATTAGTTAAGTCCTCTATATTACTGTTTTGAATGCAGCAAAATGTCTAGTGCTGCTTGTAAAATGTAGTGGAGATGGGTACATTGTGCTTCCTACCCCTCTGACAGGTACGGGAGGCCGGATCCGCTGCTGCAGAGGGAGTGCGACATGCGCGTGACCCTGCGCATGGCCTCTGTCCAGTACGTGCACACCCAGCGCTTCCAGGCCGAGGTGGTGTCTTTCATCCAGCATTTCACTCAGCTCCAAGATGTCTTGGGGAGGCAGAGAGCAGCAATTGAAGGACAAACAGTATGTCTGGGCCTTTTTCCTATTCTTTCCCAGCCTGTTTTTTGCAGTTGAAATGCAATGTATAATTTACGTTAATGCATTGACTCAAGTGAGTTGAAATGGTGGGAGGTTTTAGAGTTCTGGTGTTGGTAGAAATTTCTCAGGCTCATCTTGTAGTCAAGAGACCTTAATTAGGACCATCCTGCTGTCGTTTGAAAGTGCAGAATACCAAATTTGCATATTACTTAAAACGTTGGCACCTGGATTCTGCAGGATGCGCTGTACGAAAAGCATCAAGGTGTTATCTTGTCTCATTCTCCACTGTTCACCAGGTAGTAATACCTGAATTAGGAGAGCCAAGTGAGAAGCTCTGTTCCACTCAGGTGTATGTCTGTGATTTAGTTTGATGGCTGGCAGGCTGAGAAAATCAGAACTTCTGCAAGGTAGGGTGTATCAATATAGAGATTACAGAGCAGGAGTGAGTATATCATGATAGAGTATATCAATAATTTATATACAGAGTATATATAGAGTATATAGGGCATGATAGAGTGTTTCAATAATCAGGACAGCCACAGACCACACGACTTAATGTGGGAGTAATTAATGTAGCCAATAGTCTTCATTTAATAGAAGCTTCTCGTAATTGAAGGAAAGACAGTGAATACTTGGGTATTAAAATGCTTCATTGTGCATCAGGTGGGAATTTTGAATCTGATTTTGAAACATCTGTTCTAAATGATGAGGTTTTGCTTTTTTGTAAATAATTTTTCTTAAGTAATTTGTTACGTAGTGACCTGAGAAGTGTCTGTTCTGCCTCTTAGTTCAGGGGTGAAAGGGTGTGTCACTCCTGAGGGCTGCACCTGTTGCACGGGTTTTTCCTGTTTGCATCATAATACTTTTTAAATGAGCCTTTATTCTCTGCCTAAAACAAGAGTTTGAGGGGGGTTTTTTTGGTTGCTTTGTTGTTGTTTGTGTTTGGTATATACTCTTAACCATATCTTAATTTTGTAAATCAAAGGGTCATGATCCTGAGTTCAGTACTAATCAGTGGGAAATAATCACCTGCTTTCTGCAATTTTTATAATTTTAAAATGTATTTTTGCTCTTCCCAGGTGAGAGACAAAGCCCAGCGAGCTTCCCGAGTTCTTCTTGATATTGAAGCTGGGGTTCCTGTTCTGCTTATACCTGAGAGCTCCAAGTCTAACAGTCTTATTGTAGCTAATCTGGGAAAACTGAAAGTGAAGAACAGATTCCTGTTTGCAGGAATGCCGGGTACCTTTTCATTAAAGAACAAGGTAGGAACATTGCTTCTTAATTTAGCAGCTTGTAGTTTTACTAGTTCTTGTGCGTTTTATTTCTAAATCAAAATTGTAAATGATTCTTACATTTTACTTTATATAGTGACTTTTTACTTCTAGTAATGAGAGTCTGTGCCAGTGTGCTGGCAAATCGCAGGGATTTGCCTTGCTGCTGATTGTGCTGTGCTTCCCTTCCTGCCTTGGGCTTGCTGTCTGAGGAGCTGGGGCAGATGGGAGACTGAGCTGAGTGTTTTGAGAGAATGGAGGGAAGAAAGGAGGCTCAACTCGCTTCAGCTACTCTGGTGAGGAAGCAGGACCCAACTGGGTGCACACCAGGACGTGGGACCAGGACAGGCTTTCAGCTCACCCTGTTTAGTAACTCCAGCTCTTCACCACTCAACGTTTCAACAGTATGAGTGGCAGAAAACAGGAGTCTGTGTTGGCTGAGACTTGCTCGAACACACTGGAGAATAGAATTTGGTTGGGGTTTTTTTTCTGCTCTTAGTGAAACTGAGTGTATGTAGTGGTTTTGATGAGGTGAAACCTTGGAAAGGTTTCCAGTGCTTGCACACTTGGCAAGGCACAGGATGGGAGTAGCTGGTGCTGCTCTTGAGGGATGCAGTCGCAAAATTTGAGGTAAGGAAGATCCATCATGGGGGGGTTTCTGTATCTAACCCATTCAACAAAGTAGGGAGTCGTCTGGGAACCCCCTAATTCCATTCTGAAGGGATTAGAAGTTAGATGGACTAAATTTCTGCAGTGGTTTTGTGGTATGTCTGTTGCCTTGATCTGATTTGTATCTACCTGTGTTTTTGCTGTAAGGAAATAGTGGACTGTGGTGTTGGGTTGTTTCCTGTGCTGTAGTGTGTTGATGTAAGGTTTGTAAGCAGTAGACTCCTAAATTAATGTTGTAAGTTAAAGAAAGTGTGCACAATAATTTTATTTCAGCCTAAAAATACTGTGTTATGTAGCACTGTAGAAATGTAGGTGTTTGAAATGGGATTAGGCGGGGTTTGGCTTTTTTTTTTGTTGGTTTTGTTTTCATTTTTCCTCTGTCCTATGTTTATTTTTGAGGATCGGATTTTACAAGGCAATGCATACAAGGATCCTGTTTTATTTGAGGTATTTCACATCTTTATAGCAGTGTTCAGGTGCTCCTCATTCATTCTAAAAAAGAGAAAGTATTCTTCTGGAATTTAGCACTTTAAAAAGTTACTTCATTTATTAAAAATTATGTTTCTGTTCTAAAGATTCTGCTGAATTCTATAAGAATTGGATGTAAATTTTTTGCGGTGTGTTCTTTATGCATGTCTGAGGAGCTGCTAATTTGAATTTAATTGCATAAATTTATAGATTTATAGACGATGTGATGATTTTCCTTTGCATGTACTTTTCAGTCTTGTCTTTACAATATGAAGTTAAATGTTAATGTCTTCAATTTTTTTTCTTGAAATCCTTGATCGTGATTGCAATTAATTTTTCCAATTTTTTTCTAATATTTAAAAACCATATAAGACAAGAAAATATTAACAATTAAAACCAGAAAGGGAAGTTTATGGTAGGGGTTGATGTGACATCAGAAGCTGGATACAGAAGGAAGGTGGGAAATGACAGTAACAATACAGGAGTGAGGGGCAAAGTGAGCAGTCTTGGAGTAATGGGTGAGTAGATCACTAAAGATGACTGCCACCTGCATGTGGGGCATGAGGTTAATTAATTGAAATCAGGACAGACGAATCCCCAAACTGGCTTTGGAGTATACAGGTGATATGTAAATCTCTTCCACCAGCCATATGACAGAGTGGTTGGGACCATTCTGCCACAGAAGGCTATCAGATTGGTCAAGCAGGATTTTTGGGAAAAGAAATTCCTAATATTTATGTGACTCTTTTCCTAGGGAGATTTGTAGGTTTTTGATGGAAGACAGCTCATGGATTTCCACTGGATATGTGGTGGTGGAGAGATGTCTAAAATGTTTTGCATCAATATAAATGAGCTTTTCTTTTTTCGCCTGTGAGGAATTTACCACTAAGTGTGGAGATTTATCCAACCTTAAACTGCAGGAGAATTTTGGGACACATTTTGGTGTGACAGCTGAAGTATTTAAAATGCACAAAATGTGCATGTGTGGAAGTGTTAGTTCACATATTCTAATAAAATATGAAGTTGTTGACATGATCTTGCAGAAAAAATGGCATACGTTATTTTCATCACCTGAAAAACAGCTTTAAATATTTAGCAGTCTTTATTCTGCAGAAATGTTTACTATCTTGATAGTCTTACCCCTCCATTTTGGTATTAATTTCATTTACATGAGAGTTTTTCTGTTTTATGCAAAACCCTCTGCTTTTGAACTCGTTTCTCACTGAAAAGATTCCATAGCTTTTTGGGGAAGGTTGCTGAAGTAAACTTTTTTACAAAGAAAATGTTGTCATCTGCTGTTAAGGCTGTAGGAGAAAAGTTTGGCCATCTTTCTACAGCAGAAGATACTGGCATTCCAGTAACGTACTTAATTTTGACAGGAATTTGTCGCAGCTTGAACCTTGGTGCATTGGTTCCATAGAACTTAAATTAAAAATCTAATGTTAATTACAAATTTTCTTTCATTAGCAGGATTCAGTTCAGTTTTCCTCTCCTTTGGGAACCCCAAAACATAGCATGAAGAAAACAAGTGCTGATGAGTCCAAAGTAGCAATGGAAGGATTGGTCATGAAAAAATCATCAGGAACAAACATTCCTAGGCTGAAGATTGAGCCTGCAGTGAGCACATCGAGTAAGCAGCAAGGGCAGCCATCGAAGCTGCCTGTTGTCCCAAACCCTGAGAGCCCAGGTATGTGAGAGCAGTAGAAACCCCGTGGAGCTTCTTTTGCCTTGTGAAATAGTACAGTGACATATTGCTTATATCTTATGTGACACTGAAAAAGTATTAAGGCTCTGGGTCTGAAAATTGTAGATTGGAGAAGAATGACTTCTGAGCTTAAAGGCTGATTTTTGAAGCTCAAAGGATTAGGGAGTTGCAGTTCAGTTTCTGGAAGAACAGTCCTGAAAATTGTGTGTGTTTTGAGATTCATATTGCAGACATACAAGGAGTGTACTTGGACTCCTAATAAAGAATTTACATTTACCTGCAAATGAGCTTGGTATCTGATAGTTACAGGTATTGATGAACATGAATTAAAAAAATTAAAAACTGAATAAAATCGAAACTAAAATAAATGTCTTTTTAAAAGTAAGTTGCTTTAGTTTTGTACAGATTCTATTTTTCTTCCTTAATGTGTTATCTCCTGTGCACTTGCAGAGGATCACATCTGCCTCTTAGACTGCATTGTGGTTGATCTGCAGGACATGGATATCTTTGCTGCCAAAAGATACCAGAGAGAGTATTCCAAGGCTGTGGAAGATACCAGTGCGGATTTGAGCTTTCCATCCTACTTGGTGAGGCAGACAGGAGGGAGTCTGCTGACAGAACCCTTCAGACTGAAGTTAAAAGTAGAGAGAAACTTGGACAAGTGAGTTTAAACAGGGTCACTTTATGCTGTCACCTACAGCAGTGTCTTAGATGCCGTTTGTTGTATCCAAAGGGTCTTGCCCTGCTGTGTTGGAGCTCCTGGAAACGCTGAGGTTCCCCCTTTGTTGCAGGGAGCTGAGTCACGCCGTCGCAGACATTTCAATCCACGGCAACCTGTCCTCAGTGCACTGCTCTCTGGATCTGAACAAGTACAAACTGATCCGTGGGCTGCTGGAGAACAACCTCGGGGAGCCCATTGAGGAGTTCATGCGTCCCTATGACTTGCAGGATCCAAGAATTCTTGTAAGGGAATCTATGTGCAGCTGAAATTCTCTTGAAATGTCTGGGGGGGTTGCTGATTTTGCTGATGACAGCAATATTTTAAGAACAAAGAAGCTCTAGACCAGTAGTGTAAAATGGATTAATAGTAATTTTCAAGGTAAAGGCTAGAGTGTCGTGAAGTGCAACATTTCCCCAGTAATGGTTAATGAAACCCTTTGGAGAAGAAGGACACCACACAAAAACTGTTTGCATTTTTCTGAAATACAGTTTAAATCAGAGATGAAAATTAAACAGATGCTCTGAAAAAGAATGTTGGTATTTTCCACTTTCAGACAGTTTTGAGTGGAGAAGTGTATACTTCCATGTCATTCCTCATTGACATGGTTAATGTGAGCCTGGAACTGATGGATCCAAAGGGAAAAGATGGATGCAGCTCTTTAGCCAGGTATGAATGTTCTTCTCTTACTGAATACCTTATCCTAAATACTTTGCTTATATGAAAGATACAGGACAAGAATTGAGATAATATGTGAAATTACAGTTTAATAATGCAGTGTAATGGAATTTCTTAATTAGAGTCTAAACTGAGAGTTTGAGCTGCTCTGGAAGATGAAAGGAAATGACACTGTTCAAATGATACCGTCTGTCTTTCCAGTTGTCCTTGAAATACCAGTCCAGTAATCAGTTGACTTGCCCAAGAGAAATAGTATTTTAATGAAGAAAGTGATATGAGGGAAGGTGAAAAAGGAGATTTCTGCTATATTGGCTTGTTGGCGTTTTTTTAATCCAGAAGGGTTTTTATCAGTGGAAAATATTACTACATGTAGTGTAGATCTATTTTCTATCTCTGTGACATGGGACATGATTGTAGTTGTTTTAGAAAATACCTAAATGAAAGATTTCAGCAGTGTGCCATACTTGGAAAATAAGTGACTCCAAGGAATAAATAAACTGTAAGTCTCCTTGGTGTGCTGTTCTGCTTTTTATTCTCCCAGGTTTGATTTCAAGAAATCCAAGTTGCTTTTTGAAAGCTCTTCAAATGGAACAAAGTCTGTAAATCTGGTCTCTCATTCCATGATGGCCTTTGACACTCGTTATGCTGGACAGAAATACGCTACAGGCCCCCCAAATGTCTTCAGTTGCATCTTTCAGTCATCAAAGAACACCAATAGCCAGGGAGCAATCCAGATCGAATTGCATTTCAGGTTGGTAATTCTGGGATTTGTTTGTTTTTAATAATGACATCATCAGTACTGTCCTGGTTTTAATACAGCTGTTATTATTGTAGATAAATTTGATGGCATTGTATTTCAATCTGATGACTTTTTTGGGGTGATCAGTGGTACTTGATAGATTGAAATCTGCAGTTATTCATTCTCTAGAAGTTGTTGGATTCTTTCGTTTCACTTGTTGCAGTAAAATTTAGGTTTGCATGTGTAATGGATCAGATGAAGGTTTGACCTATTAAAATCAGTAGTGCTTAAAGCTTGGTAAGTCTGGCCTGTCACTCATATGTGTGCATAAAACCAGTTTGTAGAATTTTTAATATAAGTTGCACAAAAGCTGTTTCCCAGCAGGTGTCACACATGGTTTTCTGAGAGCATCAAATACAGACAGAAATGGCACCTCTTTCAAAAAACAACCTCTGTATTTTCTTCTGTGTTCTATCCTACCCTGTTTGTTTTTTCTTATCTGTTTTGATCTAATTTAGTATTGAAATTGGGAATATGAAGTATAATGTCAGTATTTACCTTATCAATTTGGTGATTTTCTGAGGAACGTTAACTAACAAAAAAGAGGGTGAAGTGAGATGACTAGAGATACTGCTTTCACTTCTTATCAGATTTGCTGACCAAGCTCAGCTTTCTCACTCTCATATAAGTATGATGCCCTCTGAAACAGTTGCAGGAATAATGCAGAAAAAAAATCATGGATTATTTTAGTCCAGTAGAAAATTTTGGAGACATTTGTTTATAAAAACCAACCAAAGAAACTTGGCAGTTGAGAGACTTTTAAAAAAAAATTTGGATGCTGCATTATGGTTTTAAGTACCTAAAAAATGTGTTCAGAAGGAAACCAACATTTCAATTTGAATAAAACTAAAATGGGATTTACTAAAAAATAAACCCTAAAAAACCCCCGATGGTTTTGACAGAACTGTTGAGTCAGTAGGTGCCTAGATTAGACACAGTTAGTGAGTTTGCACAGTACAGCCTAATCTGGTTTATGAGTGAGAGTTTCAGGAATCTTCTTCCCAAGTATTGTGCTTTTAAATTTCAGCCACAGCAGCATGTGGTCTGTTTTTAGTGGTGAGAGCATCTTTGGCAGTAGATGTAAGGGCTGGCAGAACTCAGTGATAGTGTTGTACTGGCTGGTGCCTCTTGAAATATCCTGGAGAGCCAGGGAGGGTTATAGGCTTTTGCTGTTGGAAGCAGCTCAGGCAGAGGCTGCTCCCCACTAAGGCACCACAGTTCTTTGGAGATTTTATAGTTCACAGTGTGCTGGATTGAAAATTGTTTCATGGTATTTAAGCACTTAGATGATTTTCCAGTTAGCATGATCAAATGTAACTGGTATTCCAGATCATGAAGCCAAACACTTTATCCCTCCTAGCCAGACCTTCAGAATGGGATCCTGGGGGCTCAGGCAGGCTGACATTTTTTCTGAATGACAAAGCAGCCTCCTGTGCTGCAAAATGCTGTCAGAGTGTGAGAGGAAATTCATGTTGTACCTCTTACCTTGGAGCCAGGTCTGAGTTTCACATGCAGAATGTTAGGTTTGATACCCAACAGACATAAAATGATAATTTAAAAAAGGTTTTAAAATTCAAGATTTTGCAAATTAATATTGATAATGTAAATGTGTTAAAGGAGATTTTATAAATTTCCTGTTGTGTAGTTTTTCAGTTCATCTCTTGTACTGTTATGGCTTAGAATTTGTGCAGTTAAGATGTGTTGGGTTTCTGTGGGTACAGCAAATTGCTGAATTTCAATCCATTTAAATATATATATATATACATATATATGTATATATATATGTATTTTAAAGGCCAGATACTCTGTAAACTAAGTGTATCCCTATAAAATGCCATATAATTCTTACTAGATACTGCTAGTTTTCAGCATGACTTTAAATATCTGCAGGTTGTAAAGTTCACCTGTGTGCTTCTCTCTTCTTAAAAGGTCTACTAAGGATTCCTCCAGCTTCACAGTTGTTCTGAACAATCTTCGTGTATTCCTGATATTTGACTGGTTGTTACTGGTTCATGACTTCTTATATACTCCTGGAGATACCAAAAAGCGGGAAAATCCCCATTCATCCCGGCAGCGAACCTGCGTCAGTGACACAACTGTAGTTCCCAAAACTGTGAAAAGTGGAGTAGTTACCAAACGTTCCTCGCTCCCTGTGACAGCGGAAAAGCAGCTGGAAGTCAAGGTTAATGTGACAGGTAAATGTGCTCTTCTCTAGTGCTTTTGCGGGAGTTTTCTCATTAAAAGCCATGTAAAACCAGGTCTGTTGAAGGAAATCAAGAAACCTGCTGCAAATGCTTAAAGTATCTTAATGGTATTGCCAACTGCCCTGTTTATTGTCATTTTGTTTGGTTAAGGAACTGAATTTGTGGTTGTTGAAGACATGTCCTGCTTTGATACCAACGCAATTATTCTGAAGGGAACGACTGTTCTCACTTACAAGCCCAAGTTGTTAGATCGTCCTTTCTCTGGCAGTTTGTTTGGCATTGAGGTAAGAAAAATAAATTTGCTTCTGTTAAACATCTAATATTAGAGGAGTTTATGAAGATACTTTACTAGAAATACGTATACAAAAGGAATAGTCCACAGATGCTTTTTGAAGTTTCTTAGTTTCTCATCAAATGCTCTCTTTTTCCAGCAGTTTTAAGAATAGTCTTATATTGTTTCTGTTAAAACATTGTAAGACTTGACTGTAACTTCAAAATATTACTAGTTCTTGCCAGGCCTGTTCTCTCAGTTCATAATTTTTTACAAATAATTTGCAACTTTTAGGTGTTTTCATGCCGGTTAGGAAATGAGCAAGAGACTGCACTGTCAATTATCGATCCAGTACAGATTCATATGGAACTTATTGGGAATTCTTCCTACCCAAGTGGTTCAGGACTGCTGGATGCTTTCAATAGTGAAGATTTCCCCCCTATTCTAGAGGTAATATTAAAGGCCTGAATAAAACGGTATGCAGTAGAGAATACTAGCAGCAATATTTTTATGCCCAAGGATTCAACAGAAGACTTTGAAATGCGTAAGAAGAGAATAAGATAGTTTTTTCCTGAAAAGGAAAAGAAACAAGCATGCAGAAAATGCTTTTAGTGGTAATGAAAGAATGATTTATGGGATATGTTACAGAGTTTAATAGTGGGGGAAAGAAGTGGGCTGATTATGTAGGCATTTTAGATAGTTACTAATATCTGAAAGAATAAGGTATTTTTCTATATTTTCTGTTTCTAATCTGAGGACATATTAGAGGAGAATTATATTTAGAGACTTTTTTTACCATTATATCACAGTAAAACTTCTTTTCCCTGAAATGTAATGCTATTGGTTGTTGGTAAATAATAACAAGTTCGATAATTTTATTTATTGGATGTTTAAAACAGCATGATGATCAGATTTTAACCTTAAATTTTGTCTTCCTTTGGGAAAAGCTTTATTACTAGCTAAAGAATGTAAGAAAAATACGAAGAACAAGGCAAGTGAATTTTATCTTTTAATTTTTCATTTAGATTCAGTTGCAAGCACTGGATATCAGACTGTCCTACAATGATGTTCAGCTCTTCTTGGCGATTGCAAAGTCAATTCCCCAACAGACAAGTGCAGCTCTTCCTGACTCGGCTGCCTCAAGTGCTGGGAATGCTGCTGATCCCTCCAGTTCAGCACTGGCCAATGAGACCTCTCTGGCACATGAAACCAGAGATGCATCCAAACGTGTGCTGGATCCTGTTCTTGGTATGTTTTTCACTGTTGGAGTGAAGCCCTTTTTTATATCTGAGGGAGATTTCTACAAGGTGAAGCTAATCTATATGCTTAACACAAAAGATGTTGGTATCTTCATGGTGTAAGACCCTTTGTTGGTTAGAACTGTTTAATGATGACATTGTCCTGATGATATTATAAAAAACGTAAAAGCAGTGCTGATCCTGTGCTTTTTCTACAGTCACAACCTTAAACAAACACACAGATGTATCTTGATTTTAGAAATGAAAACAAGTAGATAACTGTCAAGGATTCATGCTTGGTTAACTGTTAATTCCAGAGGTCCAGCTGGCTCGCCTCCAGGAGCTGGGATTCAGTATGGAAGATTGTCGTAAAGCTCTTTTGATCTGCCAAGGTAACATCAGACATTCTTAGTAGGGGTTTGCACATTGTTCATATTACCTTCATTGCAATTAAGTAAAGCCTTTAGACTGTCAGGTGGCGATGCACAAGCACTGTTTCCTTCTTTAGAATGTCTTTGGCTCTGTGTTGGCCTGTAATCTTAGACATTCTTCCTGTTCTGCTACTGTGTAAAATCCACCCCCCGAGGATTCTTCCTGGCCTTTGGGATGTCATGTGTGGGGTGCTTGAGTGTATTTTTGTTTGGGAGTTTTAGTTGTGTTCAGGTTGCTAGTTTTTTATGGTGGACCAATTTCTCACTGTTACCCATCTCTTTTTCTTGAGAGCATGTGTTTTCATCTCTCCCTTTTAAAACCATATTTCTGTATTTCTACATGCAGTACATGAAAATAAGACAAAGCTTTAACACAAGTGATTCTTTTCCTTTAGCACTATCATGCTTCCCACCTTACCTATAGGCATACATGATGTTATAAATTTTTATTATGTTTGCAAACTTCAAAACACATTTCTTACTCTCAGGAAATACTAATGTCTTTATAATCTTCTCATATTTATGTTACAAAATAGGGCATATTCAAGGTACTGTTGGGAATATTTTCTTGAGAGAGAGGGAATTAGTTTGCTTCTGTATGTTTTCTACTAAGTACATTTCATTGAGAAAGTAGATGATGATTGCTTGGTTGTTTGCTTTTATCTAAGGTGACTTGAAAAAAGCAGCAAGTTGGTTGTTTAAGAATGCTGAACCTCTGAAATCAGTTTCCCAGACCTCTTCTGGTCGAGATAGCCAGGGGATTGTGCCTTTCCAGTTCATCTCTGGAGTGGAAATAAAGGCAGAAAGTGTTTGCATCTGCTTTATAGATGACTGCATGGACTGTGATGTTCCCCTGGCTGAATTAACCTTTTCACGTGAGTATCTGGTTCTGCCTTGCATAAAATGACTGTTAGTTCTGGGTGTGTTCAGCACCATGCTCTTGTTTGTCAGGACTTGTCAAATTTCAACTGACAATGTCTTGGTGGTGGCTGTGGGGATTTTGGGGTTTCTTTTTTCTTTATTTCTGTTTGGTTTAGGTTTTGGTTTTAAGAAGATTACAGTCTTTGTAGGGTTAAGATTCTGGTTTCCCCTTTTTACATTACATAACAAATGGAATCTGTCCTGAGCAGAATCCTAGGGAGGGTCTGTACTGTCATGTGTGGCGGTCTGCACATGTTATCTGAAGATTATGATAGGATTTTTGTACCATTTCAGTTTAAAAGACAAGACAAAACCTTCCATTGCTTACTTGACAGTTCACAAATTCAGAAAACTTGATTGTTTTGCATTAGTTTAAGTTGCACTTTTTTTTTCCCCCCAGGTTTGAATTTTCTCCAACATTTGAGAACCAGCCCTGAAGGCTACGCTCATTTTACCCTGTCTGGAGATTATTACAACCGTGGGCTTTCAGGTGAAATACGTGGAGGGTTGTTGTTCTCTTATATAAGTTTAGGGAAACAGCCTTTCCTACTACAGGAAATGCCTCTAAGGGAATGGGGAAAGCTTGACTTTTGGGACTGTTGTGTGTGTGAGACAGTGTGATCCTAGACAAGATATCCTGATTTGAGATCAGTTGGAGGGATGTGGAAAGTATAGATTTTGCTGATATGAAAGTGGCACTCAGGTTTTTCAAATGGAATTGCATAAAAAGGCTATCCCCCAAAACAGTTTTATAACAAACTGTCTCTGCATTCTTTTCTCTCTTCTCTTTGACTGGTGCATTCAGTTTATTACATTTTTCAGGAAGGAAAAGCATGTGAGGGCAGGTGATTAGGCTGAAAACAAAGGATTAACATAAGCAGACCATCAGAATTTATTTTATATTTTAGATGTAAAAAAGCAAGTTAGGCCTCAGTGCAGGCCAGATACTGACAAAAGTAATCTAGTTGTGTGGGGTTTTTAAACTGAGAAACTAAATATTCTGTTACATAATTGGTGGCAAGCACTCAGGAATTATCTGTCAATAACAAGGTAATTTTTTTGTTTTTAAAAATATATGAGGTAGTTTTTTTAAAAGCTTCTACATCTTTATCCTTTGAGATATTGAATAATAGCCAACTTACGTATAATTGTGTGAAAGTCATTGTCAAAGCTGTTTGAGAGAGCTGAATTCCACCAACCTAAATACAGAGCTGTAATTGCCTTCTAGTGCTTTAATTGGAATTAAGATATTTCTGCAAGACCCTACATATAGTATACATGGTCTGAATGGAGGAGCTGGAGCAAATTCGTAGTAGGTATTAAATTAGATCCATAGGTTTGCAACTTCATCTTGAACACAGCTTAAAAGTAAAGGATCTAATTATTGAAGTTTCATTATTAAATATGTAAAGAGCATTCCAGTGTGGCCTCCATGTGTGTAGCAGGGGTCATGGTCTGTGTTTCTCTCAGGCTGGGAGCCATTTATTGAGCCGTGGCCCTGCTCAGTGTCTTGGCAACAACAAGCTTCGAGCCGTCTCCACCCTTCCCGCCTGAAGCTGGAAGTGAAGGCCAAACCACGCCTGGATATAAACATCACCTCTGTTCTCATAGGTATGTGGGAATATTCCCTGAAAGTACCACTCCACAGTCTGGTTTTCACTACTGAAAATGACAGACATCTCTAATTATTAAAGTGCTGCTGGCATCCTGTGGAGGGAGCGGGATCGACTCAAGTCCCTCCATACTTCCCAAGATATTGTACCAGGTGTGTGTTTAGGCAGCCTGTGTTCTATCAGATGTGAAAGTGTAGACATGAGCTGCATATTTTAGAAGTTAGTAGCAATTCTTTCTCTGGTCATATGAATTCTATCAAATTTTTATGTTATTTGAAGTTTATTTTTAATCAGAAACAGACTTTCATCTAAAGCTTTCCATACTTCACAGGGCTTAAAATATTTCGATAAGCTCATAATTTTTCAGTACATCGGCAGATATAGTGGGGAGCTACTCATTTCAGTTCTTCGGTCTCTGAGCACCTGAGCTGTCAGTTCCCACCTCTGGAAACTAAAATACTTTGTTCATCATTAGCTCCAATTTCATGTGAGCTTCTGTGCTGTGGAGCTCTAATTGTGTGGATTTCCCAGGAATATTGTTGCTCATTCAGAATTATTTAGTGGGCACAATTAAGAAAATGTCAACAGCTAAGATTGCAAATGTAGCAGAAAAGCTTTCCTTGGTCCTTTCTCCCTCAAGGAGAACCTGGAGGGTTGGCAGAAAGAGGGGAGCCGAGGTGGCAGGAGAAGAAGCAAATCAATGATTCCTAAGATGATACTTTTTAAAACCAGTGATAACAAGTGGTGAAGGCTGGTTTGTGATTAATATTGTGCCAGAGGACTCAATTGGTGTCTTGATATTTATGCAGGAATGTGCATGTGCCTCTTAAAAAGAAGCAAACCCCAAAACCCTAGGAGGTGCTTCTGACATGAAAATATTTAAGGTTAATTGGCTCGGCAGGGAGACAGCTTAGATTGACATAGGAGTATCTTAGGAACATGAATTCCACTGAAAGTTTTTTAAAAAAATAAAATCTTCAGGATATATTTGTTTTTTATGACATTGCTGTGATTTTATGAGCTCTTGTTTGTCTTTAACTTATGTAAGTGACTCAGAGAAAAAGCAGTGAAGTAAAACTTGTGCCATTAAAGTGGAGTAACTTGAGTGTGATGAATTTAACACACTTTTCAATGACTTCGTTTACTGCCACCTCGGAGACATTGGCTGTCTGTGCTTACATTCCTCTAGAGCAATACACATGTACCAAGCAGTCCTGGATGGAAGATTACTGTAAACAGGAGAAAGAAGTGAATGTAATCAGCTCAGAAGACTGGTTGGGTTCTTCGGCGGATCCCCCATGTTTTGGGCAGAGTATGTTGGTCATTAATCACACTTTATTTGAAACAGTCTTGACACGCGTGGTCATCTGTCTAATGTATTACAAACATAAGTATTTTGGCTTCACAGCATACAGTGATTTGTTAGAGATGTTTGGCAAAAAAGAAGACAAAAAAGCTGTTTTCTGTTCAGTTACGTTCAATTCTTTTAAAACAAAAAGCTTTCTGGCTGCTTAGCTTTGAGTAAGAGCTTTACACTGCTACTTCTGCTTCCTTTCTGTCTGCCACTTTCAGTTAATGAGTGGCTCTCATGTCAAGGATTAAATCAGAGTATTGAGTTTAGGCTGTATGCAGTTCAGAGAGGATCTTCTTCTTTCTGCATCCCAAAGACCTAAAGAACTGAGTTTCTGGAAAAAAATGCTGTTTTCTTTGTGAAAACGTGACCTGAGTAATAGCTCTTGCTGTGTGGCAGGTCTTTTCAGGTTATTTTCTCCCAGAGTTTCTTCTGGAAGGAATTGCATCAATTCAGATGCCAGCTTAGTGCAAGCAAATGGGTAGAGACTCATAAAATTGCATGATGTGCATCTTCCCTTATGCATGTAAGGGAGGATCTACCTGGATTTGTGTGGGTTTTCTTACCTGCTAACTTTGTCTTTCCTGTCTGCCAGGCCTTCCTCTTGTCTACCTTAGAACTAGGAGTACAGCCAGTTTGACTAACCTAGAGCATCAGATCTATGCTAGAGGTACTGTACAGCACACAGACACCAAAAGGTGGTTTTTTTCTTTGGAAGGCTCTTGCACAATAAATACTGTGCTGTATGTGGGACTTGCTGGTGGATTGGCTGCTATATTTAAAAATAATCAAAACCCAAAAAACCCTCAAGCCAAATAACATAACAGCTACTTTTCTTTTAGGCTGCTAAATTTAGTATTTTGTCCTGTCATTTCTCTGGGTCCTTCAGGAGAGAATGGAGAAATATAACCCATGTAGGAAAACCATCTTTGTGAGGAAGGTTATGTGAATTGTTGACTATTCAGTGTCTCTCTTCTAGAGGGAAAGTACAGTATGATTAAAAATAGCATAATAATATCACAGTATTTAATTTATATTCTAAAAATATCCACCATTATGTTCAATATACATATTTATGCCTAATTTAGCATATTTAGGTACTTAAAACTTTCAGATGCCTTCAGAAGAACAGGCTGTTTTCAGTAAGCTTTAGGAAGTAAAGCATTCCTAATAAATAATCTGTTAATTTGTTTGGGTTCTATTTGACAGGATAGTTTTGGGCAAAACCATGCAGTATAAAGTAAGATTTTTCATTTTTTGACATAAAGGAAGACAAACAGCACACTTGATAAATATATAGCGCTGTAGAAAAGTTACTGGATGGGAGAACAGAAAACTTTCTAGAAATCTACATCTGTTGCTTGTTCGAGTGCCCCTTAGAAATATTTTCTCTGAGTTTAAAAAAAAAACAAAATGGAAGATTTCGGATTTATGTTTCTGAAGTATTTTTCTGTTGTTTTTTTTCCCCGAAAATCAAACAAGCAGCAAAATATCTAATATTTATTGCTTGGCTTTTATTGGGGGTTGCAGCTAAATTACTAAATAATTATGAAAATATCCTCCTGGTAATGATAGTCTTTTTTTTTTCAGGCAGTAGTCTCAAAACTCAACTTCTACATTTCTTTTGAAAATCAGGCCCTAGTCCCAAAAATTCTTTTTTAAAAGTCTCCAAAGATAAATTGGCAATTGATTAAACACCAGAGTAAAAGTTCATTTGGCTTCTGGTCTAATTTTGTAGAACCTGGGCTAGCCAAAAAATTATATAAAGTGAAACTCAACACTAAAAACATGTATTTGCTTTTGGCAAAAATCAGAGTTTGGATTTTCAAGGATTTCATCTTCTTGCTATTTAATTGGAAAGAACTCTCTCTATAAGCTTTAGGTCAGATTTAAGTCTCCAGGGACAATGTGAGGGTACATAGGGGTTTGTTGATTTGGAAGAAAGTTGTCTGTCATCATCAGTAACTCCTTCAAAAACTTTCCTGCCCTCCCCATGTCACCTCTGCTTGCCTCTGGAAACCTTTTGGAGTGGCTTCAGATCAGGTCTGGGGAAGAGATTTCTGTCTTACCTTTTCTTTAAGCAGCTGATTTATTGTGTGTGCCTTCTTTCCACTTCTCTCATACCAAAGATGTGTGTACTGAGGTAGCAGCCATTTATCTTCCTCTTTAAGTAAATTACTGGACTTGGACAGGGGTTTTTCTCTGTCCAAACACAGTAAGTATTTTCACAGATTTCATGCACTGCAGTGTGGAAGATGAGAGTAACACTTGTGCCTGTTAGAAATTTGTGCTTGGAAAAAGTCAAAAATGGGAGGTGAAGTATCTTCTTCTGGCATTTTGCTGTCCAAACAGTTTAACAGAACCAGATTGCTTTTGGTTGCTCTCAAATTATTTTCCATAATTTAGTAGGCTTTATCCTGTGTAGGAAAATATTTCTACTTGTTCAGGCTTTGAGAATAAAAGTCCCATTTAAAGGGGACACTGGCAAACCCCCCAGTGCTGTATTTAATTTAATGTGACAAAATTTGTCACATTAAATACAGCATAAGTCTTAATTATAAATGAATGTGTCTTTAGTATTTCATGAGCGTTGGATGTACATAAAAGATTACTGATCACGCTTGGGTTTTTACTTAGATTTTCTACATGTTAGGTGTAACTGGAGGCATAGTATTTTACAAGACTTGATAAAAAGAAACAAAAGAACATGTACATTAAGCTCAGTTCCAAGGGGGGGTTGATGTAGGGGAAGAATGTCTGTTTGTTTTGTACCATTCCTGTAGTAAGTACTAATTGTAAAAACTTTGTAAGTAATCTGATGTCCTGTTTCTTTGTTTTTCTTTAGTTAGTGCAGGTTGTGTTTCTCCAGCCATTGTATCTCATCCCACATTAACATCTGATGAGTGTTTCCCATGGGCATTCAGACAAGTCTGTGTTCTGTTTTGTAGCTGAAATGAAGACCCCAAAGCGCAGGCAGCCGTTCGTCCCCTTTGCTCTCAGGAATCACACTGGGTGCACTCTCTGGTTTGCCACCCTCACTACGACCCCAACCCGGTAAGGAGCTCTTGGGGGATCACTTCAAACATATTTGTCTGGCTCCTCTTCCATGTCAGCCCGACCCTGTTGTTTTCAGTGCTTTTGTTTTGCAGAGTCATGTAAGCAACTCCCAATTTTACTCAGTTAAGAGCCTCTTTGATACTGAGACAGTTTTATTATTAAACAAAAAAGATTTTTTTTTTTTCAAGAGACCCAGCAGAATGTGGAAACTAGTCAAGTACATTCATGGTGTGAATGTGTTCACTGCAGGACTGAGGCAGACTAAAAAGCACTTGTAACTTGAAGTAGTCAGTTTGTAAAATGCTGTGATTCTCTTCACAGGGCTGCGCTGTCTCACAGTGGGAGTCCAGGTGTTGTTCCTGAGGAAAATGGAACGCTGCTGGATGATGCCCATAATGTCAGTGAATGGCAAGAGGTTATCACTGGGGAAGAGGTTCCGTTTGAGTTTGAAGCCAGAGGGAAACTCAGACACAGGTGAAGGGACCAGGCCATGAGATGTTCTGACAGTCTTGTGTATGGAACACACAGGTTCACAGCTGTGAGGGCACTGGCAGGTGTCACATTAGAAGTGGATTTCTTTAAAATCTCCTGTTAATGTTTAGTTTTTATTTTTAATACTCTTGTATAGAGTGAAATTACAATTTCTCTGGTAAAGCAGCAACTATTGCTATTGGTGGCAGCTATTCTTCTATTTGAGTTTGGGTCATTATAAGCTTTAAGAAGGACTTGGGGGCCTCAGTTACAAATCAGTGTCCTTTATTTTAAAGGACTGTTGGGCATTGTTAGTTGTTATCAGAGGTAAGAACTAGAGCTTGTTAACAAATATGTGGCACACTTTTATTTTTGTGATATAATTACGTGTCTGTGTGTTCCCTAGCGAAGGTGCAGTAATTAGACATAAAATCAGGTCCATCTATCCATGAAATGGAAAAATTCTTGAGACTTTTAAATGCTTCAGTGAGATTCTTTTATCAGAATCCAGAGGATATCTGTGGTTTGAACTCTTTGGTGTTTACTTTGTATAATAATGCTTAATAGTAATTTAACTTGATCTAACCTGGTAGGCACACACATGATCTAAGGATTCATCAATTGCAAGTGAGAGTAAATGGCTGGGAAGAAGTGAGTCCCGTGTCTGTAGACAAAGTTGGAACATTTTTCCGATACGCTGCACCAGATAAGAACTCCTCCTCTTCTACTGTAAGTTCTGATTTTGAGTGTTTTAAAAGAGTATGTAATGTAAGAGTAATGATGTCTGCAAGATTTTGATCTAAAAGCATCTGCTGTATGAGATTGTCCTCTTTCCAGTTAGCCTGGGCTGGGAGAGCTTGGGGATGCTGGGTTCCTGACTGGCAATACTGTGTAACCAAACCACAGCCAGAGCAGTCAGCACTTAGTCTGTGCTTGGCAGGCAGAGCTTCCAGTGACAGAATGAATGTATTAGTGACAGGCCATGCACTCGTGGAGACTGAGCTTTAAATCAGACCAGCATTTCAGCAGCTACTTTTATTTCTTTTATTGCAGGAATGCTTTTCATGTATTTAATTTGCTTAAAATAAACAACACTGCCAATTTCCTGTAAGCCTAGAGATCGTTTTTGAAGTATGCGGCTCTGTAGACAAAATATACTTGTCATGAAGGGAAAATGCAGTTGTAATAATCAGCAGGCTGGCATTTGGTGGAGGCTCACTGATAAAAATGGTCTTGCTGATTTCAAGACTAGCTAAGTTTTGAGACTAGCTAGTTGTTGAGCACTGGACAAATAGGAGGTTGAAATCTTCTTGATATAAAACAGAATTAAGTTTGATTTGATACTGCTGACAAGAGCCAGTGGTCTCTTACTTGAATTGTTTCTGATGTTTTAATATTGAAGCATAAAAAGGATCATCTCTCTGTAACTTGAATATTGAAGGAAAAGAATGCAAATTAATGAGAATTGCTGTCCAACAACATTTCCTGTAGAATTTTCTTTACAACAAAACCTCCTTAAGCTTCATTGCTTTGAAAAGCAGTATTACAAGCAGGCTTTGCTAATCTAGTTCTGACATGATTCCAAGCTGCACTGAAGATCAGAAACACAACACGATGAAAGTTTATTCTTCTGTAGTAAAGTTCTGTATTAAAGCTGAGAGAAGTATCTTAGAAGTTGAACTATTTTAACCTTCTTGTTTACTTTCCTTCCAGCTTGGAAGCCCAATAAGTAGAACAAATATAATACATCCACAAGTCTACGTGAGTATATATTCTCATTTTTTGAGAGCTGCTTAAATAAGTGTGGGGTAACTCTACAAGTGAACTGGCTTTTCCATCATTCTAGAACCTTTTCAATAGAAAGGAAACAAAATTTAAGCAAACAAAATGCGCTTTCAAATCAGAACAAATACTTACGACTTACCATTCCTCACCAGTAGAAATGTTTGATAAATGGATCTTAAATTCCAATACGTGAATTCTAGCATGTAAACGCATGTTAAATGTTGTTTGCAGGATCAAAGTGGCAATGGCTTTGTTTAATGTAGAAGGTAAAACATCACAGTAGAAGGGCAGCTGTGAGTGAGGAAAGCATGAATATTTTAAGAAAGCTCCACCTTGTTCTTCAGTTTTGAGAGATAGGAATGATGAGTGATTGGTAATTATATGAGTCTTACACTTCAAACTACATGGATTTATTTAAAAATGTAATAGTGAGATGATGTGTAAAGTTCATCTCTTAGGATCTGTATTGCTCTTACTTGAACTTGCATCATTTTGAGAAAGATAATGGAGTTAGTGGTATGTGGAATTGCTTTTTCATAATTTTACTGTGCTTTAAGGAGGAGGTACAGGATTATAGAGCACCATTATGAAAATATTTATACACCTCAGGAGTTGCACATGGTTGGACTCAGTTGGCAAGTTTTTCTCCAGCAGTTAGTGCTTCATAAGGGAGGTGTCTCTCTTCTAGATATATTCATTACCTGAGCTTTTTAATGCTTTTAAATATCTTCCAGTTTTCTTCATTGCCTCCAGTTCGTGTGGTGTTTGAAGTTACCATGGAGGGGAGCGCCCGGAAGGTGATAACAGTGCGCTCAGCCTTGATGGTGAAGAACAAGCTGGAAACGCCAATGGAACTGCGACTGGACAGTCCCTCTGCCCCTGACAGTACGTGCTGTAAACTCCTGTGACCCACACTCCTCTAGCAGTCCCTGTACACTGTGGAGAGTTCAGCTTTCTCCCCAGGAAGATTCACCACCATCTGTAATGTTTCACATCAGAATAGACCTCCCTGGACAGGAAATGGGTCATGTTAAGAAGAAAACAGTCAGCAAGGTGAACTAGAGAGCCCAGTAGGATTTTTGCTTGTTGTTGAGATAAACAGGGAAAGCTGAGACTCTGTAAAGTCTGAATCTTATTTCTGTATGTAGCAAAGTTGTCTCTTAGAGCAGCAGTCTGGGAGGTTTTGGTGTTACTATGCAAAGGTTTAGTGTTGAAATGTAATGATATGCTGGTAATGTACCCAAAATGTTTGATTAACGAGGTTTTTTGAAACAAGCATTTTCACTAAAGAATACCAGCAAGTTTTTAGGCTGTTTCAGATTTACACACTGACATTAGTCTGCTGCCAAATTGTTAATAGACCTGAAAATAATAGATTGGTGTTTGAAACATGCATAAAGCAGGAAATTATTTGTATTAAAATTAAACGTGTTGCCTTAAAAATTTCAACTATTGACTTACTATTTCAAAATTTTACGGTTTTCAGTACAGGGGCCTCTTTGGATAAGTGTGTTTTCTTCTCTGGTTGCAGAGCCTGTAGTCCTTCCAGCAGTTATGCCAGGAGATTCCTTTGCTATTCCGTTACATCTCACATCCTGGCGTTTGCAAGCCAGGCCCAAAGGAATGGGAGTGTTCTTCTGTAAGGCTCCGATTCACTGGACTAATGTCCAGAAGGCAGCCGAGGTGTGCAGCAGCAAGAGGGAGTGTCATTCCATGGAGTCCGAAAACAGCCGGTTTTTCAGGTAATTAAAGCCCAGTTCTTTTTCTGTAAGCTCTGATAAATGAAATCCTGTGGAAGTAAATAACAGGAAAGAAAATGCTCAGAGATGAAAGCTGCTGCCGTTTAGTGGGATGTTTTATTGGGTCTTTTGAATGGTAAGAAAGCAGTGAAATGTAGCTGCTCTGTTTCTGCAGGGCTCCTTGAAGCCCCTCTGACAGTGCTGTTAAACCTCAGAATACAAAGAGAATACAAAGCACACTATGAATATTTACTGTAAAAAAAGAAAGAGTTAGAAAATAGAACATGAACTTATATTAAATTAACTACTCTATCTCCCTGAGGGTAATGAGTGGTTTGCCAAAAGAGTGTTCACAAATACTCATTCTTTGTCTTCAATGTCCTGTGCTCGGTTCTGAGGAAAAAAATTCCCTGCATAGTGAGGACTTGATGGAAGTTTGTAGTTTTCTGATATGATTGAATTAGGGTTGCTCCAAATTTAGGAAATACTAGGATAGGGATTATGGAAGTTGTGTTAGGAGATGACCTTTGCACACTATACAGTTACTGCTGTGTGTCAGTTTCATAGTTCATTTCCTAATACGCTGTTTGTGAATGTATCACAGGGAGAAAAATAAACAAGTTAATTAAAATGAAGGTTTACCAACTCAATTTTTTACCTTAACTAATGAAAAAGTGAAGTGTCAAGTGGTCAGAGCAAGGATATATCTACTGGGAAGGAGGACACATTCAGCATTTATGTTTAAGAACATTATTATTGTTTACTTCAATAGTTAAAAATCTCTTTTTAGTAGTAGTTAAGAACATGCTTTTGCAAGTTTACGAAACTTGGTTTTAAAGGTGGTAATCTCTAATAGCCATTTTCTGTTAGGTCTCTGAATAGACCAGTTTTTGGGGAACTAAATTAAGTCTTTGATTAAAATCAGAAAACTCACGTCTTAAAGTCAGACATAAATACAAAATACCTTATAATAAGCTACAAAGTGATTATGTGGAGAACAACTCTAAATACTGTTTTTCTTATCAATCCTGAAGTTACAGCATCTTTGAGGACTTAGTGCAATACAGGAAGACAGAGTTTAATTGTTGCGTCAAATTTGTTGACTTCTCATGTGTGTCGGCATTCCCAGGTTTTGTGTGGCTATAAAGAAGGAAAATTACCCAGATTACATGCCTTCCAGCATATTCTCTGACAGTGCTAAGCAGATTTTCAGGCAGCCTGGGCACACCATTTATCTCCTGCAAACGGTGGTAATCTGCAACCTGCTGCCTTGTGAGCTGGAGTTCTACGTGAAGGGTTTGCCCATCAGTGGGACACTGAAGCCTGGCAAAGAGGCCGCCTTGCACACGGCTGACACAGCCCAGAACATTGAGCTCGGTAAGGCTCTCGCTCAGGGACCGTTTGCTGCTCCTCTCTGTACCTCCAGGGAACTTGTTTCTGCAAGGAACCATGGCACAGAATGGAAAAATGGAAAAATAGAAAGCCTTTAAATGATGATTTCATTGGGTTGCAGGGCTTCTTATTTTTAATAACGAAGTGAACACATTGGAAAAAAACCAACCCAGTACTGCCATCATTCCCCCAAATCTGTAAGCTGTCACTTAGGATGTTCCTTGTTTAGCTCTTGTTTTCCTGAGAGTGGAAACTGGAGAGAACAGTGGTGAAGATAGGAATAAATCAAATAAGTTCCTAATGTTTTGGGTGGTTTTGCGCTTTCCTTTCTGACAGAAATAATTGGTGTTGAGAGTATGTATGGAGTTATTCAACACTGGCTAGATCTGTAATGCCTACAGCAATAATTAGCCCTAATCAGGGTCCCTTACAGAACTTGTTTTGCTTTTTGTGACTTAAATTGAGGCAGTTCTTCCTGAGGTCAGAGTTTGCTATACTGGACAGATTTAAAAGTTGATCAGGCTGAGCTCTATGAAATATTCTCTGAAACACCAACTTCAGTGCTTATCAAAAACTCATTTTTGTGTGGGTGATGTTTTATTTTGCTCTGCTTTGTTTTGTGTCATAGGGGTATTGCTAGAAAACTTCCCAATCTGCAAAGAGCTGTTGATTCCTCCTGGGACACAAAACTACATGGTGCGGATGCGATTGTACGACGTCAATAAACGGCTGCTAAATCTGACCATACGGATTGTGTGTCGTGCTGAAGGCTCTCTAAAAATACTAATTTCAGCTCCATATTGGTTAATCAACAAAACAGGCAAGTTTTGTTGTAACTGTGAAGTGGGAAATAAGGATTTCCTGTGATTTTGATTTGCTTTCCAGCCAAATAAAGCTTATAAACACTATTTAAGAGGAATAAAGGTTGCAAGAATTTATAGTTTTAATAGTGCCAGCAGCTACTGTTTGATGCATGTTACAGCAGATAACTTAGACATTGGGTTACTATGTTACAGATTTTCAAACATGAGCTATTGTACCTCTAAATAAATCAGTATAGATTAGATCACTGTTAAAATTTGTGATTTTCAAAGACTGAAATACCTTGAGAGGGCAACGGGTCTGAATTGCAGTGAGTCTGTGTGAACTTCCACTGGCACTTCCAGGTCTGCATGGGCCAGTTGCATGATCTGCAGCTGTGAGCAGCTGTTTTAAGCAGGTTAGATGAAAAATTAGGTGGAGAATTCATGCACAGTAATGGCTACTGCAACAAAAATATTTTGGGTTGTTCCTTAATTTGAAATTTTTACCATTCTCATTTTAATTTGTACAAAAGTGATGTGTAGTTTAACACTCTTTTCTTTTGTGCTTACTTAAAAGGATTGCCACTTATCTTCAGACAAGATAATGCAAAAACAGATGCAGCTGGTCAATTTGAAGAGCATGAACTTGCTAGAAGCCTCAGCCCACTGCTGTTCTGTTATGCTGATAAAGAACAGCCAAACTTGTAAGTAAGAAGGGCGATCAGGAGGAACTTTACAAAGATGAAAATATTAAGATGATCTCTTAAATTATTAAGTTTTTTAATACTGCATTGGATTCTTAGACATTTCCTACTGAAAGCTCCTTGGTTGGCATGTTGTGTCTCAATTTATTCCAAATTTTTTTTTTTAATTTCAAAGATAAAAGATATACAAATACTGTTGTGATTAATCAGTCTGGAAATTGCCAAGCTTTTTACAGGACATGGCCGTTGACACCTTACCATTGTGTTGAAAGGGCTTATAGCAGAAATGAGACACTCAGTAAGAGATTTATCATGGCTTCAAATGCTTTTATATCCAGACCCAGATGTTCTTTTCCTATCTGGGCATGTGTTTGATCAGCAGCATCATGTTACTACCTGATCCTTCATTTAAATGAGTAAATCTTTGTGTTTTCTTCTTACCCTTAGTTGCACAATGAGGGTTGGAAAAGGAATCCATCCTGAAGGTATGCCTGGCTGGTGCCAGGGTTTCTCCCTGGATGGTGGGAGTGGTGTCAGAGCCCTTAAGGTGATCCAGCATGGAAACAGGCCAGGCCTCATCTATAACATTGGTATGTGGTGATGGGAACATCTGAAAATCATGGAACTCCTGGTGAGATACAATGTCAGTGACACCAGAAACAGAATAATTGCAGCAGAGAAACGTATCTTCTTAAAGGCTTTTGAGGGTCCAGAGAAAATCATTAAACAAAAGACAGTATTCTAAATATTTTTATGTATTTGTTTTGAATTTTATTAGCTTAAAAATTAGTTTTCAGTTATTTTTAATTATACATTTCCTCATTGAGCATTAATAACTACATTGTCAAACTGTTCTGTCTGCTTCTGTGTTTTTATTCCCCCTGTATGTTAATTCCAAGTACATTTTAAATCCCATGACATTACTCTGATTATTTTGAGTGTCTGTGTACTGTAACTGTTCAGCCATGTGCTGCATCTGTGGGTTTTGCTTGGTGGTGCCCACATAGGCTGATGTGCAGGAGTGCAGCTTCTGGAGCCCTTGTGCTCCTGGTGTACATAAAGTACAAGCAAGTTTTGGTTTTAAATTAAATGAGAGTCTGGAAGTTACTCCACAGTGATTTTTGAGGAATTTATCGTATGTTTAAAAGTGAGATAATTACTTGCATTGATGTACTTGTGATTGGGAATTGTTTTGGGTTTTTTATCTTCAGTTGTCTTCAGTATCTAAGTTGTACTTGAGAAATAGAGGGTAACAGATGTCATAAAGTTACATTTACTATTTAAAATGATTTTGCAATGCAAGGCAGTGGTATGGCACAAAGAGTGCATGCCACGAACCCAAAAAATAACTTCTGTTCTCTGAAATATATTGTGGCAGCTGTCTTTTTTTTTTGTATATAATAGCTTTATTTTCACCTTGTTTTTATTACTAGGTATTGATGTTAAAAAAGGCAGAGGCCGTTACATTGACACCTGCATGGTCACCTTTGCTCCCCGGTACCTGTTAGACAATAAATCAAGCTACAAACTGGCCTTTGTTCAGCGGGAATTTGCCAGAGGTCGGGTAAGAAGCGTCCTCCTGGTGACTTTTTAGCACAGTATTGTACTTAGTCACAGAAACTGCTCACCAAGAAGAGCAGGCATTGTTCTTTAAAGTACTGTTGGCTGGTTATGTGAGCATCTCTCTCATTATTCCAATAGCAGCATCCACCTGACAGAAGAATGCCTCTGTTTGTATCTGAGAGGTGTATAGGTTATAGTGCATATTTCAGTGCTGGGATTATTTACCAATTACTTACCAATTTCTGTTTGTAGGGAACATCCAATCCTGACGGCTACATCTCCACCCTCCCTGGTTCCAGTGTCGTGTTCCACTGGCCGCGGAACGATTATGATCAGCTGTTGTGTGTGAGGCTGATGGATGTCCCAAACTGCATTTGGTCCGGGGGCTTTGAGGTCAACAAGAACAATTCGTTCCACATTAATATGAGGTAGCTGTGACCTACAAATCTTCGGCAGCTGCTGTGTTTCGATAGAAGCAGCTGTTCAACACTGCGGATAATGCAGATCAGAAGTTTACCTGTCTTGTACTGTCTTCTTGTTCAGGGACACCCTGGGAAAATGTTACTTCTTAAGAGTAGAAATTACCCTTCAAGGAGCCACGTACCGCATTGCGTTCAGCGACACCGACCAGCTACCGCCACCTTTCCGCATTGACAATTTTTCTAAGGTAAAAGAACCAAACCCCATACTTTTTCCTTCACTATTTTTGGTAAAAAAAGCAGAAGTTTTTCTGTATTTGTTAGAAGTGGGAGCCAACTAACTCGTGTAATGAAATAAACATTATTGTCTATGTATTTGTCTGTGATAATTGTAATTTTTTGAAGTTCTAGTAAAAATTGGTAGTACACAGCTACTTAATCTTTTTCAAAGGATAGTGGTAACATTGTGGCTTTCAAGAGTGCTTTAAAAGTCTTAAAAGGAAGAGAAGTATTACCAGTGAGAGTGATGGTGTTTAATCTGTTCTAGTCTCGTAATTTAGATTAGCAGGGTTTGAGATGCTGCCATGGGACTGCAGACATTTTGAACCACAGATGATAGATAAAGGCAAAGATGATGTTTCTCATCTCTTTAAGACTCTCTTTAATTGAGACCTGAATGGAAGAATATGCATATGAAATGATTGGGGCGGGGGGGGAAAAGAAGTGATCTGAACATGTTTCAGTCATCAAGTCCTGGTAAATGAGCAAATGATAGCAAAAAGTCTGTGTGATGAACAATTCCTGTATGAACAAACTCCTCCTTCCTGACTGTTACAGGTCCCAGTTGTGTTTAAGCAGCACGGGGTGGTGGAGCCCAGGCTGTCCACTGAGGTGAAGCCCATGACCTCCCTGGATTACACATGGGATGAGCCGGTCCTGCCTCCCTTCATCATGCTGACAGTGAAAGGAGCAGGCTCCTCAGAAGTTGTCTGCTGCATGAATGACTTCCAAGATAGCAAACAGCTTTACTATGAAAACTTCATCTATATTGCTGCTACATATACTTTCTCAGGGTAATTCCGTGTATCTATTGATGGAAATATTTCTAACATTCACATTAAGATTTAATTAATATCAAATTACTATTCTCTTAATGGTTGCCATTCAGAAGTTTTTCACATGGAGTTAAACTTCTGTGTACCTTGCTAGCAGAAGAAATGCCAAATTCAGAAGTTGTCTGGCTGTCAATAATTTGTGTATTTTGCCTCATTTGGACATAGTAGTTTTGCTTTAGAGGAGCAGCTTGACACTGTTTATTCTGTCACACAGTGAGAAGGATTTAGCATCTGGCATCTGCTGTGACCCCACTCTGTGGTCTCGGAAGAGTTGGGATGTTTGGGGTCCCCTCTGGGGATCTAACTTCCTTTGGTGTATAAAGGACACTTTACCATAAGTCACACCTATTTACAACTTGCCTGTGAGGTTTAAGCTTGCACTAGTTTATATGCTACTGAAAGCAGCTGTGGGAGATTGATACAGGACTTTGTTACTTTCCTCAGTGTGAGGTATAAAACTGTATTTGTAATTCATCTGTTTTGCCTGTGAAGTTCCGAGTTCAGGTGGGAAATCAAAGCCCTTTTTAAGAATGTACTCAAGTTACCAGCTTGCCCTGGTAATTCCTAACAAGAGGGGGAAAAACCTCGATATTAACGTTAGTCTGATGGGCTGTATTGGAAGTGTAAACTTCCAGTTTGAATTTTGGTGCAGATCTAATTCACGCTACAAAAGAAGCTGCTACTCTGAACAAACATGATGCTATTCTCTTGGTGTTTCAGGTTACAGGAGCCAAGTGTAAGACCAGTTACTTCAAATAAGGATGCTGCAAATGCAGAGCTTGTCCTTGATGTTTCTCCAAAGACTCAACGAGTTTTGCTGAAAAAGAAGGTACCAGGACACATTTGACTTTTTTTTTATAATACTGTTGCTATGTGCTGAAGTAAAATCAAATGCTTGAGAGTAGGGGAACATAAAAAAGAAGTTCTAACTTTTAAAGTGTAGAGAGAAACTCCAAAATGATGGGTTATTTTGAATTGTAGTCGTGCTTCTGTATAAGACTTTTATAGGGGTAAAGGTGACAGAAAAGGGAATTGGAATAAAGTAGTAAGGAAGGTTGTAAATGCCTTCAGGACAACTGAATGTGGTAGCTGTGTGTTGGATATTCTCACGAAGTTACAAGGTAGGACATGCTTCCTTTTTGGGAGCATTGTAAGCCAAGTCATGTATTTCTGGAGCTCTTAAGAAATAGAAACTGTGTTTAAATATTGCTGATATTAACAAACAGCTTGTAAATGCAGCTCTGCATCTAGCTGCTGTTATGTATTCACTGAATATCAGAGTTCAATCAGAAGTCTTTATCCAAACTAGTTCCTAATTCTAATTCAGGGCTCTGAAGTTCAATGTATGCAAGTCATTCCAAGAATTATAATTCAGAGCCTCTGATAGCAAAACAGAACAAAAATACTTTCTCTGTATTACATTTAACTGTTGATTTTTTCTGCAACAGGAGCCAGGAAAGCGATCCCAGCTCTGGAGGATGACAGACACGGGAATGCTCTGCCATGAAGGTTCTTCAGTTCCTCATAACCCTCACAAACCTTCTCCTCGCTCCGAGGACTCCAGTATGATTTTAGATATCGCAGGCCTGGCAGCTGTCACAGATAACAGGTACTGAAATACAGTTCCTCAGGAAACTGATGGGCGTTTCTAACCATGTCATGATATTCTCTGAATATGGAAAGACATTGTTCTGAAGACATGTGAAAGAGCTGGATTTTACCTGGTTTTATAAACAAACCTCATGATCACCTGTGTGACTTGGAAATACTTGTAGAAACATGGCTGATGCTGTTTCAGCAGGTGACTGTAGAAGGAGCACTTCAGAAGAGAGATGAGAAAAATGAGGTGGGGCAAAACAAATATTCAGCATTAGCCCAGGTGCAGAGTGGAAGTGCCGAGGTGCCTCCTCTGAGCACTGGGGTGTCCCCTGCAGGTACGAGCCCCTGATGCTCAGAAGGCCGGATCGGCGGCGCAGCACGACCCAGACGTGGAGCTTTCGGGATGGGAAGCTGACCTGTGGTATCCATGGACTTGTTGTCCAGGTCAGTACTGATTATATGTTGAACCTGTTGTGTTTGTTGCTGATGTAGATGACAGAGTCATTTAGGCTTAGTATTGAAGTGAGCTGAAGGCTTTGAGGCAAGTTCAGAATACGGACCAAAGCGAACTTGTGCAAACAGCTTATGTTTTAAGTTTATATTTGAATGTTCTTATTAATGTCAAATAATTAAAGATCTTGAACTATTAATTAGAAATTAGAAAAGTATTTTAGTTAGTACCCTGATACTGCATTGATCATTTTGTTATCAAATTACTGCAGCTTTAGTAAGTAACTACTTGAAGCAACCAAAAAAGCTCTGTAGTACTGTCTTTAGATATTAACTCAGGTAAGGATTTACAATCTCATCTGCAGGTCCAGGGTTCGTCTTGTAAAAAGCTTTCTATCATTTAAAAAAACTTCTCAGGAAGGACTTTCCAATGTCCCTTGATGATGTGATAGCTGCAGTTTTAAATGTGCAGTGGGAGTACTTAATTCGCACTTAACTATCGATTACCCACCTAATTATCAATTACTTAATTATCGATCTTGGCTGTTTCTTTTAGCTGCCAACTGATTAAACATTAGTTACCAGAAAGTTTAGTAATATCAAGTAAAATGCTCTGGATTGCTCTTCTTTTAGTTCTGAAGAATAAGGAGAGGAAAGTAAAATACAATTTTAAATTAATATATGTAAATAGTTATCTGAAGTATTTACCTATCACTTAATTACTTAATTTTCTTTCCTTACTCTTTTTTCTTTCTTCAGGCAAAGGGAGGAATACAGGGTCTTCATGATGGAGCTGAAGTTGTTCTAGGTCCTGATACCTCACTTGAACTTTTGGGGCCAGTTCCACCTGAACAGCAGTTCACAAACCAAAAGATGAGGCCTGGCTCAGGAGTACTGGCTGTGAGAGTCATCCCAGATGGGCCAACTAGGGTTCTGCAGGTGACAGTCAGTGATTAACTAGAATCTAGTTCCATTATTTGCTGATACTGGAAATACTCTTCTTCTGTATTACATCTTTAAATCCTTATGAAAAACTGTCCCTATGATGACATGAAGGGGGTGGGAATATCATAAGCCAGAAATAGTTACTATGAAAGTTTTCCTTGTCCTTATTTTTTTAAAAAGATAATTTTCTAAGGTAGGACAATGTAGCTGTTATTTATATATACAAAAAGGATCATTGTAGTAATTGATTTCTTTTCAGATAATCGATTTTAACCAACGTAGAAATGATCGTTCATTCAGTGAAGGAGAAGAACTTCCAGTTACGGAACAAGATCTGCGGAAGTTCAAAAATCCAGATACAGAGCAGGAATTAGAAGTAAGATATGACAACTAGTACTTGTCTTCTTTGTTTTCATTTTCCTTTCTAGATTTCAGGAGAGGGATGATGGTCAGTAACTTCTCCTGATGATGACCTCATGTTATGAACTTGTAGATTTCCTGCTACAACTTCTCATTCTTAGAATTCGGGTTAATATGCCTTAACCCTCTTGATTCTAAGACTCGTTGTCAGTGAGCTGCTCAGTCTCTCTGGAGCTGATCCCAAAAAAATAACTTCTTTGCAGAAATGTGTATTTGATATCCCAGGTTTTTTCAGTGTTGGTTTGTTAGTGGTGGTTTTTTCCCCCTTCTTTTCTCAGGTGCTTGTGAAACTGGAAGGTGGAATAGGATTGTCTTTGGTCAACAAAGTCCCTGAAGAGCTTGTGTTTGCAAGCCTCACCAGAATTAATGTCCACTACACTCAGCTCTCGACCAGTCAGGTGCTAGAGCTCAGTGTGCATGATATACAGGTATTTGCCATTTTGAAACAAATTCATTTATTCATGGGTCTTCTTCAGTTTTTTGAGTCATAATAGGTTTGAAAAATGTTTAGAGCTGTGACTGAGATTTTGATTCTTAAATATCACTGGAGTTTCAGTTCCGTTTTCTGTCCACTGTGTAGGTGGACAACCAACTTATTGGCACCACACGGCCTTTTATGATCTTTCTGACGCCCAGGACGAGTGAGAATGAGCCCCTGGACCCTGGGCCTGCTGTGCAAGTCAATGCCATGAAATTTCCCAGTAAAAATGCACTGACTGATATATACAAGGTAAGCCACAACGTTTTGTTTGTGCAACATAGGTGTTACTTTGCTTAAATGACCTTTCCTGTTCTTAATTTTTGCTTGTAATCTGAATTCAGTGGTTTGTGAAATACTCTTTGTTGAATCAGTTCTGAAGCTTAAAGGACACAGTGTCCACCTTCTCATGTTCGTGGTGTTTAAAGCTACAGCACAGTGATGAACAGGGTAATAAATATGTTTAAAAATATAACAAATCAGTCCAGACCCCTGTCTGTCCATGTCTGTGACCTTATTTTTCAAGGCAGTTATTCTCTCCTGAGAACTATAGCACAGGAACCAGAATATCTACGTTTTGCTCTGCAGGAGTTGAGTACAAGGTTATAAATTCTCTCTGATAAGCTGTTATCTTGCTGCATAAAGCCTGTTCTGTGCACTGCAGCCTTTTGGAAACGTTGGTTGTATATTTATCCACCAACTGTGGTATGTACTGTGAGAGCAAAACTGAGTTGGTTGTCAAGACTTACTTTCTCACTTGGAATCTTCACGCATGTATTTCAACTCTTTTGAAAAGCAGCTGATTTCACTGTTGAAAATGCAGATTTCTAACACTAAGATTTTGAAGTGTTAGGATTAGGTAATAAAGCACAACCCCTTCCAGAAAATTGAAATAATCATCACTAGTTGTAGATAACTTGAAGGGAAGAAAGCTACCAAAGACATTTTGAAGGTGTGAGTCTTGCTACAAATCCACTAAAGTGAAAATATTCCATTGAAACAGAGCATGTTGTCCTTTTTAATAGCTTACATGGAGTATATTTCTGGTGTTAATGCTGTAAACTGAGACTTGTTTATCTCTGTAGCATCTGATGATCACTGCCCGAAAGTTCACAGTTCAAATTGAGGAGAAACTACTTCTGAAGCTATTGAGTTTCTTTGGCTACGACCAGTCAGAATCAGGTGTGGTATAAAATTGCACAGCCCAGACGTACAATGTACAGAAGTATTATTATCTTTGCATATAAAATAAGTAGAAAACACCAGCCCACTCTTGGCTATTTGGAACCTCCCACTCTTGAGCAGAGCTGGAAATGCCTCAGCAGCCCCTGTGAAGTTGTTCATGGGTGTTTTGCCTGTTGCAGAGCTCAGGTGGTGGCCCAAGGACAGCCTGTCTCTGGAAGGAGTTCAGTATTCATTTTCAGTTCCTGTATCTGGATTCATCTAAATTGGGATAAAAGAAATTGTGTTATTAATTTAGCAAGCCACTTTGTTTAGTGATTTGTTTAGTTTGTTTATTTAACCCAGGGCTAAAAGTGGGATCTGTGTTAATTTGTTCCTTGGGCAGTTCCTCTTGCTTCACTGCAGGAAAATTTTGTCTGACCTTTGTTGTGGCATCCATACCCCTGGTTTTAATTGTAATGTAAGTTTTCTTTCATTCAGTGAGGCAAGGCAGACCTTTTCAATCTTCTGATCTCATAGATGCTATTCTAATCCTCCTACTTTAGTGTTTATCTGTGCTTTGGAAACTTTATGAAATGTTTGTTTTGGAGTGGCCATTGAAAATGTCACTTCTATTATGCAGTAGCCTGTGTACTATTACATAACAACTGTCACAGGAGAAGAACTATCTTTGGCATGGTTCCAAATTTGACCAAGCCTACAAATGGTGCTCCAGAGTTCTGTCTTGCTAATCCACACTATCCTCTGAATTGTCTCTGGAAAAATAACAGTATTGCATTTCACAGAGGACTTGCAAACTTAGATCTCTAGTGATGAGGAAGAAGTAAAAATTTTGAGTTTTGCTCTTAGCCTTTTAACTAATCTGCCCTTTGTTCTGGTTTACCCTGTTGCTTTTGCTATTTTTTTTTCCTTACTTACTGTACATTATTTGTAGTTTACCCAGTGATGCTGATGTCATCCAAGATTCAGGCAAAAATAATTTTCTCGTTTACAGTCAGCATGTTTTATTGTTCATAAGACTTGGTCATCTTTTGTCTTTCCCCTGCTTCCTGACACCACCCAGGTGCCCTTACAAATAACATAAGCCTGTTAATGTCGACTGAATTTCAGTCACTCTCCATGTAAATTGATTTATTGGATGTCTTCCATGTAGGCATTTTGTCCATTGTGTAGTGAATAATTGAAAGCTTGCTTTGTACATTATATTCTTAGTTGAGTGTATAAGGAATTACAGAGAAAGCAGAGAGAGGAAAACAGACTGTAAGAGCACAACTGCACAGTAGGAACATTGCATGGTCATGTGTAATCTCCTTGTTTCTGTAAAAACAGATAAAGATAAATTAGAAGTGAGATTTAAAGCTCACATAACAGGTTTTACAGATGCAGAAAGATCTGACAAAAATTCTTGAGCCTCAGAGGTCAACTTCATGTCACAAAGCATGAGTAATTTTGCTGGCTACACCAGCAGTCATACATACTTTTTATTTGTACAGAGGATTGTTAACTCTTAACAATGTGCATTCCTAACTCCATATTTATTTAATTGGTTCTGATTCCTGTGTTTTGTCTGGATGCAGAGGTTGAAAAGTATGATGAGAACCTCCATGAGAAGGTTGTTGAACAAAGCAGAGCACAAAAACGATACTACTTTGAAAATCTGAAAATCAGTGTGCCTCAAATCAAGTTGAGTGTCTTCACTTCCAACAAGCTCCCCTTGGATCTCAAGGTACACCAGTGCATTCTGAGTGGACTTCCAGTAAAGAGAAATAAAAGGGAACAGAATACTTAATGCTCTTTAGTTTCTATTTACTCTTGCATTATCTAAGTTACAAATAATAGACATTTCAGCAACTTCTGACATTTAATTAGCATAATTTCCAGTCACTTCTGTAATAGTCCTTCATTTTTGTAATTTCAGTTGAAGCACAGCCAACTGGACCTAATGACTCACTGCTTTACAAAGAACCTGATTTGCAATAATGGAGGTGTAAAGACCTTAAAGGGAATTACTGTTATAAAATAAGAAGTTATTTAACTTAGAGAACAAAAATACAGAACAACTCTTAATTTTTTTCATCCAAAAGATGTTTTTCATTGGAATTGGAGAATTTGCATGAGCACCGTGCAATATGGTCGAAAATTAAAGTAAATTGAAATTGAATATGAACTTGAAATAGATGGGAAGTCTGGTCTTTTTCATATGGTCTTAAATCTGGCACAGTTGGTAAGGGAACCAGGGATTCCAGATTATAGCCAGAACATAATCTCATCCAATGTTCCCAAATTGTGTGTTAGGACACACAATTCCTGGACACAGTAAAGTGGCAGCAGTCAGTTGCCACTTCAAAAAGGATTAATTTAACATTTCAGTCAGAAATATGTCAGTTCTCTCTGAGCTAATACAACTATTTTCCTCCAAGGTGGGAGAGCTGAAACAAAACCAACCAACCATAAAAAGCCCTCCTTATTCTGGAGGAACTGAGCTGCTGCCTTTTCAAAAAACCAAAACTGAGACACCAGCTGGGCTTTTTTGTCCTTGATATTAAGGACATCATGATGATCAAGCTTCTGAAGACGTTTAGTTTTGTGTAATGAATGTCTGTCATGAGTGTATCCAAGATGATCCAGAAGATGACCAGTCTTTCATTTTGTATTGCTTTTACCCAATCCTTGTGCAGAGGACAGTTCAATAGCTGGCTGGGATATTCCTTGCCTGTGGCATTCCTAGCTATGGTATTCCTTAGCTGTGGTATTCCTTACCACTAAATAATAGCAGCAGTGTCCTGAATGTGCGTTTGCACTTTAGCTTCAACACAAAAACCCTCGTAATTCCATTAGCTGAAATGCAAACTGAGGAAGCAGAGCTAGAGGTGAGTGCCTTTAAGAACCCAGCACTGTTCTGTCTGGATTTCTTACCACCCTTGGTATAGGATTGCACATGGATCCATCTTGGCAGCTGCCAGCAGTGTTCTCAAGAGAAAACTTGGCGTATACATTTTTCCCCGTAATGTTAACAGTCCCTGTATATTCTGTATATTGACTTTCACAGAAAGAGTTCCATTCAGTTCTGTAGCCCAGGAGAGTTCAGGGTAGGAGGGAGAGAATAATCACTGGAGAGCCTTTGTGGAAGTTTTTCTAACTACCTCTAATGTTTCTGGCTTGGATTTGGCTGTCTGGTAATTTGGTGTAGACAGATTATTTTTATTAGGTACCAGTATTAACAAAGTTGCCTTTTATAATATCTGATAGTTAAACAGGAAATTACTTCCTGCCCAAGTGAATAATGAGGACTACCCTGGTTGGTCATCCATTTACTGAAAAAATAAATAGCTCTTTTCTTACTTGCAAACTTAACTCAGATCTGTAACTTGCCTTAATTGCCTGCAGATGGCACAAAAACTCGTGTTCCTTATACCAGGCAGCTTTGGTGATGAATGTGTAAAGATACAACATCGATGTGAGCCTTCTTGCCTTCTTCAGAGTGTCTGATGTTGGCGGGTGTACAGATGCCATTATCAAGACCTGAAGAAGAAGGACACTCTTTCTGTCTGAAAAAATTAGTTTTCTTAAATTTTTTTTTTCAAAATTATTTTATTAATGTGTGTGTATATTTAGATGTATAGCTTGTCCACCTTAAATGTGGTTTTTTATGTATAAATTGTACAAGGTACAGATGGCCTATGAGCTAATTACAGTCTTGCTTTTCCCATTATTTTTCAAGGAAGAAAACTTAGTTGAAAGAATTTCTGTACACCATATGATCTTAAGATATGAGCCTCGGGCTTACAGGAAATTATGTATGTTATTCCAGCTCATCCTGACACTTAATCCCGTCACAGAAGTACAGCAGGGTGGCAAACAGCCAGTTTTGTCAAGGAAATTCATTTAGGGTTGGTTTAATTGAACATTAGAACAGTATAGCTAAGTTATATGTGGAATCTTAAACACATTTTGGTTTGAAATATTCCTACCAAGTGTGGGAAACAGATTGCATTGGGAAGCTTAGTGACTCTTGAGTTATTGAAGAAATGCAGTGCTAAGAAGTGATCAGTACTTACAATTAAAAGATTTGTGGGTGATTGCTCTCTGTATCAAAGTGTCCACACTGCAGTGGTAGAGAACTCCAGCAGCTTCGGAGAATTTTGGTTTGTTACCCATTTAAAGGTAAATTCACTTGGATGCTCTGAATGAGAAGCAGAGAGAAGAATTACAACGGCAATATCTTTTATTTACTCAGGCATTGAAAAGCACACTGGGATTCCCTCTGATCCGATTTGAAGATGCTGTGATTAATCTGGATCCTTTCACTCGGGTCCATCCATATGAAACTCAGGAGTTCATCATTAATGACATTCTGAAACACTTCCAGGAGGTCAGTGTGATGGAGATTATGTTGTGGCAAAGGTTGAACTTCTCTTGGTTGAGAAGTTCTCCACCGAGGATGTGGGAACTCTTTCCTGATTATTAAGTGCTAGTGCTGTGTTGCTTCTTTGGTATATGGAGAAGAAGTATTCCGGAAGAATTCTAAGAATACGCTGCATTTTAAGATGAAACTGTTGTTAATTTTACTGGTATTAGTGTGTTAATTTCTCCAGTAAACGTACCTGGGTCAGCAGAAGCTTCTGTTGTGGGTTGGATGGTTTTTTTTCCATCAACCTTGCTGGTGTTAATGTGATCCAAAAGAAATACTTCATTCTTCTTTTTGATTTTACAGGAGCTTCTGAGTCAGGCAGCAAGGATTCTAGGTTCTGTGGACTTCCTTGGCAACCCTGTGGGTCTGTTGAATGATGTTTCAGAAGGTGTTACTGGACTTATAAAGTACGGCAATGTGGGTGGTCTCATCAGAAATGTGACTCATGGAGTATCAAACTCTGCTGCAAAGGTAAAAAGTGGTATTAAAGTGATACTAAAGTTCACTATAACAATAAGCAAAAAACAGGCAAGAAGTCAAACAGAACTATTGACCATGCTTAAATTGTTTTATGTCCTGTTTGTTTTGTAAAAATGGTGTTTGAAGTGTAGATTTTGTTTTTCTTAAATGCTTTTTATACATCACAGGGACTCCAGAAACAGGAGTCAGTGGACCACTCAAAGCCCTATTATTGCTGTACAGATACTTGCAGGTTGAATCAACAGTTAACCAAAGTGGGAAATAATTTGCTCCTACATGCAAATGAACAAAGCTGTTTTAAATTATGTATATAACCGACGTAGAGAGAGCACTAGAGAAGGTGGAGTATTTAAGGGGTTTTTTAGTATAACAGGAGTTGTTAGCTGTTATTTTTGAGATGTGATTAAGCTGATGTGAATAGTAGTTATTATGCTGACTCTTGAGGTTTGGGGGGTTTTTGTGCCACATAGCAACAAACTAAGGAATTTCTAGATTGCTCTGTATTTATCTGTAGTTTAATTCTAAAGTCATGATGGTGGTGAGAGTCATTCTAACGTCATTTTTGTGGTGAAAATTCTTTTGTCCTTCCTGATAAGACCTGAGAGAATTCAACTATATCAGTGAAAATAACTGTGTTTAGTGCCCAAGAGAGGGATGATCTGAGGCAGGAGTTAGAAATAGGAAGCGATTTGGATCATGGTTGATGCTGTACTTGATACTGAGCAAACATATGTTCTTGAAATGTTTTATTACATACATGTTGTGTCAGCACAATCCTTCATGAGTACAACTGCAGTAGTGCTTTTTTGACACAAGGACGTGTTGCTAAGTTTGGTTTTGTGAAAATTCTTTATTTTCTATTATTTTCATTTTCCAAACGGGTAGCTTTGTACATGTGTATTGTCACGGTTCATCCTTTAACAACTTTTCCCACTTGTTTGTATACAAGAAAATCTGCTTTCTCCCCTCCTTGGTGGAAAAAGGTAATTCAGATGATGTGAAATGCAGAGTCTGTGTAATTACAGAGAGCTCAAGACTAACATTATCAAACCTAGCCCATCATCAAGTGCAGAGCTGGATCTGACCCAGAGAGCTGAGCCATGAGGAAAGATGACATGCACATTCTCTGTCGTAATTACCTTGTTTGCAGCATTAGCCTATTTTGCACAATTTCAAGAAATTCAAACAAAATACCATGTTGATATTCCTGTCTTAATTTTCTAGTAGGTGGTTCTGTAATTCTCAGCACTGCAAATACAAGCAGATCCAGGCAGTCTGGTAGAAGACTTGCTGAGCTTCTGGAAGGCAGCTGCATCTGTCTGCAAATGAGTACTTTTGTCCATGCTTTCTCCTCGTGGTCGTAGTCTCTGGTGACACATCCACTCCACCCAGTAGAGCATGTTTCTTTAGAGTTTCCTTTCTATAAAGTGTTGTTTCCTCATCGCAGTCACATCTGCAGCAACAGTCTCATAAATCTTCCTTTAAAAGGCACGAGCCTTCCTCTGTTTCCCACAAGGGCAAGGTCATTCCTTGAACTTTGGAGTCATTTGTAACCAAGGGGTTTGTGAAGGAAGATTTTCAAAGGCAGAAGGGCAGTTGGATGCTAAACTCCTTTCAAAATTCAACAGGAGCTGAGTGCCTGCTTCCTATTTATACCTTTGAAAATCACCCCATGTACTATTTATCTGTCTTCCCAGGTATTTTTTTCTTTCTCCTTGATATATCAGAAATGTCTCTGTGTTGCAAGTCTCACACAGTTCCCTTTTCAAAGCTTTTTATGTAATTTATGTATTTGTCCTTTTGGAACAAGGAGAGAAATCCATAATTTAAGAAGGCTTATAAATACATTGTGGAGCTCCTTGATGAGTCCTCCTTCCAAAGGCTGAATCTTAATTCTGCTGTATAAAAGACAATGGTAAAAAAGGCTCAGATAGTCAGGTTGAATTCTTCCTTCTGTGTTGCACTGTTTTCAGGCATTTAAATCTGCTCAAAAACTAAGCCAGGAATGTCCATATGATAAATAAATTTGCATTTCAAGTACAGTTCGTGATGTGTTCTGTACGTGGTACAGCATAGAAATTTGTCTTTCACTTTCTATTCTACCTTGTGTGTGCCTTATGAGTGTGTCTAGGATATGTAAAGTATTGGTAAAGAAAATTGTGTGGAGAGAAAAAACAATTTGAGTTAGTCAAGAGAAACAAAACTGAAACAATAGGTCATTTTCATTTTGCTCTTGGTGCTCTGGGAAGGTATTTTTAAGTATATTTTCACTGCATAAATTTTCACCTGATTCAGCTGTGCCACAGAGGGCTCTTGTCTTTGCAGCTTATTCTGTGGATCTGGCAATTAAAGGAGCCAGAACTGGAGGAGCCTGTGTCCTGCACAGGCACTGAGGGCTGGGAAATATCTCCGTTTTGGTTGTTTCAGTACCTGACTTATGAAGTGTCTAAAATAAAAATCTATCCTAGATTTTAAGATGAGTTAGCTATTAAGGTGTGAGTAGATAGATAAATGAAGAGAAATACTATAATCATGGCTTTAAAAGTAACACTGCTCAACTGAATTGAGAAGTAAGCTATCAGAGTTGTATCTGGTTTTGTCATTTTATTGCTTTTCTATTTTATAGTTGTGCTGATTATCCCTGTAATGGCTTTTCCATGCATTTCAGAGCACGCAGTGGGTAATGCCTTCTTTCAAGTGGAGAGCTGCAGTGTATTTAAATTGGCACAAAACCTTAGGTTAAATAAAGTTCACTACAGACAGTTTTGTAGATTTTATCCCTTGGAGACTTCAAGTTCTGTATTTTAAAAAGTTCTTTGATCCTAAATATAGACACCTGAGGGAATTTCATTCCCTCTGAATGGAGCCTTCTATAGTTGCCATATGCGTAGAAATGTCTCACATTCTTGGCATCCACACTTTTTTTATTTCCTGTTAGGCATGATAGAACTAAATCCTAAATTGTTCGTGTTTCAGATGTGTTTCAATTAGAAATGAATATTGAACACTGAATTAGCAGCTGAATAAAACTGTTCTGTAGCTTGTGTTCTCCAAATGCAAAAGCAAGTGTGGTTGTATCTGTTACTGGCAAATAGGTGTTGTGCTGACGTAGTGAAATTCCTGGTGGTAAAGGATTGAAAAGATTCATAGCTTGTCAATACTGTATTTAATGTGTCTGATTTCTTTCTACCTCCACCATGAATTCTCTTATCTTTTAGGAATTATGAGCACATAGGAGTGTAAGCTGTTATGACTCTGAGGTTAGGATGTAGGATGGAAATAATTGGTGTGTCCCTCCCTTCCTCTTGAGAAAAATTATTTAATGAACTTAATGAAAGAGCTTAATTTTCATATTGAACTTTGAAGTTTCCAGTTCAATTAGGCTTCTTAAGGAAAACAGACACATCAGTCACAGCTGCACTTCCCTGTTAGGTTTTTGGGAAGCATGCAGGGTTTTGGGAGACAGGCTTCCTTCCACAAGCAGGCACCTGAGATGCGAAAACTTCCCTAGATGGGAGTTGCAACAAAATTGTATTTGAGTGTTTGTTTTCTTTTATGGCTGATGAACCTTTCTGCCCTGGAGTTTTACTCCATGTATTTACTTCAGCTGAGTTCAGACTGATGGCAGAGGTGCTTAGGTGCTTAACAGAGATAGGAAAAAAGGTGAGGTGTTAGAACCAGGTAAGAAAATTTTAAGACTAGTAAGGATGCAAATACTGCTCTAGGTGAGTGTTTGACATGGAGGCATTTGTAGAACAGGAGCATGAAAGCAACAGAAAGGGAAATGGGAGTTTTAACCCTCCTTGTAAGATAAATCAAAGCAGAATCTCAAGTGGTTGGCAGTGACAGGAAAATAAAGATAACTGAATAGAAAATCAAGAGGAAGTAATAAAGGGATTATTTAAAAATAAATCTTGAACAAGTGTTTGACTCAAATGAATGTTAACTTTAACAAAGTTGCAGTAAATGCAAGGAGAGGTGGCTGTAGCAGAGCACAGAAGGAAGGTGCAGTTTGAGCAGGCTCTTCCCAAAAACAGACGGAAAGGTTTCTAAAACAATCAAAGCTGCTGGCTCCCTTTTGTTGAAAGTTTCTTAGTTCATGTAACCAACCACTCATCTTTGATACCATTCAGAAGCAAGAACAACTGCCATTCTCCCATTTTTGGAGTCACTGCACTTCAGCTCTAGCTACATTAGCTCAAAATGCCAAGGAAGTAGCTGAAAATAAAATCATATCTTGGTGTCAGGGAACTTCTAACAAAAGCCTTGGTATATGAAACCTGAGAAAGAAATACATGGTGGTGTTTTCCTCTGAAGAGTCTTAAACAGAATCATCAAGCGATGCTGTAGAAAGGTCATGGTGATGTTTGGGTTCTGAGTTTGCTGAGTTTCCTACCATTCTATATTTTCATGATTTTTGTTTGTTTCCCTGCTCTTCTCCTTAACTCCTAAGAGCAGAATGTGTGTGGTTGCTGTCAGTCTCAATGAAAAAGGTGAGGAAGGCTGGAATATATGTCATCTTTCTGGGCAACTTTACAGTTTAGAATTTGGGTTTTCCTTCAGTAAAGCCGGTGTTCATCCCTTACAAAGGTTAGTTGAGGTATTGAAGTAGTGGAATTTAGCAGCATTTACCATAATTTTTTCTATTACAAAAGTGATTTATACAGTTTGGGTCAAATGTAGCTTTTTCTGTGTTTTCTTCAGTATAATGCTCCCCAGTAGTGGCGCGTACAGGCTCCTGCAGCCTGTCCAAGTGGCACTGCAGATCATCTTCAGTTTAACTTGCATTTCATCCACAGATAAGTAGCTCGTGCAGGTTCACATGAGCTGTGGGAATCTGTATCAAAATGTGCAGATTATGAGATGGAAAGCAATTGAAATTCCCAGGCAGAAATGTTGAGTACTGGAGGAGCATTACAGATGAGGCCATTTCCCCATTTCCTGCCAGTTTGAAAAGACAGCAAGTTTTATGGCCAATTAGTGGCAATCAAAAGCCATGGAAAGTGACAGTTTTAATGTGCAGAACATCTGGTATCTGTAATTAGTACCTTTGAAAGAGGTTTTTGGGATAAAGGATCATCTTTGAGAAGTTTGAAGTATTATTTTGTTCTTCTTGGTTTTCATTTGTACCATGGGATAAAATGTGTGTGGCCAGCATCCAGGTTGAAAGTTTTCTTCTCAGTTTGGGTTAAATTCAGCCTTTCTTTTAGAAAGCTTCTTGCACAAAGTGAACACACTTTACTCTAGTGTATTTTTATGTGGAGAAGTGGGCATGGGTAGATTGAACCGAAATGGTGATATATTTTGTGGCAAGAACTGGTTTGATGTGGACTTGACATCCTAAATGTGCCCCATTCAGAAGCAAATTGGTGGCAGCTTTGGATGAGCCTTACCCTGGAGAAATTGCTGAGTTGATAATGAGACTCCTGCAACAATGCAGCAACTGCACACATGGAGATGCACAGCTGGATAGGGGAATGTACAGGTGACCATTTGACAATTGAAAAAAAGAGGGATTAGAGAGCTTTAAGTTTTACACCTGCTCTAGAGCTTCATTTCAAAGGGGTTTACCAGCTGGTTTTCCTGGGAAATAAAATGCACTGTTCCTGTTTTGCTGACTCATTGGAGAATTCAGTGAGCAAAGGAGAATTTAAAATGAGATATGCAAAGAGTTGCCAAGTCATAAACTGTGACACTGGAAATAAGCATTTATCATCGATGAAATTAAATTTAGTTTTAACTTGCAAGTTTTGAGTGGTTACATGTCAGGCGGACAGGCACATCTATGCCATGTATCACCATTAGCGTCTGAAGGAGAAAAAATGGGGTGTGGATTTGAAATCCATCATTTCAGTCAGGCTGACTGCACCTCCCTACTGTGTATTTAAAGTTGTACAGTTGTGTAGAAAATGTTAAGTAGTACAGACTTAAATATGAAGTTCCTTAGCTGTGTACCCCTGAGAAGTGAAAATAGTGTTTCTATGTCCAGGGGAAAACGCCAAGCTGTACCAGGAGATCCAAACAGCTCACAGAGTTGTTCACTATTTATACACACACATGCACACAGACACACACGATGGCAGGTCCAGTTAATGTGCTTGCATGGGGTTTCCTTCAAAATATCTAGTAGAACATGGAAAACCTGTTAGTTTTAAACAGGAGGTTCTTTCAGATCCCAGGCGTGGTCACAGGTGGTCATGGCAGAAAAGGAAACTGGCTGGAAAGAGCCTGAGTGCTGCAGTTAATGCAGATGGAAATGCTTTTGGAAATCAAAATCAACAAAGCTGGTAAAGATGATGTTAAAACCAAACCTAAAGTGCCCCTTCTGAATACGTTGTTGTTACCTATTAACTCAAGGCACTGGATCTCTTCAGGCTTTCTCTCCGTTTTTCGGTATATTGAGGGGTTTAAGGAAGGGGGTGAAGGAGGGCAAATAATTCCATTCCCAAAAAATAAACAAACTTGGCTTGGTAAGAGTTAGGGCTGGGGGGAGGGGAATTATCTGTTAAGAGTATTAGTTGTTTAATAAAGCACAGTTGTCCTCCAGATGAACCCGCCAGTGACTCCGCAATTGGGGTCATTCCAAGTTCATGCTGTGGACTTTTGACTGCCTTCTGTGTCTGTGAAAACAGCCGGCGGTTCCTGCAGGGATCACTCATTCAGCCCTGTAACACAAAACTATTGCCAGCGGGCACCTGCTGGTGCGGCTTCCCAGGAGGTCCCGGAGGGAAGCGACCCAGCTCCCGGGGCACGGCGGGCTGGGAACAGCGGGGCTCCCCTGGGATACCCGGCTAATCAGGCTCCTCACAGCCGGCCCATCAGGGGTTCCCGCGGCCGCCAGCAGCCCTTGTCAGGATGCATTAGGAAGCTCAGTTAACGATGGGATGTGAGCTAATTAAAGCTCCTTTACTTTGGGCATATGACATAAATAGGGGTGGAGAATGCTGCAGGGAATCTCAAGGAACGCGTTTGTTCAGTGGGAAGAGCTGTCGGCTCCTCGTGGTTGTCAGTAATTTTGAGAGGGTCAAAGTTTATGTTGCTCTGAAAATGAGAAGCTGATTATGGCTTTTTGCTGATTTAGTATTTTCTAAATTAAGACTGTTGGTGCTGTTCAGAGTGCCAGGACTCGTTTCTCTCTGCAGAGCTTGGCTGGGTTACAAATGCTTTGGGGGCTCGGCCTGAACTGTCCTTTCTGGTTAGGACTGGATCAAAGAGTTGACTTGGGTCTGTCTTCATGTGTAAAGGGAAGTGTAAAAGTCTAGAGCATATAAATTTAACTGAATTAATAGACTTTCCTGCTAAAATGCCCCAAGCAATTCTTAAGAGATTGACTAAAGCTATGGCAAAAGTATTTTGGAGAACAGCTTCAGCCCAGTAGGCCTTTGAAACCTGACAAACAAACACCTGTTATGTTTTCAAATAAAAGCATTTTACATTTTAGTCCCAGTATAATACACCATTGACCACAGAGGTAGGAAGGGAGGAAGCTGTTTGTTGTCTGTGCATGCTGGTGGCCAGTTTGTAAAAGTAAATATGTACTGCTTCCACTCTATAACAATGTGTGTACTGATGAGCAAAGAAGCTGCTCTGAAAGTTATTTTTATGGTAAGTCACAGAAATATATTACATGTCAATCCTGAGACATTGCAGTAAAAGCAGGGAAACTTAGGCTGCAGAATTTACTGGACAACTTTATCTGTCCCACTGCACCCAGTCCTTGTTTATATCCAAGAATCCTGCACTGCTTTTTGATTTTTGCACTTTCCAAAGAAGAGAAGCAAGATTTGAGGACGACCCTTTTAAACCACAAATCCTAACAGCATGTATATATGTCTCCTTAGCCTAGAATGTGTACACTGTTAGGGTTTTTTGCCTCCATAGGCAAGTGCCTAATTTTGAACTGTTGTAATTTACTGCCAGACATCAGCATAAAAATTGGCTTCCTCTAAAATACCTTCAACAAGTTGTAGAGTTGTAGGAAATAATGGTGATTTTTAATAATATTGCTACAAGGCAAGTGACCACGAAGGATTGAACTCCTTTCTAAATGACTTCTACAAAGCAAAGATGAGAACCAAATAAACCCTGTGATTTCTGATTTAAACACAGTTCATTGTGAGGTTTGCACAGAAGTTTTAACTGATCCATATTTAATTTCATCACTTTCTCCCTTAACATTCCATCTTGGAATGTTCTGCTTTGCTCAGTCAATAATATTTGTAAATGTACCATTCTCTGATGCTAGAATTACAATGGAATGTTTGGACTCAGGTCATAATTGTGTATTTATCCTTTTGGGATGTCCTTAGAGAACCAGGCAGTGCCAAGAGCTTAAAAAGACTTTAAAAGATTACTAAATCCTTATTTCCATGCCGTGTGCTTCATGCCTCTGGCTTAGAGGGAACAAGCAGTCCAAAGTCGAGTTTCCATTTGCTTTGAATTCTTTTTGTGCCCCATAAGCCTTATTGTTTGGCACCAGCTTTGGTTCACAAACACTGTATATGGATGTTTTTGTTTTTTCTTCTATTGCTTGAAACAGCAAGGGATATGTAGTCAGTGGTAAAAGGTTTTTGTGGCAAAACTTCCTTAATTATTGTGCCTTTAAAAAGAAAAACACAGCAAATAATCCAAAACATGAATAGATCTGTTTTTTGTACAGATTGTATTTCATCTGCTTTTGCAGATCTTGGTAATAGTTAGTATTGATTGATGACACTGTGTAAATGTAAAACAAGAAATGATGAATCATTGATTTAGTTGAGTCTGCAGAGCAGGAGGCTGAGCCCAGCATGCCCCGGGCTTGCAGAAGGGCAGTAACGTCTTCAATGGTTGTGAAGTGCTGTGAGTCGTTAGCATGCTCATCCCAAGATTCCAAAGATACACTATATCCAAAGATAGTGTGCACAGTAGCATAATGTCCTGGGATTTGGAGGAAAACGTCGTATTTCACCCTTCTCAGGAGGATGAGTTTATGTTACAGCAAGGTAGGCTGAAGTGCAGTGGGGGATGTTTTCTGCTTGCAGTATGTTACCAGTCAGTAGCTTCATATCTTACAGTGACTGGTGTGGGATGAAAACCAGGGTTCCAGGTGTCTTTAGAGTGTAGACCTGGAAGAAAAGATCAGTGTCCCTCTGTAGAAGGAAAATGCAGAAAGAACCTGTGCTTTGGGGACAAAAAGGGTGAGAGGCGACAGAGGGTGTCTTGTGAATGACGGTGGATGAATGCTCAGCTGCCTGGGGCTTTTAGGAGGGATTCTCCTTCTGTGCAGGCAAAATGGAAAAGGCAAACCATTAAACAATACGTACTGACGATGAGTTGAAATATTTTAAGTACCTGAAATGACAGAGTTTTTAAGCAGTAGTCTGGAAGGCTCCTATTCCCTTCTGTTTGGAGAGGCCAAGTTGACAAGTGAAATACCCACTTCTACATGTGCCTTGTGCACACTTGCTTCATACCGAAACATTGGGAGCTTTTTGGTCTGGAAGCAGGTAACTTCCCTTAGCTGAAACGAATGTATCGTGTTGCATTTCTGTTTCAAGGCAAAGGATGTCTGAAATGGGGAAAATGCAGAGATAAAAGACCAAGTGACTCACTTCTTTTTTTCATCAGCAAATAGACAAAGAACTCATCATGAAAATTAGGGTAGAGGGAGCTGGTTTTTACAAGTCCCTTGATTAGTTTCATGTTTGTTCCACAGACTGTGGTGTTTAGTTATGTTGGCATTTACGTGGTCTTACAGTAAGCTTTGAAGTTATCAGGTCACACCTTATTAACAAATGCTAAGGAAGACAAGGGTGGGTCGTACTTTTGGTGTCACCTTTGTTTATCTGGAGCCGATTTGCTGTGTAACCGGGTTAACAGCTCAATAAGGCACCATCTCTGCTCTTTCACGAGTCTTAAAACCTCAACCTCAGCAGCTGATACTGCATTCCCCAAAGGAGGTATCTTAGATACCTCTACGTATCTATGCAAGACTCGTTGTTGGGGGGGGGAAAGGCAAACCTACTTTTGTGCTTCAGCTTGTTCATTAAGCTGGACTTAAACTGCTTAAATTTCTATGCTTGCTTAGGTTTCTGATACAAAGTAACTGCTGAGGAACTTGTCCTCAATACAGTGATTATAACTTACAGAGACTGGGCAGGAGGTGTTGTGGAGGTGTTTGGTTGGTTGTGGGTTTTTTATGTTAGAAATCTTTAATTTTCCTATTTTATAGGTAGATACAATCCTATTAGTCGAAATACACTTCAGAAACCATTTCAGGGAAAGTATTTCTGAGGTGCACAGAAAAGTTAAAAAGAAGTGTCAAGTTGTGATCCCCAGCAGGTATTTCACTCAGGTGGTATTACCTGTAATGGGTGATACGGATGGATGTAGGTGTGGTTCAGATCAGGAATCAGGGTAACTCTGACACCACAGTCCCTGTCTTTTTTCAAATACAGTCTAAACCTCACACAGAAAGGGTGAGTTGCCCCCTTGCCCAGCAGCCCTTCCCATCACTTGCTAATACCTATGGAACATCCCCTTGCTTTATCTTCCCTGGCATTTCAGCTCTAATTGGCAAACTCTGCACCGAAGAGCAGGAGGGGATTGGTCCCAGCTGGAAATGGCTCAGGAGGGACCCACCCACTCACTGTGCTCACTGAGGAAACCCCTTGGTTTGGGTACAAATGGTGCAGATGGTGACAAAAGTTTGGCTTCATTCTTTGTTAAATGAGGCCAGAAAACAAACAGTCCCGGGGAGAGGGGACAAGGAGCTGCATCAGAAAGTAATTAAACATGAAGTTCATGTCTTCTAACTAACGTGTGCTGAGTTCAGATTTTGTCACCTGAATCAGGGCAAAATGGAAACATTTCATGGTGCATTTGCTACATTAAAATCCTTAAACTGTTTTGCTTACAGCTATAATTCAGTGCTATTTTCTAAGTAACACAAACAAAAATGTCCCTGTTTAACTTTGGGGTTATAGCTAATGGAGTTTGACTTTTAAACTATGTGCATGGGATTTTTTCCTTTTTCCTCCTCACTAAGAAAAATGCACTATTACATTAAAATTGTGTCTATACACAAACAGGATTGCTATGGACAATTAGGTGTCAGATTCTGCGTCATGGAGGAAGGGAAATTTAAGGAAAGACTGGATTGTATTCACAAGAAGAGCTGGGGTAGTGGAGCTGGACAGTGTGGGTGCAGGGGGGGAAAGCTGTAAAGAGATTACCAGTTCTCATCAATAAGTTGGTTTATTCCTGCTGGCTGATTGTCCAATCATGCACTACTGTAACTTCCAAAATGTGTTCCTGAAAAATCATTTTCAGGTCTTGTAATGAGGTTTGAATTTTGAAGACCTGTTGAGCCTTTCAATTTTTATAGCAACTACTCTAATCCTCATAAGCAAAGGATTCTTCCAGAAAAAACCCTAATCTTAAACACAGTTCATAGATAGCTTCAGGTTGGTTTGTATTTCTAGGCTAATTTTTTTAAAACTAGCATCCACATTAAGTTTACAACAAGGTCAGAAGTAACTCAGACCTTGACCACTATGTTCTGTTTAGTGTCCATATGATCAAGTCTCAAGAAAGGTCATGGGATTTCATTTTCATCCCCCTTGTTAAAATCTACTTGTTTAGATAATTGGAGCCACTGGAGTTGTTTGTCTTTAAGCTCGAAAGGAGTGTTTCAAACTGGGACATTTTGTCATTAGTGAAAAAGAAACACAGCCTTGGAAGAAATGGCAGAAAAACAAGGGGAACTTCATTGTGGCATTGGGCCCATAAGTGAACTGTTTGTCCAGTTCTTTTTTAATCTTCAATATGCCAGGGTTTCACACCAGGTCTCAGTTGTCCTCTGGTGCACACCTGAGCCACAGAGAGGTTTTACCTCTGCAGAAGTAGCTGCTGTGGGTGCAGAGGAGATGGTCCATGAGACACAGGCAGGTCCCTACACAGTGAAGTCCTTGTCCTGGAAGAGGTGTGGTCATGCAGGACACTGAGGACTTCAGCACCCTGAGTGTCTTTGACATTCTTGTGGCACCTGGTACATTCCCCAGCCCCAGTCAAAGATGCAGCAAAGCTTTAAATGATCTTTCCTTCCACAAGGGTGGAGAGGATGAAGTCTGTTCATTTATTGAAAGGAGATAAGAATGCTGATAGTAGTTGAGAGTGATACAGGAGGTGTCCAAATACACTTAATCAAAAACTAGAGTTTTTGGAGAGTATTCCAGGAAAATTCCTGCTAGGAGCCCTTTTCTATAATAACATCCTGAATACAAGGCAAGGCTTCAGGTTTTCTGTCTCCTTTTCTTGCCTCCCTCCTTCCACCAAGTTTCTGGTTTCTATCTGATTACATCAGACTAAATGTCAGCAGATCACAGTAGATCATTTTTATTTGGTGCTTTTTCATTGACTCACACACAGCAATGGTCAGAGTTCTCGGAACCAATCCTGTTTGGACATAATGTTCCCTTTCATCCATGAGCGTGAGGAGTCAAAATGCTCCACACACACACTTGGGGTTCCCCATGGGCCTTTTGTTTGGTACCTGTGGACACTTGTTGGGAGGTTAGGATTTTTCTTCTTTTGTTCTTTCTCTCAGGGAATTTTCTCCCATTTGTTGCTTAAGAGATGATAACGACATACTCAAGAGAGACAAAAGATGTGCGAGGAGGAGGGAGAAAGGTGCAGTTGGCTACCCTCATAACTGGGGGGACTTCCTCTTGGGAAGGGCAGAGAAAAAACAGAGTATCTCTGGGGGGTGAGGTGCTGGGCTCAGCTCCTAGCTCTGTCTCTCTCTCGCTCTCGGATCGGCGGGGAGACAGCTGGGCTGCGGCTGTTGGGAGAATTCGCCGCCACCGCGGAGTTCCGTCTTTTACGGCTTCCCCTACTGTGAGTGGAGCTTTGCCCCTAAGAGCGGCCGCTGAACTGGGACCTTGCCAACACCTGATCCCACTGGAAAGGACCCTCTGATCGGGTGCCTCAGGAGAAAAACCTGGGACCCCGAGCTCCTCCCAAGGGAGCGTCTCCCGGCTCTTTGTGGGAGCCCGGCTGCCACTGCCCTGCCCTGCTGTTTTTCTACCTCTGCTTCGGGTTTCTCGCTACACTTTAAGCCGCCACCCTGTGTCCGGCTGACCCCCGCAGCTCCTGCTGCGGCTGCAGAGTTTCTGCTATTGCTGTGTTTGCCACCCCGCATGTGCCCGCCTCTGCTGTTCCAGCCTGCTGCTCCCAGATTCCCGCAACAGTTCATT
>VYXC01008338.1:270698-355392 GCA_013397175.1 Platysteira castanea
GGCCCTGGGACACTGGGGCCCTGGGACAGTGGGGCACCGGGGCCCTGGGGCAGTGGGGCTCTGGGGCTCTGGGGCCCTGGGACAGTGGGGCTCTGGGGCCCTGGGGCACTGGGGCTCTGGTTGGTTGTTGCTGCTGTTGTTGTTGTTTGCCTTGTTATACATACTAGTAAGGAACTGTTATTCGTTTTCCCATATCTTTGCATGAAAGCCCCATAATTTCAAAGTTATAATAATTTGGAGGGAAAGGGGTAATATTTTCCATTCCAAGGGAGGTTCCCGCCTTCCTTGGCAGACACGTGTCTTCTAAACCAGGACAGCGCTTCCCAGCACAGCTGACTTGTCAGGGATCTCCCCACATCATGCTGTGAGTGTGGCCTGGCTCACACTCCTTCTACAACACAGTCACTTCTACCCTGAGTTACTGAAAAGAATTTAATTAACTCTTAAAAATGTTTTAGTTTCATGACAGGCATATTTGCCTTGAAGCTTTGCACTTTTTCAGAAGAAAAGCTTTGTATCTAAATAGCATTCCTTTGATGTTTTCAGGGGTTGTAGTTGGGTCATTGGCATTGCTTTTGGTACATCTTTTGCAGACTTGGTTTGTTTTGGCTTGGCCATAGTTGTTGGGGCACCTCCTTGTCACCACCATTGGTACGTGTTAATGTAGTTCTGAGCTTTCTCCATGGCAAAAGGATTGGACAGATCCTGTTATGTATCAAAATGAGTTGTATAAATGTGCATTTCACAAGTAGAATCTAGGCATTTTCTACAGTGAATCTACTTAGGAGAAACAGCTTTTGTTCTTTTAATAATGGAAAAGCTTCTTCTCTTGCAGTTTGCTGGGACTTTGTCAGATGGTTTGGGAAAGACCATGGATAACAGACATCAGACGGAGCGGGAATACATCCGGTATCATGCTGCAACCAGTGGAGAGCATCTTGTAGCTGGAATCCAGGGACTTGCACATGGTAACCCTTCTCTCTTAAAGGGATGATCAGATTGCAAAGAACAGTGATTGTTACTGCTGGGTGTTTGCTGGAAGCCTGGGCATTGGAGCTATCAGAAGCTTTATGCTTGAATTTCAGTGCTGGCAGGTCAAGGTGGGGGCATTGTTTGGTTTTCAAGTCAACAGAAACTACATTTAATCAGAGCTTTTCACATGTAAGTGGAAGTAAAAACTTTCTTTTACAAATTAAAATGAAATTGCAAAGAAAGTTCATCCAAAACATCAATTTCTTTGTAGAGGCATGAAATACCCACACAAACAGCTTTTTTGAGGGTCAGACATTAAAATAAAAAAATTAATGTGGCTGGGTTGTAGCTTTCTTATGCTTGCTTTTAGTTCCAGAAACCTGAGTTTCCTTGGAATCAGTACATCGGTTTAAAGTTACATTTCACCAGTTGGGTTATTTTGTGGTTTTTTTCAGTGTACTAACAGCTAGAGACACGGGCTTGTGTAAAAGGCAGTGGACTAGTTTTAATTTGGCCAGAACTTCACATCGATTTAGTTCATGATTTATCTCTTGAAGAAGGTTAAATCAATACAAGCCAAGTTTAAATCAAATATTTATGTTTTGCATCATCTTGACTTAGTTTGTTTAAATGTTATTCTCACAGTGTAACTGTTGCAGCCTGTGCAAAGCTGATTTGGCTTTCACTAAAAGAGGATTTTTTTTATGCTGAGAAAAGTCTTTTTGCTTTGGTCACACAGAGACACTGGAGGTATGAAATGTATCATAAAAGGTTCCTCTCACACCAGTATCTGTAGAGTGTGACATAAATTGGGAGAAACACAGGAAATCCAAAATATATGAGTCTTTGCTGAAAAGTCCATTATAAAAGCACTTAACTCTGTTGTATTATCCAGTAATTAGTGTGACTATTCTAGTCCTAAGTCTGTGGCATTTCTAAATTCTTCCCATTCAGTTTTTTGGAAAAAAGAAAGGAACTGCTAATTACTACATTTCAACAGACAGGATTTAATCATAAACTATAGTTACTCAAGAAGAGAGATTTAAATACTTTGTGCTTTTTAAGTTTGGCTGTCGAGGTTTGTGTGGTCTGTACTTGCGTTACAGACCTCAGAGGAGCCCTTGGCTGCTGGAAGCTGGGCAGATGAGTGCTTGAGCCAGGGCACTAGAAACTGATCTTTTAATCATGGAGATGGGAAATTTCTGAAGTGTGTTCCAGACATTGTGAACTGTTCCAAGTCTTTTGAAGCCTTAGTAGGTGCTTGATTCCTCAAGAGCATTGATGTTTGCAGGAAGGGAAATGTCCACGAAAATGTCTGTCGGCAGCATCACAGTTAAAGGCACTGAAACGGACTTTAAAGACACTTAAAGTACCAGTTTAAAATAACTGACTTTGTCCAGTGGAGAAACGCACTCTGTTGTTTTCTGTCTCAAGTTATACCAGCTTTTGTGGTGATAGAATTTTGTCAGAACTTGAGTAACCACTTAACCTGTGCAATAGGTGAGGACTCTTGGTGTAAGTGCAGCTGGAAATGAACCAGTATAGAAATATTTTTAAATATACATATTTAGTGATGAATTGTATCTTTTCTGTGGGATATTATTGTCTGTACATATGCATGTGGATACTACATATACGAAGTATAAAGTTATTGGTTAACGTAATTGAGTTTGAAACAGTTTGAGTATTAAATGCACAATAAACTGTGTAGGCAGAGAGCATCAGGTGGATGAGGTTCTGTAAGTTCTAGAGCCAATAATCCTGGACTTCTCTGCTGCTTTTATCTTCACCAGGTATCATTGGAGGATTGACGAGTGTCATAACGTCAACAGTGGAAGGTGTGAAAACAGAAGGAGGGGTCAGTGGTTTCATATCCGGCCTGGGGAAGGGGCTGGTGGGCACCGTCACCAAACCCGTGGCGGGAGCCCTGGATTTCGCATCGGAAACCGCGCAGGCGGTGAGGGACACGGCGACCCTGAGCGGCCCCAGGTCAGCCACCAGTTGGGATTTCTAATCAATAATACTATAGAACTGTGTATTAATGCCTCTTGCAACTTCTGAACTGATTAACTTTCTACAGGCACAGCAATAATAATCAAAGTTGACATGAGCTGTTATCACTCCATTTAATTCCATTTGCTTTTTGTTTGTTAGATGGCATTTGTTGGTACTCTAACAAGAGTGAAATTTGCCCAAAAATCTGCAACATAAAACAGGAGTTATTAAGCTATGGCATGAGATAAAGCAAAGTTTTTAGAAAGGCTGTATGTAGTAAGATTAAACTTCTACCACTAAATCCTCACACAGAGTTGAAATGAAGGAGTTCTCCTTGCTCTACCTCCAGCTTCCATTTCACTGTAGAAAGACAGCTCTTGGAAGGTTTGAAAAGTTCTGTCATCAATATAGTGTCACTATCTTCTAATTTTCATTTCATGCAAAATTCTCAGTTGTGAAAGGGGGTGGCTGTGTGCCCTTATGTGCATATGCCCATCCTCCTAAGGGTGTGAGGTGTCAGCACCTCGGGACAGATGCTTTGGCTTCTTCCTGTGGTCAGTTACTGGTGTAACATGGGCTCAGCAAAGTAACGATGGTTTTGGTTAAAATAAATTAGTATTCATTAGCACTGACTGTGAGTGTGGCAGAGAGAAGGGACCAAGTTCTGCAAGGGCTGCTCTGAGAGAAGAGTCTTTGTGCTCTTTGTGGCCAAAAGTTTGCTTTGTATTACTATGCCAAGAACCCCTGTTGTATGTTTTGTGTGTTGGAGAAGTGAAAGAAAACCCTAAGTAGGTTTTATTGTCAGAAAGCTTGGAGAAAAATGGCTGAAAAATGATGAGTTTTCTGCTTGTTTTGTCTTTCCATTTGGCTTTTCCATTTCCTGTGTTTTATTATGCCACTCTTGGATTCTGAAGGGTCTACATCAGGGTTTCAGTAAACAATAAGTTTGATGAAGTGTGAGTGAGGAGAAGGAAGGCTGAAGAATGACCCTAGGTGGGCTTTGTTCTGAAAAGACATGTGTGTCTTGCATATTTGGGACTTACCTGATTTGTAAAACTAAGAGGTCAAGGATTGAAATTTGCTGAGTATATTTGCATGCACAAAATTAAATGAGAACTCTCAGTGCATCCCTGAGAAAATACATCCAGCGTTTCTCTTGTGCGTGTCTTAATTTTGTGACTGTGCAGGTTGACTAATTTATGTAAAGGTGGGGAGAAGCACACTTGGCTGTGCTGTTATCTGGATTTCTGGTTGAGCTGTGTGTCTATTGTAATTTGTTTCAAGGTACAAATATTCTTTAAATTCTTGTTTTGACATGCTTCTGTAAGATACAGCCTGTACACAGTAGGTGTTACCAACAGTTGCCAAGCTGGACAGCAGCTGGGAGAGAGGGCAAGAGGCTCTCCAGCCAGCCCAATCTTGGGCTTGTGTTTCCTTTGGGAAATAGTTCTCTTTGCCTTGTTAACTGTCAGTTCAGAGAAAAGGTTAAGACAGATGAGCTGAACCACGTTTTTGCTTCCACTAGATTTTGAAATCCTGTTGTCACGGATGAGCACAGTGAAATGATTTTAGTATCTACACACAGTCTGTCAAGTTTCTGACACAACAAGCTTTTACAAGAGGAAAGAAAAAAAAATGGGAAAAAAGTTCCAACCTTTCTCAAGGTTACTCAGTTACTACAGTTCTCCAGTCTACAAAAGTCTGATCAAAACTTTTTTTAGCTAAACAAATGTACTTGAGAGCATGAAGCTAGTGTAAGGGCTGGGGTGGGACCAAAATGCCACCTCCATCTGTAAGCAACCTTGCATTCATGTTTTGTTTGGTGTGTGGGTTTTATGTGCTTATATAATGAAGGAGCCAAATTGTTCTTTTGGGGATTTAAAAAGCCCCACACAACAAAGGGTTTGTCTGTTTTCTGGGCTGCCATGTACCACTATCCCCCTGCCGCGTTTGTAACTGCTCAAGTATGTGTGGTTTGGAATCAGAGGAGAACAACGTTCCAAGCCCGAGCTGCTGGCTCCGGTTGGAGCGTGCTGGGCTGTGTAGGCTCTTCCAAGCTCAGCACACAAGAGCAGCCTGCCCTGATGGATATGACTGGATGTGCATGGGAGGAGCTGATCTCCAGTGTAGTTTTGAGCACCTGAAGACTGAGTTCATAAGTGTGACAAGAGCTGTGTGACCTTACCCTGTGCGCGCTCCTGGTGCTGCTGCAAAGCTGACTCAGCCAGTTAATTGCAGTTGCATTTAAATAGCAGGATACGTAACTGTAAATTATAGGCCCCTTGCAATTCTCTAATTACGTGGTTGAATTTTTTAAAAAGCTCTGAATTTCAGCTGCTTGACTTTAACCATTGGATCAGGTTTGAGTGGGAATGAAGAATTTTAATTGAGGTTGTTGACTTTCCTAAAAGACATAGTCTAATTCCAGCAAAGTTCTTGAATGCAATCAACAGTCTGCAGCATATGTTCCTGTGATCAGGCTACATGGACGTGAGTCTTTTTTGTCTTCAAATGTGTTGATTTGTGTTGGAACTCCTGCAGCTGGCACACACCATGTGTTGGGAACATGGAGCCAGACCAGCACGGCTGAGGCGCAGGTGATGGCCTTAGACCTTAAGGGGGTAGTTTCAAAGGTGATTGGTTTAAAGTGCAAGAAAATATTTTTTAAATCTGACTTTAGATTGGACTTTTTCAAGGCTAATCTTATAAACTTATTATCTAATCATAAAGCTGCTACTACTTCTAAATTTAATGGAGAAGAGAACATAAAGCAATTGGTGAAAGTGTAGCATACCTCTAATTTATAAACAGTTAATGCCTATGCTTTGATACCTTTATTGGGTGGGTTTTATGTATTCCAAGTACTCCGGTGTCACATACAACAGTTCTGATTATTTCCATATTTTTCATATACTGCCAAAAGTCTTAAAGCCCAGTTCAAAACAGGAAAGCTGTTATGTCTCTGGATATGCTTGGAGAGCTCTCGCCTAGAAACGTGTTTTATGTCCTGGTACAGCACAAGTAAAGAACATTTATATTTAGATGTGTGTCTAACCTAACAAGTAGTGCAGGAAACTGTCTTTATGGCTTTCTCTCAGGCTTCTGCCAGGTCAGTGCAAGTTTAAGATTATTCTTGGACTGTTGCTGCAAGGGTTTGTGTTCTTTTCTGAGTCACAATGTGAAAATTAGAAGTAAGGAGATAACTCTGTGACCTCCTCAGTTCTGATGAATTCTGTCCATGAACTAGACTGTTATTAGTAAAGAATAGTTTGAGATTGGAAAGCCATTAGTGGTCACAGAAAATGTAATGTAAATATTTGATTCTTTTAAATGTACTTCATGTGGAAAGCAGCAGCCTGTGCTAGTAGTTCCTTTGCTCATCACTTGGAGTTGTGCAGTGAGGTTGCAAAGTTTGACACAATGTCAAAAGCAGATGATTATAATTTGATTTTTTTTGCCTTCTTGCATCCATCTCTCTGTTATCTGTGATTTGCCTTGTGAGGTCAAAAGCAGTGTGGTTGAGAGCATGAGTATCAGTGACACCGAGGAGAAGTAGGAAATATGTACATAATTGTATGGAGGCCAACTCAGCCAATGTACTGCCACGAGGTTCTCAGGTTTTACAGATAAATACTACTTGAATCTTTACACTTCTGTGTGTGCCCTAGATTTGGTCCTGACCTTGGACTTGATCTCGATCTGTCTTTACAATAATGTTAGTCATGTATGGGCCGTTACTCTGGCCAAGAGAATGTTGTTATTCTCCCGGTAAGCCCTTCCAGAGATTTTCCTAGAAGCCAGAGAAAAAAATATTTATCAGTCCAATCAATAAATTACTTCAGCAGTGTGATTTCCTTCATATCCTTTCTTCTTTCTTCCAGTGGGATAACAGGTCTTCATGATCATCTGTTTTCTTTGAGCAGATTTGTCCATTCCTCTCCCTGTTGCACAGCTGTAGCCATGGGCTTTTCCTCCGTGTCAGCTCAACCTCTCATGCTCAGTCACTGTCCAACTGGATTTTATGGTTTACATTCTTCTGTCATTAGCTGATGTCCATATTATTCCCATGCTTTTGTGGAGGTGCTTTGAAATCCCCCATCTGCAGGTTCCCATCAGTGTGGTGTGAAAAGGGCCTGTCATCCCCCTGCTCTGGGACAAGCTGTGCTCTGCAAGCCACCCAGAACTGTCTTCGTTTGTTTTACTGCCATATCCTATTGCAAACTGATGCCCATTTTTCTGCTTGCTGTTTTGCTCCAAGAGGTTTTCTTTATGTTGTTTGATTTTACTGCTTTGCAGGTATCTCCTTGTCATTTCATGTTTGTGTTCTGGATTATTTTTTCCCAGAAATGCAGTGTTGTAGGTTGAATCCCATTTAATTTCCTGTCATATTTCTGACCTCTTCAGGTCCTTCAGTACTTTGGTGTCCTCACTGGGGTTTTAAATGCCACTGAATTTGTCCTCCAAATGTAGTTTTACATCACTAGATCCTTGTAGTTAAGCAAACCTGGGTTTGTGTCTAGACATTTTGCAGTACCTCAGTAGATGCTACTTTTTCTGTGACCAGTCTCACCTGCTCAGTATTATTCTCTTAGGTTTATTTTATCACTGGTAGCTTTCTGTAGTTCATTTAGAGATCCTGGCACTGTTCTTGAAGTGTCTGCTCTTGCTTGTTGCATAAGTAAATGTGGATTTCCTTGTGGGAGAAGCAGTTCCCCAAATGCAACCCTGTTTCTCTTCAGTGTGGCTGATTTAATCTCAAAACCTTAATTTCTTTCTGAAAATGCATGTCAGCTAATTTACTTTTAAACTAGGAAGATGCAATAATCCACCATCTAAGACCTAAAATGATTTCTAAATAAATGAAGCTGCCCTTTAGAATGAACAGAAAGTGCTTCTCTGATCCTTTATCTGTTCAAGGAATGCTTCTTTCTTCATGAGACACTTCTGGCTTCTAGTTGGTTCTCTTTTCTACAGCACTCTGTAAGTGTTAGGATTTTTCTTGTTTTTACTCAGATCTTATTTTGCACAAGTCTCATGCTGTGCATCAAGAAACTAGTAGCGCTTTTTGTCAGTCAAGTAGTGGTTGTGTTTGCCTGGAAGTGGAATCTGTCAAGACTGCTTTGCATGCTCACTCTTCCTAAGGGGAAAGTCAACTTCCCCTTAAAGCTCTCTGGAAGGAATTCAAGCAGCTGAGGCTTGTAGTGACTGTTCTGGGGTGCCCAAAGTCAGGAGAACTGAGGGTGGAGTGCGATGCCACCCCACATTTCACTGCACTTCTGAAGCTCAATGTACTTGTACAGTGGCCAATAAAACTTAGTATTTCAAGAACAAAAATAAAATTTTCAAAGTTTTTTCAAAATCTTTCAACATTTTCAAAAAAAAATTACAGAAATATAGGAAAATGAAGTCAAACCTGAGTACTTCTGTGTGAGAAGGAAATACAGGGGGGTGGCTTTTCTTACTTTTTTTTTGTGCCCTCCTCCAGCATTGACAGGCTGGGCATCTCACAGTTTGTTCCCTTTGCCCTCCCCCCTGGAACAAAGAGCTGAAGGACAATTTCTTGGGACTTAGAGGTTCTGTTCTTCACAATAAAGCAGGATTTGCTTTATTGCTGAAGAAATGATGCATGTAGTTAGTTTTCATTGGGTTTCTTTTGTAATCCACAGGATACAGTAAAAGAAAGATGAAGCTTTAAAACATTGAGTTTGCTTAATCATCTTTTATTACAGAGTCTGTAATCCTAGACCCTCATGTATAAAAATGTCACAGTTTCTAGAACAATACATTGTCCATTGTTTGTGCCCAGTAAAAGTCCAGATGATTTGGAGAATCCAAACTGCACTGACACATCCCTCTCCCTTTCCTTTTTAGAGGGTTGAGTGGGATTGGTGCCGAAACTCTTAACACATTTTTGTGCATTACTGCAAATACCCACTGTATGTCTGAATAAATACCACTTATGTTTGGAATACTCAGTTGTCTGCAGTTGGTTGTCATTGTCCCCTTTTCTGAACTTGAATCAGTTTAACTATTTGGAAGGAATAGAAGTAAAATCCATAGAGAAGCAACATAATCCTACATTAATATTATATAGATGTGATTCCTTTCACATCTGCCTATAGGAATATTTTTATGTAGTAGGAGGTTTTTTAAAAAAAAATAAGCAATTATGGGCTTGCATTGGGCAATATTTAATCATACCTGTCTCACACTTTACATATGTTACCTTGATTAGTCTCTGGGGCTTATGGACTAGCAGGGTCTGAGACAGGAAAACCCCAAAACAACCCCCTTGTCTGTTTGTAAAAAGACACTTTTTCAAGCCCAAGGGTTTAAGTTGCCGAGGCTATTCAGCTCCCTCACATTGTCCCTCTGGGGTTTTATGCACCCTGCATTTAAGAAAGAAGCTGTAGATGGTTTAAATTCCAACAAGGATGGCTAAATTTTTGGTTAAGACTTGAGTAACTTTTAGTATTTAAGCCTTTTTGCTTTGCCATGACAGAATGTATTAAACTGAACAAAAACCTGGCTTAAGAAAACTGTGCAGGCACTGGGTTCTCCAGTGGTGACATGTCTGTTGGCATTAAACAGAGAGGCTTTGTGAGGGACTGGCTGTCTTTCTAAATCCCAGCATCTATTCTGTGAGTAAGAGGGATTTCCCACTAAAACTGTAGTGTTTAACTTGAGATTTGAGGGCAGAAAGATACCCTGGATGCTTTCAGACTCTGGTCAAGGGACAGAGGCACTGGAAGGGAATGTTGCGAGGGGAGGACAGATAGTGAAAATGGAAAACACTGAAGTTTTTGAAATGCTGAGGAGTTACCCAAGCATAAAATGTGAAATCATCTTTTTCTTTACATGTCCATTCATTAATAGCAATAAATAATTTCAAAAGGATGAATGAATGCAGACTTCTTACTGTGGTGGCCTCCACAGCCCCCAAACATTCACCATGATACGTTACAAGTAAGGGCAGGTGCATTTCCATCTCTGGTGAAAGGTGCTGCATCCAGTGAGCCATGCCCAGCTCCTGTTAGACTTAAACTGCTGCCTGGGCTGGGTTCAGTGCAGAAATCTGGGTTCAGATTCAGCTTGATGTTACTGTCTGCAGTAACTGGTCTGGTAAAGATGCAAGTTAGCGAGGGAAATTCATTGTATGGTATTAGTCTGGTCAGGTACGAAGGAGAGCTGGCTGAAAAATGGACATCATGCATACAGAACTTGCTCCCTTTCCAGTGCAACACTTCTGGAGGCCATGGGAAAGTTTCTTGGGACACACAGACATTTGCAGTAGGTGACTAATGTTTTCCAGTTCAGTTAAATCCAAGACACTGTAATGTTGGCCTGGCATAGTCCATCAGAAATAGAAGCAATTATGAACTTCCTTCTGAAAAGAATGGATAAATCCTTTGTTGGATTTACCACAGATTTATTCTACTGCTTAAACTCCGCATGACATGAAATATTTGCTTCACAAAGTGGAATTGTTATTCTGTGTGTCCAAATAACAGTATTTAGCGTTAACCCAAAGGAATGCATCTAGACAGGGAGAAGGTTTTATGTCTTCTGGAAGTACGTGTATTTCTAGAGCCTGCATATTCTGTCTAATTATCTTCTATTTAATCCAAAGCTTTAGGACACAAAGGCCAAAAAGTAAAAGGAACACTTCATACTGTTTTATGTGTTTCCTGTTTTCTGGCATTCGTGTGATTTTTAGATCACAGCATCTCTGCTAAAGGATTCTGTTGTTTCGTGTATTCTGTGTAACACTTGCCTTCGGTGGAAACAATTTCAGAGAGCTGCAGATTTAATTAGTCTGCATTGCTGCTGCCTAGAATAGAACTGGAGAGTCTTTGGAAAAGAAAAAAATTATATTCATGCATGACCATCTGCAGAACCAACTAAAAAGTCATCAAAGGCTGGGCCATAAAGTGTTTGCAGTTCCAGTTCACAAATCTGCCTGCTCAGAACGAGGTGGGATAAGTTGGGAGCATCTGCCCACCAGGAAAGAACAAAGGCATTATTCAAGCCAGCCGTGTCTGCTGGAATGTACTGGGACAGCCCGTCAGGCTGTGGCCGGTCTTGGGCTTGGGCCCCGGCACTGAGAAACATCTCATACATTCTGTGAGTTTTCATAATCTCTTCTGGCCCTTTTGCTAGGATTTTCAGTTCATAAAAATAGCAGGAAAGATGAAACTGGTGTGGTGCAATAGGAGTGTAGGGTTTGTTTATGTACTTATTTCTAAGGCACAAATGGCAGGAGCTGCTCAGCAGTGCAGTGACTGTGTGAGCTGCTGGCCTGAGGCAGCTGTGCTGGTGCCACAGGGGTGAGGTCTGGTACAGCAGGTCTGTGGTGGCTTCTTGGGAATGTCTTAATAATGATAAAGGTAAGCATGGATATTTTGTGTGCTGAAGAATGAGTCTACAGGCACCTTCTATTTCCCACACAACAGTGAGAGTCCTTGGGATTTTCCATGTACGTATTTGCTTCTCTTGTGTGGATTTGGAATTGAGTCTTTCCATTTGCCCTCATTCCTGGTGCTTTTGCTTTGAGATCACACTGGAGGTTTCTAACATCCTTAGTTTGTGATCTTGCCCTGGTTTCAGATAGGATAGAGCTAATTTCTTCTCAGTAGCTGTTACAGTGCTGTGTTTTGGATTTGGAATGAGAATGGTGTCAGGAGTGGGATCAAGAAGTGCCCTTTATTTACGAAGGGAACAAAGTTTTGAGTAGAGAGTGTCTGAGCATACCCAGAGGTGGATTTTTTCATCCTCAGACCAAGTATAAAGATGTAAGAAATGCCCATTTTAGACAAAATGAAAATCTTCTCTCCGTACTGTATTCCCAGTCATTTTGTATCTTACTAGAATTCCTTGCTATATTGTAAATATCGGGTTCTCTGAGGTTACTCCATGTGTTTAAAGTGGTGGAAGTACTAAACTGTGTGTCCGTTTGCACTGACGGATTTTATTTTCAAACAAAGAGATACAGCATTGCTTTAAAACTAATACCACTTCTAAGCAGTGTTTTAAGCCAGCTTAGTCGAGGTTCGTATTTATGTAGCAGTAGCAGGCTTGCCTTAAAGCGGGAGAGCTCGAGGTGCTGCTCAGGTGCAGCCAGGCTGTTTACCTGTTACTAGAGAGCCTTTCCCCTTTGTCATTAATGTGAAGTTTTGTGTTCACTCCCAGGCCGGAGCGGTAGATGGGAGCCCAGGGCCTGCTGGGATGGGGTTTTACACTTGTGCTGTCCTTTTGCCCTTCCCCTGAACTCTTTTCATTTCAGTCATGAGCAAACAGTCAGTGCCTGAACTAACAACCCCGCAATCCTCCAAAGCACGCTCCTTACAGTACCAAACAAAGGGAGGCCCGCGTGGGCCGGCCCAGGCCAAGGAATGCAGCTTCGGGGTTCTGCTCCATAAATTTAACCAGCACGACAAAAAGGAGATAATATGAGCCTTCGTGATGATCTGAAAGGGGGAGGTTTGTGTCCCATTGATTGCGGTCTGGCCCAGCGCCAGCCCCGAGCCTGACCGACAGTTGAACCATATCGTTAAGGCGTGTAATACAGCTCGAGTCTTGTACAGCAGCCAATGAGTACATATCCAGAGGGCAAAAGTTTATAAAGAGTCGAGGCTGTCCTGTTTAACCCTCTCACACTGCCTGTAATATACACTGCTGCCATTCACAAATAGGCACTTTGCTATTAAAATGTAAACCTTCGACTTGCTGTACTTGGAAAACATACATGTGTGTCTGATTTCTAATGTGCAGCAGATTTATAAAGTGATCGCGGAAAAATATGTAAAACTGATCTTTTTTTTAACCAAAAAAAAAAAAAATCCAACCCACTTTTTTTTCAGCACTACTTCATCCATGGTTACTTTTTTGTTCAGATATGTCTTCTGGGTTGTTCTGCAAACTCTTTCATACAGATGGAGCTATTTATTGCCTTGATGTCACCTCATTTAGCATGTGGCTGGTATTTTTATAGATAATTTTTTCACCTAATGTTGCTGTTAACATGTGGAATGCTCTTTATCAGTTTTGTAAGTACAGCCAGTTGATCTGAATTGTTCTTGCAACTGCGAACTTCAAAAATCAAAACAAACCTCATGAATAGCTTTTTGTTGGGTGAGGTTTGTGCTGGAGCACTTTGCTGTGCCTGTTGCAGCCCCAGTTGTAGTAACTGAGAAATATAAAAGGAGAGTTGGAAAGAGAAGAAACATCCAATCGTTAGAGTTGATTGACACAGTCCTTCATGCACAGCCAGAGTCACTGTCCCGATGCTTCCCAGGACCCCTGGTTTTTTTATCCCCCAAAGTAGATTTGCTTTCCCAGAAAGGCAGGAATACAGCACGGAAGTATTTCTGTTAGATTGAAGTATTTTACACTCGAAGTAAAGTCACCATATTTGCATTTACTACAACTGGGTATTGCTTGACCCGCAGTGATGGGACCATTATAAATGTGGCTCCCTGTCCCTGGCAGTGTCTAAGGCCAGGGTGGACGGGGCTTGGAGCAGCCTGGGATAGCAGAAGCTGTCCTTGCTCATGGCAGGGGGTGGAATGGGATGAGCTTTAAGGACCCTTCCAGCCCAAACCAGTCTGGAATTCCATGTGCACAGACATAAAGAGCAATGTTCCATCTGCTATGGACCCTGCCCGGCAGCAGACAGTATTTAATATTTTAAACTCACAGTACCCTGAGGCTGAGCAGTGTTACGGCCCTGGGCACTTTGGTTTCCCTGCATGTTCAGCTTCTGTTCTCAGACAGGTGTTTGCAGGAAATCCCTACTAAGAACCATCTTTTACATCAAGTCAGAAGGCGAATGGGAGCATTTTTCAACACATTGGTTAGACAAGAAACTTTTTAAGGTGGCAGCTGTCAATATCCCTGTAATCAGTACAGGAAAAGTCGGGGGAAAATTGGAAACTGGGATGGCAGTGGGATGGCAGTGTTATGTTTTGTCAACTTCTTGAGCTTGATGTTACCAAAGTGCTTGAGAAAGTGTGAGTTTTGCTGCACAGCTTTCAGAGGCAGAGGTGGGGCAAGTGCCAGAGGCTGATGCCCAGGGTGCAGCTGGTGTCAGTGCTTTATCTACAGTGCAAGCTCATACACCTTGCCCAGATGCTGGATTTGTAATATGGATGTCATAATTAAGTTGTGTCTTAATTCATCTCTTCTCAATTCCTTTTGAACTTGAAGCCTGATGAGGTTGTAAACCCAGGGAATAATTCTCAATTTTGTTCTGATCTGGTGTACAAAAGAAAAGAGAAGGGGGAGAAAAGCTCTATCTCCACAAAACTGGCAGGAACAACCTCTATGATAAACAGTTGTTCCTGCTGTACTCTCCTAAAGGCATGTCGGGTCAGCTAAAGGTCTGCAGCATCTGAGCTGGGAGATCCCTCCAAAGAGGAGGGATTTGACTGTAAGTGGGAGGTTTTAACCCTAGGCACCATTTATTTGCATGTTTCTGCCTGAAACTAGCATTTTGGGAACACATTTAACAAGCACAATATATTCCATGCGTTTGCTGGAATAAACGGTGCATATGAGCTTCCTCAGATCTGCAGTCAGCAGGGAGCTGTCTGGCTTGTGATTTTACACATTCTTGCATCTAACTGAGACATTCTGATGCCAAATCCAGCACTCAACTGACTGCATCGTGTGTGCATTTTAACACACCTTAACAGCATCTGTGTTGGAACCAGCGAGTGGATCCCATGGCTGTGCCAGATCTCTGGGATCAGGCAGTGCCTTGCCTGTTGGGAACTGCACCCCAAAGTCCAGCACAGGGTGGGAGGCAACTGCACTGACCCCTTGAAACAGAGCACCAGTAGAGTCACCAGGGAACAGGGAATCTAGATTGCCACATGTTTTCCTGAAATTAGGCCCAAGGCACTAAATGTTCTCAGATGCTGAGAGCTGGCACATCAAAATCCTCCTCTCTCTCCACTTCTGCTAAGTAAATTCAGGGAATATTTTTGCTCATCAACATGGGTTCAGCACATTAAACAAAATTAAGTGCATCAGTGAGGAAAGAATCATGGAAACAGGGGATTTTTAGTGCTGTGTAGAGGTGTGATGTGCCCTACAGACCCCATCACAAGTGGAACATGTTTGTTTTCATTTGTTATCCACATGTTCCCAAGCTATGGCTGCAGCATTGAGAGTTTGTAGCTGTGATGACTGATGCTTCAGGTCAATTTTTAAGGCATACATTGTTCAGCATTTAATTGATTCTGGCACTCCCAAGTGTGCTTTGCACAGTGTCCTCCCATCATGTCTGTGGCACAAGCACCATCCTCATTCTGCATTTCATGGAAATCATGTGCATGGGATGGTGATCCTCATGGAAGGCTGCAGGTGCAAGTCAGTCTGAAAAAGAAAGTGGATCAGGTATTTTAGTTATGTATTTTATAGAAGATAAAGGTTATGCCTCCCTTAACTTATCAGATCATGTCCCTTTTAATGTCTGAAATGCACTGAAGCCTCCTCAGACAAAGCACTCCCCATATTTAGGAACCAGACTTTGTCCAGAGCCAGTAATAATTTGATTTTATTATTTCTTGAAAATATCAGCAGCCTTTGAATTGTGTCTTACATTATTTGCCATTTTCCTTTGTTTAAATTAAGGTTGTTTTATAATTATTTCAAGGGGATAAAAATTGTTCCCAGGCTGAAAGTCAGTATGCCAAGCTACAGCCCAGAGCAGGCTTTTGTCACTAAATTTTATGCAAACCTGAAAAAAAAAAGAGTTTACAATGGAAACACTTAATTTTAGCTGTACCAGAACCAGCAAGTTACTGCTTAACTGGGCTGGGATAACGAGGTGGTGAGACTGGAACACACCTTTGCTGGTGACAGTTGCTGAAGTTTTGGCAGCAAGAACTGAGTGTGGCTGAAGGAAATGATTCCTCGAGAGTTTTGGGGGTAGCCCTGGGGCTGAAGGATCCCTTGGGAGGGAGCCCATGGCCAAGGTGTGGCCCTGGGGCTTGGCTGGCAGGCAGGTGGTGCAGCAGGTCAAGTCTGGGAGGAGCGTGGTACAGTAAATCCCGGTTCCAGGTGCCAGAATTCCATCTCCTTGTACTTAGAGCTGTTGTTTGTGCAAGATTTGGGGTGTCCATGCTCAGGCTGGGTTTTTGAACAGATCTGTGGTTGCCAGTGCTGTTCTCTTTCTTACCCAGATGAGAAATTCCCCAGATACACGTTTTAAATGAAATCCAGTGATTACTGTGTTGCTCATGGGATTTTGTCCATGTTGGTTTTTCCCAGAAGTTGCTACATTTCCTAAAGTTGTATTATTATGAGTAATTATTCTGGGTGTGATACTGAGGAAACGGAAAGATGTAAATTTGTAAATAATTTCTAAATCATTTTAGAGGACGGGTGATTTGTTTTAACAGACCAACATCTTTTGATATACAAAGTTTGAGGCCTTCTGAATTTTATTTTTTAATGTTTTTGTCAAGGTACTCAGGGCACACTTCAGGGAAATTTTTTAGGTCCAAGAGACCCTCAAAGATGAGTAACAGTTGTTCTCAAAACCACAGTGTGTTTACGCACCTCTGCAGGAGTCACATCTACAGAGCTGATGGTGGGAACCTGGTGGGGTGGGTACCTGATAGGGGCGAACATGGAGTGAAGGAACAAGGACAGTGACTCTGGAAAACATGTGGTGTCTCTTGGAGAGTTTTGTCAACCTAAGCTGGTGAATAATTATCCCCGCTAATACCTGACCACTTCCTTCATCAGATTGGTAATGTGTTTGATTACAAAACTTCTGGCTTAAAACTGGCCAGCTGAATCCCAAGGATTCTGTGAACTGCTCAGCAAATGCCACTAGTTAATGCCACGCACTGGTTCCAGTGTGCAGAGTCAGCTGGAGTGAGAGCTCCAGTGCTCAGCTTGGAGCAGGGCAGGGCTGCAGTGTTCATCTCAACCTCCCAACACCCTCTCCCAGCCCTTTGTGCCTCCATCCAGCAGCACCATTCCCTGCTGTGCCGGGCAGACGTGAGGGCATTCCTGTCTTGTATTGCCTTTGTGTGCTTATTAAAAAGGAAGCAGCAGATCTGCTGAGTGCCTGGGTAATGGAACCCAGATGTGGGCACTGCCGCCTGCTCCGCTTGACAAATCTGCAGCTTTGGGGATTTCACCAGGGTTGCTTATTATTTACAGAACGTAACTTGAGACAGTAGAACAAATTTTTAGATTAAAAAAATCAAGTGGTGTGGAATGTTTTTAGCTGTGCAGACCAAACAGAGCAGTTTGCCAAGGGGGTGATGGACTAAATCAATGCAGTTTAGGCCCAGCACCAGTGGCACTGGGTTGGAGAACTGCTGGCCTTATCAACAAGAAGGGAATGATCTGTTATCACCAGGATCAGTGTCTGAATGTGGAGGGCACAGTGAACACTGAACTTGTACTCTGAAGTGCTTCTTCCATTTGAAAACAAAACCAAAACATAAAACCTTGGCTCAGAAATTGCCAAACCTTCAGAAATCCATTGTGGTGCCCGGTGCCTTTTTAGCAGTGGTTCTTTCTCTCTGACCTGCTTTCAGCCAGACATTAGAAACCAGTGTTCCCTGTAGTTAGAGTGTCTATGGGATTAAAAGGCCCTGTTCCATCCCCATTTTTAGGGTAGTCTTGCTTGCAGTGCTTCAGAACCCTCTCCTCAAGGTACTACAGAATATTAGAGAGGCTGGCACAGGGGAATGTTTGTCTGAAGGATGGTTCATGTAAAACCCACTGCACAGTGCAGCTGCTCTGTCCCAGTTACCCAACCTTCCTGAATGCAGGATGGAAGGTGTCTGAGCAAAACATTATTGATTGGCCACTGTTAACTAAAACCCTCCTTAGGCTGCAGACAGTCGCTCTTTGAACTTGTCAGAAGGTGCCATAGAGAGGTTTAACAGCCAACAGGGGCTTCTTAAAACAGTTATCTTTTGCCATTTTCCTGCTTTTGGAAGTTAGTAAGTAGGACAAGCAGCAAGATGTGAATTATACTGGTTGGAATTCTTTAATTTCTTTGGAACTTTGTCTCAATATTTTGCATTCATGGAGGTAAACACTTTTGTTTACTGCTTTGTAAGAGTCTAATAGGTAAAAACAGGCACGTGTTTGTTCACCTCTTGTGTAGGTTTAGAAAGACAAGAGTGTTGTACCTGATGCAGGTGAATCCTGCTTATATCTAAGGAATTTAAGGGGCAGGAGAGGGGACTGGCTCCAGAGCCATAGTATTTTAATAGCACAGCTCTAACCACTGCATTCAGGGTTGTCAAAAACTTGAGGGAAAACAAATTTTAAAAGGGTGCCCAGGCTTCAGGTGTGAGACGGGGCTGCTGAGGGGGAAAGGTGACAAGGAAATGAGGTTCCAGAGGAAACATCTGCAGATCATGGAGCCCAGAAGGTGAGTGCTCTCTCCTGGTGATAGGCAGCTTCAAAAGCAAAGGTAATGCTCTGTGGGACCTTCTTCCTGTCCCTGGATCAGAAAGGCTGAAGTTCCTTGTGCCAGGTTTTTACAGAGTCAGGATGGGAAGGGAGAGCACTAATCCAGAATGGTGCATTTGGCTGGGAAATAGGTAACAGCAGTAGCCTGGAAGAGCTGTGAAATACCATGGAGCAGCCCCAGAGTGATGCTGTTGGGAAGGGACAGGGAATGAAGCAGGGCTCGGCAGCCTGTAACACAATTCTTCAGGGGTAGGGCGTTCCAGGAGCTTGAAGGAATTCAGAGTATTATTTTTTAACAAAATACTGCTAAGGGAGGAACCGAGCCTGCAGTTCTGCAGTGCTGTGGCCAATATCAACCTCTGATGGCTGTCAGCCCACATGTGTGTGTCTTTATTATTGTCATTTTTAGTAGACACACAGAAGGGTAAAGTATGTTAAACCCTGCTATGGGGACCCTAATTCTGTCTTAATTTAACTGCATGTTCCTATTTCCATAACCATAGAGTTTGCAGTCTCCTGGCACTGTTCATTGGTGCACTCTTATTTTCTTTAGAGCAGTGAGAAAAAACAGTCAAATCAGTAAAACTGCTGATAAATACATCCTCAAACCTTCAGAGAGTATACTCTGCTCAGGTTACTTCTTCCTACTAATTTAACTACTTGCCCCTTCATTGTAGGCAAAATCCTTCTATTTTTATTATTGTATGGTTCTGTGTCTCACAGAAATATATGAGTAGACACCACATTTTCTAGAGCCAAGTCTTGCAGGATCTACGCGCCGTGTTTGTGAAGATCTGGGATTTTTGAAGGCTTTGTCACACCTCATATTTCGAAATGACTAGAACTCTGTGTGCAGACGGGTCAGTGGAAGGAAAGGCTGCAGCAGGTGATGTCTGTGTGTGTCTTGCTGCAGGACCCAGGCAGAACGAGTGCGGAAGCCGCGGTGTTGCAGGGGACCCCAGGGGCTCCTGCCCCGCTACCTGGAGAGCCAAGCAGAGGGACAGGAGCAGCTCTTCAAACTGACAGACAACATCCAGGATGAGTTGTGAGTACACAGCCACTTACACAGCTACTCTGAGTACTTCTGTTCTGTTTGCTGCCATCATGTCTTCATGTCTAAAAGTGCTTCACACACAGACACCTGTTCAGTTCTGGGCCCTCACCACAACAAGGACATGGAGGGGCTGGAGCGTGTCCAGGGAAGGGAACAGAGCACCAGGAGTGTCTGAGGGAGCTGGGGGGGACTCAGCGTGGAGAAAAGGAGGCTCATGGGGGACCTTCTGGCTCTCCACAACTCCCTGGCAGGAGGGTGCAGCCAGTCAGGCTCTGCTGTAACAGAACAGGGGACAGGAAAAGGGACAGGATGAGAGGAAATGGCCTGAAGTTGCACTAGGGGAGTTTTAGGTTGGATATTGGGGTAAATTTATTCATGGAAAGTCATAAAGCCCTGACACAGCTTCCCAGGGCAGTGGGTGCAGTCACCATCCCTGGAGGAATTTAAAAGCCATGTGGATATGGCACCTGGGGACATGGGTTAGTGGTGGCCTGGGCAGTGCTGGAGGAACAGTTGGATTTAATGGTCTCAGAGGGCTTTTCTAACCCCAGTTATTCTGTGACTCTACAGGGGATGTCACTTTGTTGGATTGGGGTCTAAAGGCATAATTTGTCACTTGCCTGATCTCCACCACAGTTACTGATCAGCTGTGTCAGGGCAGGGTGTCAGATGCTGTGTCTGTCACCCATCAGAGCATCTGCCAAGGCAGAGGGTCAGAATTGCTGATGCGGAGCTGGCAGAGGGAGGTACAGGTTCAGCAGGGTCACTTGGTGTCACCAGCATCACATGTGCCACTCCAGGTTCTGCCTGAAGGAGAGTTTGCAATTTGCCATTTACTTGTGGCCCTGTGAGTTCACACTCGGAGTATCCTGTTTCCATCTCCTTTCAGGATCTTTGTGCCTATTCAGGCTGGCTCTTAGGCAGGGAGACTGGAAAGAACCATTTGTGACCAAAAAAATCACCAGTGTAGCCCATAGCAGAGCAGTGGCCTTTGTCATCAAGTCACACTGTTCATTCACTGTGACTCTCGCCATTAGGAACATCATCCAACAGGAACACAGTGTTTCTTGTCATGGAAAATAAGTACAAAATTATGCCTCTGACTTTTATCCTAGTATCATAATCAGAAACACATTTAAAGACCTGATTATTTGCATATTTTCCTTCGGAGTTAAATCTGTAAAAGGGGGTTTAATACCTTGCTCTACTGTTCTAACTAAATGTTTCCACATTTTTTTCCAGTTAGGCTCGCTGTTTCACTTCTGGAAAATATTGTGTAATTACTTCCTGATGTTGTTAAAAACCCCACAAATTCTCCAGAGATCTGGTTGCTTCTACTTTGTTCTACTGGATCATGTTTCATTTAATTTTTCATTTTATTAATTTGAGATATTTTTAATAGTGTAGATGTATGGGTTTGAAAAAAAAAGTTGTATCTTGCAGTAGTATCTGAAAAGGTTAAAAATACCCGTTTTAAGAACTAGACACTGAGAAGAAAGTAACAGTTGGCAAGAGCAAAGGTAATGATGCATGACTCAAACTTAGAACAAAATGTAGAGCCTGAACTACAAATTAGCTAATGTTTCTGGGCTTCTCCATTAACTCACTGACCTCTGTTTCCATTCCTCAGAATATATACATGCCACCAGTAAAAGTCCTGTCAGGAGAAGTACATGCATTGTGTGGTGTTCTTCCAGAGCAGATGGAACCCGTGGTCAGTGCCCAGGTGCTGCCCCTGCACTCGAGAGCAGCTGTCAGTACCCCGTTTCTCCCCACACATGTCCCAGTGTCCCCATGGCGCTGTGACCCCACTGGATCCGGGGCCTCCCTCAAACACTCGTGTTTGATGTGCCTGTCCGGGGCATCAGGCTGTTCTTCTGCAGCTGTACTGCTGCTCTGGGTTTAAATTAAGTTTTCTGTGACACTTCATAAAAAATGTCACTCTCCATCCTACTTAACTAATTTCAAAGGCAGAACCTTGCCCCAGAGTGTTTGAACTCCGATGCAAAACTGCAGGGCAGCTGCTGGTTTCCGGAACTCTGTTAATGTTATCTTTCACCTGGGTTCCTCTAAGCTGAAACCTACTTTTCTCCCAGTTTGTTTTACTTAAAGGAACACAGTTCATTTATCCCATCCTGGAGCTTCATCTGGGGTAGAGCTGGTCGAAGCACGTTACAGGCCCTTTTTAATGAGGCTGGTTGTGCCCTTCTCAGCACTGACATGACAGTGTGGGCTGGAGTTGGTGTGTGCACCTTTCCCGGTGTCAGGGGAGCGAGGGCAGGGACACAGCACAGAGGGAAAGGCAAGTTCAGTGCAGAGCAGTGTCTTTGAGAGGACTGGGAATTCAGAATTACTGGAGTTACCCTTTTATATCACAAAAAGAAACCATGGCATGACCTCTTGCCATATTTTGGCTATTAACATACCTTTTATAGCTCTGGGTTTATTTGCCTACAGCTCAGAGTAGTTTGTGCACAGTGTTATTTAACTGGTAGAGCCAAGGGTGGGTTTGGAGATGGGGAATTTTTCTGTTTACCAGAAACACCAAGTAGTGACAAAGGTCACTGATTTCTAAGCCAGTGGTGGATTCTGCAGGATGTGAGGACAGTGGGGAGGTTTGTATGAGCAGTGGCTCAGAGGACAGCAACTGGGAACCTGGCTGACAGCAGGAGAATCCTCCTTTACAGATGCACGTGAGCCCTGGGGGCTGTCGGCAGAGCTTTATTACTCTATTTAGCACTACTCTGTTACTCTACTCGGCTATGATCTCACATTCAAGTCGCTGAATTTTTCAGCATTTAAAAAGCCCCACTAATGAGGTTCATTTCAGTAGTAAATGAGAAGAGGAGGAGAAGCATTTGTGTGTTCAACTTCCATTTCACTTTTGCACCTTACAATTACTCTTTTACACACCAGCCTTTTCAGCCATTATAACTCTCAGTATTTGTAACTCACTCTTCTTTCCCTCTTCCTATTCATCACTCAGTCTAATCTCCCCGGGGAAACCTGCTTGCTGCTTAACCTCTCACCCCGTGTTAAACAGCTAATTTCTCTTTTCTGCTACTGATCCTGGCAGCAGGTTCAACTTGGTTTGGTTTTGAAGGCAGGGAGGTGTGGGGAGAAGGGAAGCACAGGAAGGTTACAGGATAATGCTCTTGTCATAAATGTCTGCAAACCTTTCACGTACCAGTGCTGGAACTGAAGTTAGTTGCAATTAAGCTTCAGCATTAGGACTTGCAGTGCTCCAGAGCAAGGAAACTACTGTTTCTAAGCATTGTCAGAGGACATTTTTAAGTGTCCATGTAATGCCCAAAGCTGGTGGCCAGGCAGGCAGCACTAATATTTGATTTACAGCATGATCTTTTTATAACTAGGTGAGAGTGTCCTTCATCAGCTCCATTTCTAAAAGGCTTAAATTAAATACAGATGAATTGTACATGTTGCACTACTGCATTTTCTGATGGACTTCTGAACGTCACAGAACAGGTGAAGACACTGGATAATTTGCTATTTTTGGCTTTAAGCTAATGATGTTTTCTCCTTTGTTGCAGTTTCATTGCCGTGGAGAACATCGACAGCTACTGTGTACTCATCTCCTCCAAGGCCGTGTATTTCCTGAAGAGCGGGGACTGCACGGACAGGGATTCCATATTCCTGGAGGTCAGGTACGATGACTTGTACCACTGCCTGGTGTCCAAGGACCACGGGAACGTGTACATCCAGCTCACCAAGAAGGCTGTGAACACGAGCAGCGGTGTGGCCATGCCAGGCCCCTCCCAGCAGCGGCCCATGGTGAGGAGCTGGCACCCCTTTCCCCTTGTGCTCCCCTCGTGACCAAAGTGTTTTAGTCACAGGCTTTGTTCTGTCAGCACTGAAAACAGCTGCTGCCCAGGTTTCGATGACTGTAGAAGTGGCTTCCTAAACTCCTGAGAAAGCTGCAGAAAGGAAAACCCTAAAATATTCCTGCAGGCAGGGAAGTAACAGGAGGAAACATGTATTTACCTGTGAAAGGCTTTTAACTTTACAACATAAATGGAACTTGGGTACTTTGCTGTCTGTTTAATCTTCTCCTACATGTCCTATTTTTTTACTGTGAGGTCTCCAACGCTGGAACCAGTGTTTATGTTTTGTGCCATTACAGTAGTTGCCTGGGGGCTGTTCTACAGGCCCAGTTACAAGCTCACCCCTGACCCAAATCAGTTCACATTCCAAACAGGCCAGCCAGATAAAAGGTGGGAGGGGAGGCAAAGGAATTAACCTCAGATATGGCACAATGATCCTGCTCTCACCCTTGAATATCTCTGTGCACCTGGTGCTCCCTTGAGCTTCTTCCTTACTCCAGCCTCAGTGCTGAGAAGGAAACTCCACTGAATCCTCTCTGTCCCTCACTTCAAGTCTAAAATCTATTCTGTTTTAGCTGACAGCAGGAGAACATTAAGAAAAAACCCCTTTCTTTCTGCAGGTGAAAGTGAAATCGGAAGCTCTGGCAGTAAAGCTGTCCCAAGAAATCAACTATGCAAAGAGCCTTTATTACGAGCAGCAGCTGATGCTGAGACTCAGTGAAAATCAAGAGCAACTGGAGCTGGACTCTTGAAAAGCCACTTCCTCACTGCCAGACAGAGCTGCAAGTACCAGGCTGGAGCCAGAATTGTGTGACTAGAGAAGGAAAAAAATATAATTTTAGTATTTAAAGAAAACAAAAGAGGTGGCTTTTCTTTTTTATGCACTAGCTGTATAACAGAGGTGTAGCTGACACAGCTTTGGGTCTGGGAGAAGCCCTGTATTTTGCTAACATGTATATATGTACAAGTGTCCATGTAAATACCACGGGCAGCAGGTGTTGGTATAAATATGAGTCTGTTTACTGTGTAAAGAAATTAAAGGAGCTCTACTGAGTTGTACTGCACTACCTGACACAAGCCCATCTCTCTCTCTTGTCTTTTTTTTTTCCTTGAGAAAACTGATTTTCACAGTGCAGGAATGTAGATAAACCTTTAAAAAATAAAATGAAGGATTTATTTCAGCTGTTGAAGCACAGGTGTCCCGTGGTTTGGAGCTTTAACACTATGATTAGGGTGCATTAACACTGTGATTAGGGGGCATTGGTTGGGTTGTTTGGTGGGTTTTTTGTTGTTTTTTCTCTTAACTCTCTAGTACGGGTAAATACAGGGGACCTGGTCTTGGACTGAAATGTCAGCCTCTTCTTTAAGAAAAAAAATGAATTTTGATAAATAATACAGGGAAGATTCAGTTTTACATTCACAGTCTGCATCTCAAGGCCCCTGTTTCTGACTTGTTTTTGAAGTAGTTGAAGTGAGCAGCCCTGGAAATTGAATCTTTTAACTTCAGATTTTTCCTTCCCTCAGGTGGAGGAAGGGTGGGGGGAGAGGAGATCACCAACTTCTTGGACTTTACAACATCTTCAGAAGTAAACTTCTAAATAATAAAAATAGCAAGGATTTTTTTTTCCCAATGTTGTACATCACATCAGTATTTGTCTCATTAACTGTAACCACACTGAAGAGGGAGGAATGTGTGCTCTTAAACATCTTAACCCACAGGAACTGTGGAACTGGAATCCTCAGTGTCACATTTACTCCCTGGAGTTGCCAGGTTTGGGTATGAAGACACAACTCTCCTGTAAGTGCCGAGTAACCTACATTTTAAAGTGTTATTTTATAAACCTTTTGACTCAGTGTAAGCAGAGCTTTAAAAGGTAAAGTAAATTGAAGGTAAAGTCCTTTCATGAAGGCAGATGGGAATGTTTTGGTGCTGAAGGTTAGAATGAAACCAATTCTGAGCTCTCGTAAAATACTGAGCTGCTGAAGGTGGGGAGGGAAAACAAGGAGTAGTTCACTGCTGTGCTGAGCAGTTCCAGGGGTGGATGGAGTACTTGGGGTCTGTAACCATCCATGAGATGATGTGCAAACACCAGAGCAGTCACTGAGCAGTGGCACCCTTGGAGTGCCCCGAACTCAGAGAGCCATTTGTGTGAAAAAACATGTTCAGCTTCAAGGTGTAATAAAGAGTAGATGAAATAACACCTCAGCAGGGGCAGGGAGAAAGAACTGTCTCTACCTGGTAAAGAGATCCCACACAGCATGGAAATGACACCTCTCTGTATCTTCCTTCTCTACTCTCCTCCCTTTCCTTGCCTGTTTTCCCAGACCTCTCGTCCCCTTTACCAACCTGTCACATCCTGTCCTGTCCTTCCTTTTCCTTCCTTCTCCCATCCTTTCCACCTTTCCTCCTCTTTACTATCCTTCTCCCCCTTTTCCTGCCCTCCCTTTATACCACTTTTCTCCCCTTTACTGTCCTGCCCTCTCCTCCTGTCCTCTCCTCCCTTGCCCTTTTCCCTGGCCCATAGTTCTGCTCCAGTGCTCCTGCGCAGGTGAACAAACCCAGGGGCTGTGTTCACACTGTTCCTGCTGGAAACACCCCCACCCCACCCCACTAGGTGACCCTGTCACCAAGTCTTGACTCCAGGACACAGGCGTAACTTGTCTGCCCACTCCCGAGACAGGGAACGTCCTCACTTTCTCAAGGCATGAAAGGAACTGGAAAATACAAACTTTTAGACAGGGATGAAGTTCTGTGTGTCCTGCATCTGTGGCATGGTCACAGGGAAAACCCATTTTCCTTGCCATCATTGCTGGATCACGAATGATCCTGTTCCCAAGAGCTCCTTCAGCTTCAGGGGTTCCTGCAGTGATGGGAGCACGGGGCAAATGTGAACACCACCCTTCCCTCCCCTCTGCTCCTGACAGAGTCCAGTAACTGTGACGAGCCATCTGAGCAGCTCCAGTCCCAAAGGCTGTTTTCCAAAGCAGTGCAGTGTTTACGTTTTTGTGGGGAGAAGCTAAGTGGCTAAATGGGCCCCTTCTCAAACCAGAGCAATAATCAGACATTTCCCAGTGACAGGGACCTTTTGATCTCTTCACTATCTCATTTCCTAGACTGCATGATGCTTTTCAACATTTATCTATTTTCTCTTCAGTAAAATACTTTGTAACATCTTAGCCCAACTATATATGTTTTTAACTTCTTTTTCTCTCTAAAGCAGTTTAGTTTGAATCTGCTTCCTCCAGTGCACAACCCACTGGGCTGACAAATCCTCTCAGCCCTTGCTCTGTTTTTCTTCTCAGAGGAACCTGCCTTGGTCTGCTGCTCACAATGACTTCACCTCTGGTACCTCACACTGAAAAAGCAGCTTTCAGTGAATATACTCTCTTTAGATTACATGTTGCTGCACAGATATTTTAAAAAAACCCAACAAAGCAAAATCAAAGCACATTTTAATTAAGTCAAGAGCTGCTCAAAATCCACTTATACAAGTTTTCTTCTGACAATAACACTGTGCATGCGTGTGCTTCTGTACTACTTTTAATATATACACCCACTCCCAAATGTAGATACACTTCAAAATTCTCTTGAAAAGCAAAGGCTGTGTTCCAAACTCCTCTATTCCACCCTCCTAAAGGCAGGGTTGTTTCAAAGAAAGAACAATCTTATTTTTCTGAAAATAAATACAATAAAATAAAATATAAAATATAAAGTATAAAACAAAATAAATTAAACAATAATTAAAACAAAATAAAATAATAAAATGTGACCAGAGCTTCAGACTCCAGTCCAGATTGCTGCAGCATTCCAGCTCGGCAGCACACTCTTACTCCACGTTACAATGCTTAATTTTATCAAATGCAGGGCTGGGACAAAGCACTTCCACCTCCCCTTGTGTTACAGGTTTGCCTTTCATGCAACCCATCTCTTAGAGCTGCTGGTGGCCTCCCAAATGGTCTGACGGCTTTGACAGAGGGCTCAGGACAGCACAATCCCACCTGCCTTCCCTTGCCAGAACGATCCCTGGCCGAGAAAATGTTTTGTTAACAGGACTCAGAGCAGTTTGACCACACAGAGTTTTCGTGGTTCTCCAGCAGCAGATTTTCTGGAGTGGGAGAATGTGAGGCAAAGCCAGCCCCAGCTGGGGCTGTGACCAGCCCTGCTCGTGCCTCGGTGCAGGAGGGGGCAGAATCTGACAAGGATTCCTGCCAGAAAGAAAAGGTTACTCATTAACCACTGACAAACACTGGGGGAAAAAAACAGTCATTGTTTTGCTCAGTGGAACCACAGCACATTTTTGGCCAGAAATACAAATGCTGTGGGTACAAACTATAGTTCCATTAGAGGGGTCAGCTCTGCTCAGGGCCTGGAGGCACTCAGGATGAACAGAGCATCAGAATCCCAGATTGGTTTGGGCTGGAAAGGACCTTAAAGACCATCTCTGCCATGGGCAGGGGCACCTTCCACTGTCCCAGATTGCTCCAAGCCCCGTCCAACCTGGCCTTGGGCACTGCCAGGGATCCAGGGGCAGCCACAGCTGCTCTGGGCACCCTGTGCCAGGGCCTGCCCACCCTGTGCCAGTAACACATAATTAGCACAGAACACAGCGTCACACGGGGTTGGTGTGTGTTTGGGTTTTGGGGTTTTCTTCCGTGTAGCTGACACGCCACTGCCCGACCCTGTGCCCTGCACAAAGCGTGGGTAAGAGCGGCCCTGTCCCTCAGGCCTGCTCTGGGCTGACTCAAAAGCTCTGAAAGGCCACGGGCCAAGTAAACAACTTCCATGTGCGTTTCCATTTTGGATAAATGGCTGGGTCACCCAAAGGACAAGGGCTGTGGACGGGAGCTGCAGAACAATGGGTTCTGAAAATGCCAGCAAAAAAAGTCCCCTGCATGCTGCAGCTGTACAGGAATTCCAACAAATAAAGGAGAAATCCATCATACCATCTATCCCTCAGCCCTCCAGACACCGCAAAAAGCAAACATTTGCTCTGCCCCGGGAGGGTGACTCACCATTCTTAAGCACTGTTCCTCCAAGGCCTTTGGCAAGCAACCTACATCCAGCCGTACAAACCACCAGGTATCAAAGTAATGATGTAGCAAAAAACCTGTGCCTGCATGCAGATTTAATGGGAGGAAAAAAATAAAATTATTTTCACAAGTAAGCCACCATTTGCATGACAAGACTCTCCCAGCCTTCTTTTGGCAAGGCCAGGCCCTTTCAGCAGCTCCAGCAGCAGAAGCATCACCTCTGATGTCTCCCCTCTGCCAATGGGCAATTCTAGGCCCTTCCACTCACCCTTTTTCAGGACTTCTCTGAATCTCAAAGTATGGAGGAAAGAGTACGTGAGGTAAACATCCCAGAAATGTGAAGATTCTATTCAGCACTACCGTCTCTGCTAGAACACAATTTGTGGTGTAATAGCCCTTACACGATCCTTCAAAGGATTATCCAAAGACAGCGTCCTTAGGCCCCCAGTTCAGACATGCAAATGTGCTAGAATTTTGTGTATAAATGGGCACAATCATTATTTCTGACCTGGCTCAGTACAAAGCTGACTCCAATCATGCTATTTATAGTCACAGAATTGTTTGGGTTGGATGTTTCCATGGATGGGGCATCTACCACCACTCTGGGTAACCTGTTACAATGCCTCACCTTCACTGTAAAATTTCCTTATATGCGGTCTGAGTCTACTCTCCTTCACTTTAAAACCATTTCCCCTTCTCCTGTGGCTGCAGGTCCTGCTAAAAAGTTTGTCCCCATCTTTCTAGTAAGGCCTCTTGAAATGCTGGAAGGGGCTCTAAGGGGCTCTAAGCCTTCTCTACTCCAGGCTGGTAACCCCTGGCTCTCCCAGCCTGGCTCCAGAGGGGCTCCAGCCTTTGGAGCATTTCTGTGGCCTCCTCTGGACCTGCTCCATGTCCTTCCTGTGCTGAGGGCTCCAGACCCAGGTACATTTCCTGCCTTTCCTTCCTCCTGTATTGGGTGCCTCTAGTCTGTAACCAGCCTCAGCAGACAATAAGATGTCACCTTCACATGGGACCTCCTTTTGTGGCAGGAGGTTCCATTCTCACAGTCATCATTCTTTGGTGTTACTACTCACACATTTTGCCTCACTGAACTCTAAACCCAACTGATCCTGCTGATTCCGTCCATAAAAAAATTATTTTAAACCAGACCAGTATCTACCTGGAGAAATTCTGTGCTGTTGATAAAACCTTGCAAGCAAAAATAAACAGTCGCCAAGGTCATAATCACACTGACATCACACCAGAGCTGACATTTGTAAGCAGGTTTAAAAGCCAACTCCCCAACTTTCAGCTTCCTGATTTCAAACACTAAAATCCACATTACATGTACAACTTCACTCACCTTTCTTTCTTTCCACAGACACCTTTTTGCCTCTCCTTTGAGCACACACCAGAGGGAAATCAACATGCAGAAGAACATACACCACCCAGAACACATCTTAGGCCATCCAGAAATTCCCAGCGCAGTGCTGGGAGCTCTCCCAGTCTCAAAGACCAGCACCCATTGTCAAAGCAGAGCTCAGGGGTGGCAGCATCAGTGACAGCTCAGCACTGCTCGTGTGCCTCAGCCTTGTGTCTATATTCACTCCAAGATTATCCAGTGTCAATTTGCTGTGGGTTCCAGTGGAAATAAGCCCCTCACAGAGCACAGGAATCCACATCCACACCTTGGATAGGCCAACCAGCTGCCGAGGCTCCCGGGGGGCAGCAGTGCTGTGGCAGAGAGCAGGTTTCACTGCACCTTTCACACACAAATACTGAATTAGGCACCACTTCTGACAGAAAACCCATCACTGAGTGACCACGGACTCAATCCCAGGGCCTGTGCACCCACAGGAAGCACATCCCCACCTTTCCCAGCGAGCACCCAGCGAGCACAGCCAGCCACGGGGGACAGGCTTCCACCGCAGGGCACCGGGGGAGCCTCGGAACTCCAGGGCGAGCAGGGAGCACTTCTGGAGGCCTGGCTCCTGTTCAGAACAGAAATGTTTCCCTTGGCTTGTGCAAGTTTGCCGGGACTGAGCACGGTGGAGGCTGGAGGAGCCAGTTTTCCATTCCCCCTTCCATTACTCTTTTTGATTGGCATTTTAATGAGGGCGCCGGGGGTCGACCCCCTGCCAGGGGGCCGGTTCATGCCCCGTTTATCTCACAGTCCATGTAAGACTAAAATAACACGCCAGGCTGAGTTTCACTGGCTTGTGATCCCACAGCCCACCGTGATGGATTGAGTGACTGCAGCAAGTTGGCAGCTAAAGTGTGTTGTAACAGTATCTTTCTGTCAGCGCAACACAATGGATTTGCTGATTCCCGGGCTTTTCCCGGTGTTCGCCGTTACCATCGGCCCACGAGTTCCTAAAGTTCATTTTCCAAGGGGCTGCAAAGTGATAATAAATAACACAGCAAAGGTTACTCCAAGCTTTTCTTCCCCTCAAGTGCCCTACTGCTGGCGCAGAGGGGCTGTGGTGCCAGCTGTACCACAGGCACAGGAACAGCCCTAAACCCACTCGCTCTTCCAGAAGGGAGGGAAGGGGCAGCTCTGCTGCTCTTTTGTGGGCGCTCATTCTGCTGGGCCAGCACAGGGCTCCTCTCCCCAGTGGGACAGCCCCAGGGGGGCTACACTAAGTTCTCTCCAGAAGAAAACTCCCTGGAGGCTGAACTTCACAGGCTGCAGGATCAAGACCAACAAGCCACTGGCCTTGACATCATCTTACTTATTTGCACCAAAATAACCCATAAATTCACTAGAATATCCAGGAATCCTGTATGAGGCCGGGATTTCACATTAGATACTTTTCTTTAATATTCTAAACATTTTGTATCCTCATACCTCCTCTATAGGAAAACCTCAAACAAAAGGGGTTTTTCCTTTAAAAAAATGGAGTCTAGGAAATGAACTGTATTTTTTTTAAGTCATCCAAAGAGGCCCTCCACTTACTGAGACCTTGTCTCTGTGTCCTGTTTCATCAATATCCCTTCATTCTCCTTGCCACTGTCTGCAAAGTAAAGAACTTCCCTCAAACACTGGGGAGAACACTCTAATTTTTGGTTCTTGCCATTCCAGCCCCTCCTGGCAAGAGCGAACAAATGAGCTCCACAACAGAAGGGGTTCCTTACTTCCCGTATAAGAATTTTTGACAGCACGAATTTCAAACTAATGACTCTCCCACCCCCCAACAACCAACAGTCAGACCAAAAACCCACCCCTGGAGCTAATAAATAGGAAGGGTGAAGCTGTCTCCCTTGCTTAAGACAGCTCTGTAGATCTGTATGGCTACAGTTTCTTTAAGGCCTTGCATAAGACAGTAACACAGCCAAAAATAGCTCCAAAATCAACTTCAGAGCTTCAGCTGCCGTAATGTCAGTGCATCCTCAAATATTTCATTGTGGGTACCTAGAACCCTTTTCCATCCCTGCGCTCTAGATCCATCTCACTCTGGGCAAAACCAAGTGTGTTCCTACCAACAGAAGAAATCACTAGAGAGAGACTGAGTAGAGAAGGTAGGAAAATGAGAATACAGATGTTGAAGGGACCCAAAGATCAAGCAAAAATGCACCAGGATCCGAAAAGAGAACATAATGAGGAAAAGGGGCCAGACTGAGGAGCTGTTTGAAAAACCCACTGCTCTCAATGGCAGCTGTTTGTATGGACCACACAAATCACTGCACAGTGTAGATTTCAACTTACAGTGCTGGAGAAATTAGCCTCATGAGTTGAGGAACTTTATTTGTGAGAGAAGAGACAACCACAGCCCCCACCAGGAACAGCAGCAGCAGCACTCGAGGCTGTTCCTGGCGGGAGCCTCGGTGGAGTGTGGAGCTGGTCCTGTGCTGCTCCTGGAAGCCTGTCCCCCATGGCTGGCTGTACTTGCTGGGTGCACTCTGGGAAGGGTGTGGATGTGCTTTCTGTGGGTGCACAGGCCCTTGGGTTGAGTCCTGTGATCCTGTACAAACTGCTCCAGAGACCCCAGCCCGGGCCTGTGACCCCAGCCCCGCAGGCTGCAGGTGCAGCACTCAGCCAGCCTTGAAGTGGCCACCCCGGAGCCTGCCAGCAATGCCAGCACAGCACAGGGAGGGGGATGTGCTGCCAACACCGTGTGAAGCTGGCCTGGAGCTGCCAGTGGTCCCTCTACCTCCCAGGTCCATTCCAGCTCAGGTCTGCCCCTGCAAGCTGCTGCAGCCAAGCCCTAAATGTTCCTCTGGGGAGAGCCAGACACTTGCACCTTAACACAGAAGAGGGCACACTGAGCCTACAGCCAGAAAGCCTGGGAAATATTAGGAAAAATGAGTGGGTGGGGGAGCTCAAGGGACCAGTGGGAGGATGCGGGAAATCAGTAACACTGATCTGAATAACTGGTAACAATTATTAGATCTCTTTTGGTATGAATCATCTCAGAGACTCATCATTAAATGATGTCACTCAAGGGGCAGTAAAAATACAGCAGAAGCTGCCAGCCTGCCATGACAAGGGTTTGGAGCCACAACGTGATTGGCCAAACAGGTCTGGGAAGCTTCACCAACACATCGAAAAGGGAGCAGGTTTCGTGGAGAATAGACACTCTGACAGATTAATCAGGCAAATTTGTCTTTGGCAAGACTATGATATTACTTAGAGCTCTGATGAATTTGCCTGAACTGCTGGAGAAGGAGTAGCCTCACTTATCTGATGACCACTGACCTTGTCATTGCCCCGTCCCCTCCCCAGGGATGGAATTTGCATTTGAAGCTACAGGTTGTAAAATCAGCCAGCCAGAACCGTCCTGAGGGAACAAAACCAAACCAGAACAACAACACAACAGCCCAAACCAAGCAAACAACAGAGTGAATTTGAACAGAATCTGTTCTCTGGGTTCACCAAACCCACCCAAGAGCTCCTGTCCTTGCAGGGGAAGGGGCAGCAGAGGTGGTGCTGCTTTGCGCAAATCTCAACTCCTTTTATCTTCTTAAACAACTGCAGGAGAAGAAAAACTCCTTGATCAACAACCAGTAGCATCAGCAGGCTCAGGAACTCAACAGGAACCACACCACAGTCCCTTTCCCCACACCTTCCACTTAACACACCCCCTTTTCCCAAACTGCAACATAAAACACCTTGAAAAATCCATGTTTGCTTCTCACCTGTGGGCAAAACACTGGATGCTGTCAGTCACCTAAACCCGGCAGTGGCTGAGGAGCTGGGTGTGAACAAACATTCACAGGTAGTTCCAAGAATTTCCCAGATCCAAAATGGGGGTGGAAACCATCCCAGTGTGTGGAGCAGAGCAGGAGGCAAAGCTGAAATTATTCACTGCTCCAGGAAGGCTCGTGGCTTCCCAAAGTCTGGGATTATCTCCAGGTTGCTTCCCTTTTCAGACACACAGCTCCCAGCATCTACCATCCAGAAGTGCATTGCCATTAAGAGTTTCTTAAGAGGGCTTTACAACAATTTCTTTTTACTTTTTGGAGTTTTATGGAATTTAGGTACACACAGAGAAAAATATAGGACTTGGCTGCTGGAAATGCTGTGCATTAGGGAGCTGCTATTGGTTTCAGACCTTCCTTACCTATGATGAGAGAAAAGGGAAAAGGAAGATTGGAGAACTCGAGAGTCGCAATTCCAACACAGTGCTTTTCAGCCCAAGACTGAAGCAATGCAAGGTATTGCTCTCCAACAAATCTGTCACACCACAAACCAGAGAGATGGTCTAAGAAAGAAGAACAAAAACTTCGGGCCTCACCACTATGCACTGATTGTGATGGAAGAACTACTTAAAATCCAGGAACTTTAATTTGCTTGGAGCTTTCTGGGGAGGAGGGAGTGGAGACAGTGGGGATTTAGGGAAGGGTCAGGAGAAGAAGTCCAGCACTTGTTCCACACGTGCCTCTGGAGCACAGCCCATTTCAGCAAGGTGATGTGAGTTTGAGCCAAGTACACCATGTTGAATTATCGGTATCTATTATTAACCTAAAAAAATTAACCTTGATGGTTAGCATAATGCAATGTTTTTACAACATCTGTCAGCAATTATTTGTATTTACTTGTGCTGCAAATGCAGAAGAAAAGTCAGAGAAATAAACACCAGAATTCCCACCAGACTTGTGTTTTCCCACAAAGAATCTCTGTCATCCCTGTTTAGGCACTCACATTTGTTCCTTGCCCTCTCCAGCATGGAATTTCTTCCCAATCCTCTGTGACCAGTAATTATCAGTCCTCCTTTACCCTGCAGCGAATACGGACTAACCCCTCTGCAATCAGTGGTGTTAACTTCAGGGTTCTCGAGACGGAAATCAGAACTATGATATTTCTTAGATTCCAAACGGTTCCTGCTCTCCCTTGGCCATGCCTTACCACAGCAAGAAGGGAGGCAGGGAGAGCAAGGGTTGTGCTCCAGTCGCACTCCACCTGTGCAAGGCAGGGTGAGGAACAGGTTAGCTGGGGTGAAAAGTTCACTGCAAGCTGAGCTGTCTGTTTCTCTTGCCTAATTTATCCGATATTTGGCTAACCTTGCTCTGAACCCAGCCCCCAAGACCCCCTTCCTCTCATCCCTCCCCAGCGGGTTGGTGTCAGCCAAAGACACCGCCTCTAATTCCCTTCTCCCTGACCCTGCGAGGGGAGCGGGGGCTGGGACACAGGGCCAAGCACAGAGCACAGCCCGAGCACTGCACAGATAATCATTATTTATGCTCTAAACTTCAACAGGAGCAAACACAAAAGCCCTACAGTCAGCAACATTGCCTGACACTGTGTTCCAGCTTATCAGCCTTCCCAAGGCTGGATGGCACCCTCCCTGCACCCCCACCTCCTTTGCAGCCTCTGGCTCTTACAAGGATGCCACACTTCCTAAAGTGGATGACAACAGATGCCTGATCCCCCCGGCAGCCCTCGCCAGGGGACTGGCACACAGATCCCACCACCGCAGCCTCCGAGGTACCAGTTAAACCAGTCTGTCCAGCACCTCGTTTCTGCAGCTCAGGATCCTCCAAAGGAACATGACAGATGAATTTAAATTTTGCAAAGCACAGAGCAGAAGCTGCAGTGACACAGAATATGAGCAGGGAGGTCCTAAAGGGCTTTTCTCACCCGAGGAAAGGCTGGAGGGTATCAAGATGAGCTACTGCTGCTCCTCGGAGAACAGGATTCCCTGATCCACCTCTATGCATCCATAAGCTACTCATCCTGCAGAATACAGCCAAGGTTGTGCTCAGAAGCTGCTGAGCAGCTTCCCTTTCCCTGGCAATCTACAGCTTCCCAACCCCTCCTGCCCCTGTGCCCAAAAACTGGGTGACAAGAACCCCTGACATTGCCCCTGCTGTGCAGGGCACTGCTCTGTGAACACCCTCACAGCACCTCTTGATTCCACACGTCAGAGCTCGGCGCTGGTGATGCAAACTGCTGGAAAAACTGCCCGGAGCACGCGTTTCTGGCAGGCTCTCCTTGTTTTCCTGCTGTGCTCAGGACTGTTCCCAACGCTCTCCAGGGCAACACAAAGTGTATTTGATGGGCTTCTCAATGACTGGGCACAACTTCAGATCGGGGCACAAACCAAACCTGCCGAGCTGTCCCTGCTCCACTGAGCAGCTGCTGCTCCCTTTGGTGTTTAACCTCGGCCTGCCCAGAATCCACACTTCCATTCCCACTGCTGGCACGCCCTGCCGCCGTGAGAGGGTGACTTAGGATGTGCCTAAGACTCTGCTAATGGAGCAGAACAAATGTTTCCTGTAAACCTTAACTTCATCATTTTTGACCTGATGAAGAACCTCACAGCCATGCCATGGCTTTGATGCATCTGAGCTGCCTCAGATCCAGGAGACACTCTCACAACTCCTTATTTTCATAATCTGTATCATCAGAGTGCCCAAAACTCCATTACAGTGTGTCTGCACACACAAAGTTCCTGTCCCACTGACAGGGAGGGCAGAAACAGCCTGACAGCCTTACAATAAGTGGAAATTCCTTGTGGTCTAAGAATAATATTAAACTTGTTTCTCAGGGTCAGCAGATGACCTCGCCTTGACACATGGCTTCGTTTCTCTGGAAGCAGTGCAGACTGGCCTAGTTCTGATGTGGTCACTAATTTAGTGGCACCATCCATTCCAAACTTCACCACTCCCTGACCAAAGTAGCAAAACACCAGTTTACAAAGAGTACTTTGAAATAAAAACCCCCGGGCCCTTACCAAAGCACATGATCCAGCACCACCCTCCCCATCTAACACTCCATGTTTTCAAGGCATGAAAGTTGTTGAGAGGAGCCAAGTAAGGTTGTCAGGAAGACACAAAATTTCAAACTGCTACCTAAGTAAACTGAGGATACACAAAAACCCCCTCAGCCCACGTGGCGTAACTCCCCTGGTGCCTGCAGTGCTCAACAGTCGGGCGAGTGCAGGTACTCACCGCTGCCTCCACACAATTAATCTATTAAATAACAAACAACATATAATTGCCACACAAGGAATCCTGGGCGCAAACTTTGTTATAGATTTTAACACCTCTTCAAAACTGCTGAAATTGGTCATGGGTGGGTAAAAAGGCACAGGATTGTTACAAGAGGTGAGAGAGAAAGTCAACCACAGAGCTCAGTGCCACAGATCCCAGTTTGCTCCTTCCAGTCACCACACAGAAAAGCAAAAATACTTCAAAAGATGTCATACCCACATAATTAGAGGCAAGCTGAATGCAGTGAAGCTCAAATAGTTTACAGGTGCAGCTTACAAATCACCTAATTTAAAAAAAAGACTGCACATACTTGATGCAGCTATTTTAATAATTCAGGCCAAAACCCCAGAGTTTGTTCACAACAGAAAAGAGCTTGTGAAAACCTTGAGAGAAACAACTTTCACTTTAGAAGTACAGGAGGGCAATTAACAGGTCAAGCTTCAAAGGAAATCTATGTCCTCTTCTCCATGTATCCAACTTAGAGGCTTCTATTTGTGGGGGGAAAACCCAAACAAAACCAAGAAAAAACCACAACAAACAAACAAACCCCTACACCTCCGTCCCCTGCTCCCAAAAAACCATCCCACATCATGAAAATGTAAGAGGGCAGCAACTGGAAATTCAGCCTTTCAGCCTCTCAGGGAGCTTCTTCAGCTCTTGCAGTCTCCCGAGGAAGATTTCTGTCCCCCATGACAGCAGACAGACCCTCAGAGACACAACCCTCCCCCTCCTGGCACTCGGGACACAATTCCAGTGGCTGCTGTGGTTGGAACAGGCTCAGCTTGGACATCGCCCCTGAACTCCAGGGTCAGGCACCACCAAGAGATCCTGGGATGATGCCTAACAACAAAGGAATTAAGTGAAATCAGCCCAGTTGGTTGGAGCATGGTCCTCATAATGCCAAAGTTGTGGCTTCAATCCCTGTACAGGCCATTCCAGAGTTGGACTCGATGGAGGACCCCCTTGGAGGTCCCTTCCAATCCAGAATTGTCTGTGATTCTAAATTAAAGCCAAAGATGGGGAAACCCATGACCCTGACAGCCTTCGACGAGCTGGTGAGGAGTGCTTGGGGTTCTGGGGTTTCTCAACCCCTCTGGGATTACCCTGAGGGCTCCACAACCCACCCCTTCCCATGGCTCTGAAAGGTTCCACTGGAGCCCCACCCCTGGGATGCAGAATTCCAGGAGATAAATGTGTATGTCTCAAACACTGGGAGCAGGGCGGCTGTGGAGCCACCCGAGGGCTGTTGGTAATAACAGGCAGGGGTTGCTGTTGATCACAGACGCTGGTGATAACAGACAGGGACTGCTGCTGATAACACGCCGTGAGAAAGAACAAGATGTGGCTGGAGGAGGGGCCATGCGGAGGCAGGGCAGCACTAACCTGGGACAAACATCCCTGTTTGTGCTCCTGGAAACCAGCACGGCACAGGTGCAGGAATGAAGCTGGGAACTGGGCAGGGATTGTAAGGGGGATCAAGGTCACCAGAAGCCCACAAAGCCTCTGACCCATTTCCAGAAAGGTCTGAAAGAACATCCATGACAGCTGATCTGCACAGAAACTGAGAAAAAACTCCTGACAACGGGAAACCCTGTCCATAAAAAAGGACCCCCTCAAGCCTGGGTGGTGTCCCCAGGATCCTGGACACCCCATCAGAGACACGGCAGCCCTCATTTGCCTTCGTTGGTTTGATACCAGGACTGATGCACTGGATCTGTGCTGAGACCAGGAATGACATCCCAGTAGCTGGATCAATGCTGGGTCCAGGCCTGGTGATCCATCCTTCCTTCCCTCCCCCCAGGGTGGGATGTCACACGGGCCCTGTGCAGCCCCAGGGGCTCACTGGCTGCACAGTGGTGCTGGCGTGGCTGGGGCGGGCGGGTGGCAGGGGGACAGCCCTGGACAGCAGCACTCGGTCCCTTGGCCAGGGACATCCGGGGGCCACAGCCAACACCGACCAACACGCGCGGTGCAGCACCTACAGAGCAACAAAACAGGAGAGATCGCTCACATGTGGGATCTATTAGGGCATTTCGAAGGAATTCACGTTCATTGTTTCCCTTGAAATATAAAGGTTATAAAACTTAACGGCCACATGACAAGGAAACTATATGAAACACTCAGAGATTTACAGAGCGACTGCTCAGCTCTCGGGGCATGTGGCTGGAAATTGCTGGGCAAAAGCCAACAAGCTCCATGGTCTGAGCTTTTGGGCAGTTTTCTTATTTCTTCCTTTCTTTTCCTGACCTTGCAGACTGGTATTCGGTTACCACAGCAGCTCCAAAGTCAAACAGAAACACAGCTTGTATCTTCTTTCAAGTTATTTATTTCTTTTGTCCTGTTAACATTAAGTAATGAAAGGAATTGTAAGGATTTTGAAGGGGGGGGAAGGAATGAAAGCAGGAGAAAGGAAAAAAAATACGGACATAATGGCTTAATTTCTCACAGCATGTGCAGCACAAATGAACAGTAAACAAATCCCACGGAAAAATGCAAACAAAGGCTACGTTTGCTCAAAGTTCCAAGAAAAGGGCCCATCATGAGTGCCCCTGAACAAACATTTCTGTGATTAAACCTTCAGAGCCTCTGTGTGATTTCTAGGCCAGTTCAGCACAGCAGATACCTTCCCCCTTCTCCCAGAACATCCCTGGGCTGGAGCAGCCACAGGGCTCAGTTTCCAAGCCTTGTTTTGGTTTAAGGCATGGAAATGTTGTAATTACAGCATTAAGAGGCAGCAGCAATCTAATCCAACGAGTCAAGGGCAAGTGTGAAAATCTGATTAGAGATTTGCCACTGGGGTTTGTCTATACAGAGTGAAAAAATTAAGGAACAGATCATGAACAAATACCATATTTTGCTGGGATTTCTGACCCCTCTTGTGGCAGCCCCAACCAGGTCAGAAACTCGTGATGTCAGCTGCCACCAAAGGCCTTTGGGTGACCCGAAGGGTTGTACCAGCAGTACAACCATAAATGATCTGGCTGTGTGACACCAGGTGAGACTGTACCATTTTCTGTGTCACCCTTCCTGTGTCTGTAACAAATGGGAGTGCTCTGGCAGGGCCAGGCTGGCACAGGTGAGAGTCAGACAATGTGCTGGTAGTGCTTTTCCTGCATTTCCTTACTTCCCAAACTTCAGCTGCAGCACAACTCTAATCCACTTTATTTTCTTAAATGAACCAAGGGTGAGTATGCAGCAACAGAAATCCCAAAGTACCATCATGCCATTCCCCTCATGGAAATATGCCATGCCCTGATGTCGGGAGGTCACTCTCATTTTAATGAACTCTTTCCAGGATTTCCAGTGTGATTATTTTCCCTCTGATGATCTGAGGCTGAGAGACGAATCCAGTGAAAGAAACAAAACCAAACTCTGAAAATTTTCTACTGTAAGTAAAGGCAAATGCACTTTTGACAGTATCCCAAGTTAGGGTTTTTTCCCTTGAAAATGCCTATAGGCACGTTTTTGATCACAGGATTGGAAATATGTCATGAGAACACACTGAAATACTCGTTTGCATTAACACTGCTGCCAGAAGCCATCTCACAGTCATCACCAGACATACTGGAGCCCCTGGAAAGCTTTCTGTGGGATTGGAAGGCATCCAGCCAGAAGAAAGCAAAGCCACCATGTGATTGGGATGGCCAGTTCCACAAGAAAACTACATTAATGAATGGCAAGTGCTCAAAACAGAAGTTACAGTGAAGAGCTTGCAAGGAAATCACTGGCCGAGAACCATTATGTGCACAAAGTATTTGATAAATAAAAATCTGAAAGAAGTCTATGTAAAAATTATCCATTGAGAAAAGAGGCTGATTTTACAGCAAGGATTGCCCATGTCAAGCAGCGCTGCTGGCTGTAATAAAGATCACTGGAATACAAGTTGCTCATCCAGCCTTAGAGGATGTGTACCTTAGACTGCAAAAGGACACTCTGAAGTATCTTGAAAATAACCTATTTTACTATTTGTGTATGGTAAATTATCAGAAGAAATCAGCAGTGCTGGGTATTGGGGCTTGCACCATATTTTTATTTTTCAACAGATGACGTTTACCTTATGATTCCCCCTCTAACCATAAAGTGAGGTTCTGGCCACCCACTCCCTCCCAGTCCTTCCCAGTTCAAATTCGGATTGTGTAGGTGTTAAACAGAATGTGCAGTTATGAACAGAAGTAACAGCTCTCTGGGGTTTAGCTACACTTCATGCTTCAAAGGAACAAATCTGAAGATATTTAGGGCAATTTGCAGGGTTAATATCTAAGAAGGTGTGCACAAGGCACAGGTGAGGCACTGCCTGAGGGGAGGGTGCAGAGATGAATAATCTGCAGGCACAGCATTCTGGCTCAGGAGCTCTCCAAACACAGCCCTCTCCAACAGGAACAATTGGAAGAGACAGATGAAATGATGAAAAATGAAGGGATCAGCAGAAATCAAACCTAATATAAACCCAACTAAAATAAACTCAGCATGGCTCCTGTGGCTCATTCAAAAGCAGCTCTTCTCCAGTGAACTCAGGTCAGGGGAAAGATGGAATAGAACTTCCTCTGCTCTGTGCCTTTAGGAGCCACTGGCAATTCTGACTGGCAATGGCAAGAGGTTTTTAAAGGGAAATACTGAAGATTGCAACTCTACCTCCTATGCTGCATCACAGGAAATCTGACATCTCCAGCCAGAAAGCATAACTGCTCCTAAGTCCTGGGCTTCAGAATTTGAAAGAATTAGCATTATTTTCATAATTGATGTGGGGTCAGAGCTGTGTGTACTTGCCCGAATTCAAAGCCAAGTGACAGTTTTTACATACGAAAACTTACAATTCTGTAATTTATTCTTAAAACTGGAATGAAGATGCTTTGACTCTGCATGTGTAAAACAGAACAAGGTCAGGAGGCTCAATGCTGTATCCCCAGGATGATGGAAGCAGAGCATTCTATTGCACAATTAAGTTGTTTGTAAATTATTTATGTACTGTTTAACATATGTAGAAACTTTTGCTACAGGACATCAACACTGGGATTTTTTAAAATTATTTTTCTGCATCAGCATCAGATGGCTTCTAAAGAAATTCAAGGCTATATTTGATCATTTGTTAAACCTCAGCTAGAACAACAGAGAAGCTGAATGCGGTTTAGGGTTCAAAAATATTATAATAGTTGATGTGGGTGAAGAAGGTTTTTTGGCTATAACAGACAGTTGAGAAACATGTCAGACTGCTTCTACTGAATAGTCAAAAATATCAGAATATTGAAAGTTAGAGACTATTCAGCCACCAAAGCACATGTGATAGTGCTTGCTCATGTCTCTCTCCACTGTCTTTTGCACAGTCCTTAGAACAGGAATACAATATTGCCTGGTTCCACAAGTGTTCTCCATGAATTTGCAGCTCTGATGGGAGTTCAGAACAGAACACAAGGTATTTTATTGCTGGGAAGGAGAGAGCCAAGCAAAAGCTCAGAGACTGACTGGATCCCGTTTAATCCTATGGCTGAAATGAGTCAAACATATTCCTCCACATTTATTACCATTAACAAGGGGAGATGTGGCCCGAGACCTCAAGGAACCAGGCAGGAGCTGCTATGGCTCCTCTTTCTGGTACTTGAGAGACTCCTCCATTCTCTACAGATGACACTGACCCAAAGAATTGCTTTGTTCTCTGATGGATGGATCTCATTTTTTTAAAAAAAGCACCTATTTTGCTACATTTAACAGCTGAGAGAGCAGAGATCATGAGCTTGTCACCTCTGCTGCTTATTTGTAGTAGGCAGGTTGAAGGGGGTGTGAGACTATGGAGTGAACTGACTTCCCTGTGCCATGTCCGCAGGGAATCAGCATTCCCAGCAGGCTCTGGGAACAGGAATTATGTGTTTGGATATCACTTTTTTCCCATTATTGCCATTTCTATCTTCTGTTAACATTCTTCTGACATGAGCCCTTTTTTTCTTATTCCATATGACAGCAGTATTCATGTAGCCAGAACACTCCAGAAACCCCATCACCCTGCACTTCCTTCAGTCCTCTCTGCACAAAGGCACTAATAGCTGACTTTCCCGGAAAAGATAGCAAGGAATTGCCTCCTTATCCTACAGCTGAAGTTAATGCTGCCATGTGCCAGCCCCGTGTCTGGGAACACTGATCAGACCAACGGTGATGCCCAAGGGCAGCTGGTGGCTCCACCCCAAAGTGTCTGACGCTGCAGAAGTTGAGGAAGGTCTCGGTTCCTGTGCTCCCAATGCCCAGGGTTTGCACACTGGTGCCAGGGTGCAGTCAGGGGGCAGATCTGAGACAGGAGGTGGGAGCTGTGCTCTGAGCTCTCCGGCACCTACAGACAGCCAGAGCCCTCCCTCAGCGCTTGGGTTTGCACCGGTCACCTGATGCCACCTCCTTCTTTAATCTGGGTTTTTAAAGAGTGTCCTGTGGGACCAGAAGTTTAAATCCATCTGTTCAGAGTTTGTACGTGCAGCCTTTACTGAACGAGTGCACTTGTGACAGTGACCTGCTCAGGAAACCAAGCTCAGTGCCAAATGCCCCAGGGATCTGCAGGAAGGCTATTTTGGAAGCCAGGGTCATTTTCAGACAGAAGCCAACAGGCTTCTGAGATGGCTCAGTTTAAGGCACTGATATTCCAGTAGTGTTCCTCTCCATTAGTTCCATGTGGCTTGGGGAAGGAAGATATCCAACGGGAACTCTTCAGTTCTGTATTCATTATCATTTGATTAACATAGAAACTTCATGTCTAGGATGCCTGTCTGTGAAAAGCTTGTACAATACAGAGGCAAATAACTCAGATAAAGAAAAACTGTATTTAAAAAATGCTTTTGCTTAAGAAAAAAATTGGAAATGGAACCACATCTACCTAGTGGCACCAGGTCAGGATAACTGACACAAGCCAGAGAACCGCATGTCCTTGTAATACCTAGGCATGACAGATGGCCCTTGCAGCAGGTAAAAGTGAGCAGAGAGTCAAACTGACCCTTCCTTGCTTTTACATGTTTGGGCTGCTTTCCCTCCCTCAAAAAAACAAGAGTCAGCCATCAGTTACCAGCATACTGGAGTTTCCAAGCCAGCAAGATACAAAATTAATTGACTCAGTTTTTAGGGCATGGTGACCCACTGGAATGAGCAGGAGCAACAAGAGGCTTCTTTTATAGATTTTGTATTTGGATGGAAATCACACGCCTCTGTTATTATATAACTTCAGGGATGTAAGGTGGCATCTTGCCTCTGTCTGTTTAGGGCCATCACACTCCCCCTAAGATTGCATCTTATCTTCTATTTTGTATTCTCATACACTTTTCAATCACTCTCCAGCTCCAATTACAGTGCTTTCTTCCCTCATTCAAAGAGGAATTGTTCCAGTTTTATGCAGCAAAAATTATTACACAATGCATAGAAAACCATTACACATTTGCCTTAATTTTTTTTCTGTGCTAGTATCTTACAATGCCCATAGAAAAGGTGAGCATAAGGAACTAGGAAGTTTGGACTCTTTGGGAAGGTGTGAAGATATAAATTGCCTTTAGTCCAGTCCAGGCAGGCTGGGTCAGTGTGTGGTTCTGCTCACAGGATCCATTACAGGAACAAAAGAGGGTGTGATGTTGAAAGCCAAGATGACAGCAACTGGGGGGACTCGCTGCCTCCAGTGGTGCAGGGGACAATCGAGGCGTGTCCTGTGTCTTCCACCTGTGCTCTGCAGGCTGGTGCAGCTCAGCCCCCCAGAACAGCCCCTCTCTGCTCTCCCACCCCTTCCCTGCTGATCCAGCTCCTCGGAACACAGGGGTGTTTGTGCTGAAGCTTCGGCTCCCTGGAGGTACTGAAGGAAGGTGCTGAGGTGACCTCAGTAGAATAGAGGTGGGAAAGGGGCAAGAAGTGTCTGAATTGCCATCTTCTCACAGGAAACACGGGATAGAAGAGAATGAGCTGCAGGGAGCAGGTGAAGTTCTGATTTTCCTCTCGTCTTTCTCTACGTCCCTGAATCTGTGGCTGCCACTGCTCACAGCTCAACCTCTCCTTCAGAAAAGCATTAGGACAAAGAGGATTCTGTTCCCTAGAGAATGCAACTGCTGCTGGTGACTGACAGGTTTGCTCAGACTCCAAACATACCAGGATCTTAGTGCTGGGGAGGTGAAAGCTGCAAGCAGTGCAGAATATTCTCATTCTCAGGGCTGGTGGTTGGTAAAAATGCAAAATACTGCATTTGACATAATCTTGCTTTACCCCAAATTTAGGAACCAGTGCTGTCAAAAAAGTGGCTGTCACCCAGATTAAGTTTATTAAAGCCACGTGAAGAAATAAAAACAAAACAGATGATCCAAGGGTCATCCTGTATTCTTTTCTCAACAGTTGCATTTCAGGTCGAGGAAGGCACTAGGCCACATTAATGTCTGCTACAAGCAGATGTGTTCTCTTTGAAATACATGCACCCACTTATGCTCTGCCTGCATTAAGTCTGTTACTGGGTTTTTAGGAGCTTTGGCAAGTGCTATCTGTTAATATCTGAAGGTGGGAGTGTTCAGGGAGTTGTCGGAAAGGCTTGCAAGACTAGATCTGATCATACCCACCCACACTAATTAACACATTACATAAAAGTACAACAAGTTTCTCTCTGCAAACATCAGAATCACTTGCCCAGGCACTTTCTGTGCAGTTCTAGAAGAACTAGAGGGATGGACTCTATTGCTTTTTAACCTCAACAGAACAATGGGTGAGTGGGGAGGGTACAGTTCTCGCTTTCAGGGCTCACTCCTTTTTGTCATGCTGCTAAAAACACGCCACTGGCAGGGACACGGCTGGAACGATCTTTTTAGAGTTCACCAAGGGCGCATGAGGGTGCATTTTTTTCTCATCAAAAACCACAAAATGAAGTCTTGAACATGAGGGATCAGATGCCTGCACAAAGGACTCCTCCTCTCCCTGCCCTGCTTTGCTAATTCTGAAAATCACTTCATATAAACACCAGCACCTGAAACCACCTGGAACTGAAAAATCCTCCCGTTTAAATTGGGCCCTTTTTTGTCAGGGGAACATGTCCCAAACCAGCTTATGTTCCTCTACCATTCAAATTTTAAACCAGCAGCAATCTCCTGTATAAGAGCGATAGCAAGGACTCTTTAACTTCTTCAGTTTGGAGCAAGTAAAACTAATTTCCTATGAAACTCCTGCGACCTGCTCCTGCAGCTTCACCTGGGTTCCTCCAGTAGGATAATAAATGGATACCCTGATCTCGATTTACTCCAGACTCTCATATGACATCTGGCTTCAAGATGGTGGCACAGAAAAGTGCAGTGATGACACAGGAAAACAGAAGGGAAAAAAATAATTGTGCAGTGGAGAGCAGGAGGCAGCAGAGAGAGTGGGGAAAATCAAAATTAAAGTAAGTCAAAGGGCGGAAATTCCTTGGAGAAGGCCTTAGGCTTCAACAAAGCTTGTCCATATTTGCAGCACTTCAAGATTACCCAACACAACCCTTATGTGGGAAGGTCCCAGCAGACCTCAGCAGCCATTCCAGAGGAGCCTTTCTATTAAAAAAAAGTCTTCAGCGTCTCCATCCACATTTGCAGTTGCTTGCTGGATGGAGACTGTCCTGTCTCGCAACACTCACAAGGGAAGGAACCCTCTTAGCCAACTCTTCCTGGCTATCTGAAAAGCAAATTCAGTGTTTTCCTCATTATTTTCTGTTTGCTGCAACTCTCTCCCCCACTGTGACTGCTATTTGACCTGCTGTCCGCTCCGGGACCCTGGGGGAAGAGAGAGGGAATTCTGTGTGTGGATGAGAAGAGATGACAAGTCTCAGCTATGTTCTGACTTGTTTATATTCATCAGAAAGAAATCAACAGCACTTAGTGTGTAAGACAGCTCTGGAGATAGGGAAGATCTTTTATGTGGTGCAGGGAAAGAGCAGATGTGTCTAAGGGACAGGATTTGGGAATGAATGAAGATTCCAGTGTGTGTTTTTACCTCACTTTTGCATTAAGAAGTTACCAATAAATAGAATCTCAGCACAAAGGTTTAATTTCAGGGAGACACTGCTTTTCCACTGTGGCTGTTTGCTCTTGCAGCTCCAAGCTTGGCACACCCAGCTGGGATTTACGAGGAACTGGAATGGATCAGAGAGCACAAGGGGAAGTTGGTATCATCATACCTTCCTCTTCCAAACCTCTCCTGATAAACCTGGTACCTTCAGTATTCCAGGCAAATCCTGGAAGGGTTCTCCCTTCATGGCACTTGACCCTTCAGTGAGCTGGGCTTCTCAAAAAAATTGACAAAAAAATAAAGCTGGAAGCATCTATTAGGGTGGGCCTCAAAATCACAGAGACTAAAGTTTCTTTTCATTCTCTCTAGAGAGCCTCAGACATCCAGGAATTCCAATGAAAACTGCATTTTAAGAAGCATGTTCAGAGGTGTCACAGTGCTCCAGGTTATAGTTCGGCACTGACCCAGGCAGGAGAGCCCCTCCAAACACTCACCCGGGCAGAGGGACGTCACCAGTGGCACTTCTGGCAGCACGTTCCTCTTGGAGAGGTCCAGAAGAGAAATCCCGTGGCCTGCAGTAAGGTCAGACCTGATTTTAACATTCACACCTTTGCACCTCAGTTGCAAGTCTCCATTCTACATGGCAGAACCAAAGGAGTATTTCAAATGCAGCTCACAGCTTTTCTGCTGTACCTCAGATGTCTTTTAGGAGATGATATATTTTGGCACGTGGGTTTTTCCTCATCTAAATTTTTGTACAGAACCTCTTGGTCTATGACCAAATACTGCTTTTCCTTTCTCTAACACATTGCATTTGAATTTGCTTTCAACAGACATTTAGGTAGTCAGACTTGCAACTTTTGAGGTAGGGAAACACTAAAAGTATCTGCTTTGCGGGTCGGGGTGCTTCTTCAGATGATGCATTTTGCCCCAGGCTACACAGGACATCTATGGAAAAGCTCGAAATTCAAGTCAGGAGCCTTAAATTTACTCCTTTAATCACAAAACCGTCCTCGAGGCACTTCATTCAGGTGTCTCCAGTTAGACTTGCTACTTCCTGTATTGCAATTATATTAATTCCTCTGTTAGTAGTGCTCCAATGTGCTGCTCACTGCATTTTGCACAGGAATGAAGTGTTGCCCTTCCTAGGCTGTCAAAGAGAATATTTCATTACAAAAATAAATAGTGTCTAGCTGCTTCTGGCACCTCAGTCCAAGTGTATTTATCACTTTTGGCTGATCAGTACCTGATTCAATGTCCCTAGAGCACAATGGGTTCATTCCTAGATGAATTCAACGTGCATTTAATCAGGTCTTTGCTAAATGTGCTCCCAAACTTGACATCTCATGAGCATGACAGTCCTGTCTCTTCTATATTTAGAGCATTATTGCACTTCACTGTGCAGATTGATACAATGGATTTTCCTCTGCATGGATTATGTCAGTGAATGTATGTTTGTACAATTGGGCTCTAGCTTTAGTTCTAGATTTAGCTCATCCCAAATGTGCTGCTGCCTACATGTGTGGCAATCTGGAATTAACGCTAAAAATATGTTTATATTTTATCATAATTGAACAACAAAAAAATCAGAACAACAATTTCATATACGAGTTCAGTGACAGAAAGAATCTCCCACTATTCAAACTCTCAGCTCTGCTCCTGAGCCTTCCTGTCCAGCCACCACAGGGGGAGTACAAAGGCTTTTTTGGGCCCAGAAAGAGAAGTCCTGGGCGGCCTGTAGCAAAGAAAACACTGCTTCATGGTTTGCTCTTTCCCCAGTGTGTGCTGGGAACAACTTCATCATGGGATGGAAAGTGAAGAAAGGGAAGGCTTTCGCTTCCATTAAGTGTCTGTAACTTTCAGTTCTTCAAAGTAATTTTGAAGTTCCTCATTCAAAAAGCTGAAATGAAACCAGTGGCAGTTCCTCTGGAGAGAGGGGACAAAGTGTGTTTGGGATGGGATGTGCTGCCTCTCCACTGGGACAGCTCACAGACACTTCAGAAACAAAAATCACATCTTAAAACTATGAGTAGATTTAACAATTGAACTCTAAAGAATTAAACATCATAGAAACATTTCACACTTTCTGTTTTTCCTTCCAAGGGTCCATAGTCCACTCACTCAGTCCTGTGCAAAGGTCATGTTACTATGGATATGACCTGCAAGAAATGTGTTGCCTCAGAGCAGCACAAATCACATGAGCAGGCTGAAAGCCAAGCCTTGCTGATTCACAGTCCTGTAGGATTTTCATGCTTGTGTTGGGTTCACTGCAGAACAATCCTTGTGCCATCAGGTCTATGTTCGTCCTTTAAAAGTGTTCATACAGGTGTAGCTCCCAGAAAACTTATGGATTTCTTCAAGTGCTGCCTGGGGGAGAATGCTGAGGTAGAAACAGAAAGAAAATGATCAGATGAGACAAATCCCTCAATCTGTTCTAATGAGAGATGTGTAAATATGCATGTACATAAATATACAAATGCTCAAAAATCAGCTAGTGAGAGACACAGACAAAACTGGCATCGGTTTCCTGCTGTGAGGAGGCCCTATAGGGAGAAAGTTTCATCCCGTCACCCTTTCTCTACAGAAATATTTATCCAAAAGAGTCTGTAGAAGCTGTAACTTGGAAGACACCATTATGTTTTCTTCCTTCCAAATACTATACTCTGATATACACAAATTTAACCCGAATTCTCTGGTTAAATTGCCATCTGGTTGTGCAAGGCATGTGGCTTCCTTATCCTAAGGTATGGATACAGACCTGATTTCCTAACAGCTACTGTAATGGCAAATAACCTAGTAATTCTTACAATAAAATGGAACAGCCCTTTGTCTTGTCAACAGAATTTCCAGGAACTTTTACCCCAAATTTTACATTCAGAGCCAAGCATTTACTGTGAATTATTTTTTCTTGTTTGAAATGCAATACTGAAATTACTTTCCACAGAAGTCTCACTGCCTTGTTTCAGTTCCTGACTGCAACAGGTTTTCCAAAGGGTTTAGTGCAAACTGTCATGGAAACACAACGGTGAATGTCCTTTCTCTTTGGTTGTTTCAGGATATGAAGTTATGATTTTTTTTCCTAAGGGACCTTAAAATTTCTGTCCTGATCATACACAGAAATATTGATTTAATAGTTTCACTGCTGTAACATAGGCAATGCTCTCTAAATGCAGCTGGGATGTCCAGGCCTTATGGCTCAGAAATCCTGCACAATAAAAAGCCTGGAGTCCACCAAGTGACTTAATAAATCCCAATCAACTACCTGTGTAACTTAATTATTAAGAAATTCCCTAGACAAAAGTCCACTTTACACTTCAGGAATCCAAATTTTGGGAATGAAACTGGTTTCATAAAGGGGTTATACAAAGAGGAAACATCTCCAAAGGGAATCTCCCTTTTGCTTCCATGACTGTCTTTCAAGGGAAGAGATGAGAGAGCAGTTCCTGTCAGCCTGAGCTTTGCCTCAGGGAACAGACGCAGAGCCAACCTGCCCTATGTGGCCAGACTATTGCTGGGCAAAGGAAATACTCACCTTTTCAGGATGACAAGAACATGCATTGTCCATGGAAGGAGCAGGAAGGCTTGATTCAACTGAACAGCTTCTACTGTCCTCCTTGCCACTGTCTCTGGCTTGAGAGGAGGAAAAAGACTAGGGAACCTGAATAAAAAATGTAAAAAATAAAATAATTACAGGTGAACCAAGCTCCTTCTTTAAGGTATCACTGTCCAAGTCCTCTTTCTCTAAGTTATCACTGGTTACTGGCCTTCAAACATGCCCAGGACCAGCTATGCCTCTAAGAGGCGGAGAATTCCTATTCCAGCCAAAAAGCCAAAAGCAGAATGCCCAGTTCCAACCAGTACTACTGGGCTAGCTAAACAGTTAAGAATTTACATGTTGGTGCCTTCAGTGAGAAGTGGCAGAGTGTAATCAGAGCTCTGATTCAAGGCTTTTCTTAATTTGAATGCAAACCAATACCAAATGCTGTCTTTTCAGTGCTAGTGTTTTTCCTTTTATTCTCTGTTCCTCTTTGCTTGATTCAAATCGTTGACAGGTGAAAGACAAATATTTCCTCCATTGCTTTTAATACCAAACATAAGGCTTTTCCCAGCTCCTGCAACAGCTTGACAATGCAGATTTTCTTGACTAAGAGAGCACAATCTGTATTAACAGGTTATTTTACTCACTGTAGAAGATTAATTTGGACAGCCATTACTTGTTCTCTTGGACAGGGGCAAAAAGGAGGTACTGACAGTCTCACTTCAGTAAGTGGCTGTCATTCCTTTCAGTGGGAAAGGATTAAGTATTCCAGTGCATAAAGAAGGAACTTGTATTGTTAATTCTGAAGTAATTTGTAGACTGGTCCTTTTGCATGACCTCAATTGCAGATTGCCTCCCCTCCCTCTCTGGTATGGCTTGAATACATGCAGGGAAAAACAGCTTCCAGTTCTCTCTGCAGCAGCCAATGTCTCCCCCAGAACAGGCTGCAGGAATATCCCAGCACACTGAGGGAACCAGTCTGATGAGTCCCAGGTGGCCTAGAGTGACCCCCTGTTCCCAGGCAGCCAAATGAGACATCAAATTCTCTTAACTAAATGAAGCATTAATTAGGAGTGTATTCTGATGATTCATTTAAAATGAGATGCTTTATTCTAGTTCCCCTGGACTGACCTGATTCTCATGCCCTGGAACATCTCTGTGCTGGTGTGGAAGGGCAAGACTGTGGTGGCATTCACTCCGGGACAGTCCAGCAGCCCCAGGGTCAGGCTCTCCATGAACGCATATGATGAGGCTTTGGAGGTGCAATAGTCAATGGCACCAGGGATGGCTGACAAGGCCAGGACAGAGTTCAGACAAACAATGTGCCCATTCTGCAGCTCCAGCATCCTTGGCAGGAATGCTTTGGTGGTCTGAAGAGTAACAGAGTTAAAAGAAGAAAAGAAAAAAAAAGATTTGCTCAGCAGTGATACAACAAAAACAGCAGTGACTGAAAAAAATAAGGTGACACAGACACAAAAAGCCCAAGTGTCCTGCTCATTATGTCAGGAAAGGAGTGGCAGAGGACCTTGTTGCTTTGCCATTTTCTGAGATTCTAAGCAGGCAGTTTGTGTAGAAACACAACAAAAGCCTTTCCTAGCACATATATAAGCAGTACCCCCAAATGAAGGCCATGAACAGAGTACCTTCTGTACTTAAGAACTTGTCCAGGATAAAGTCTTCAACAAAGTGATAAAATCACAAGAATCTCTTTTTTATTTCTACTGTCTGACTCAAAATGGACTGAGTTTCACAGCTCCCTTCCCTGACTCCTCTGATGTTCCCTTCACGTCACCATATAGGAAACTCCTCGGTGAGCTCAGGCTTTGACAAAGACATCAAACATTTTACTGGAAATCACATAATGGGAATAAAGAGCATCAAATACTGAGTACTACTGAAAAGATTGCGTTTATTTTTGACCTCTTTCCTCTGGCCTTTGTCCCTCACATTGTTTTTTCTCTCTTGTTTTCCAGACAGACTGGTTTTACCAAGCATCCCCTAGAAAGACCTACTGGTTGTAATCTGTCATTCTCCTTCCCAACTTTGACTACATGGGACTCAAGAGCTTATCTCACCCAGAACTGTCCCAGAGTGTTTATGTGCTGGGATTTGAGCAGTGCATCATCGTCGCTGTCCATCAGGCTCTTCCCATGGACCACAGCAGCATTGTTCACCAGGATGGTGATGTCACCCACCTGCCAAAAAAAAAGCAAATTACTTGTGACAAACTCTATCTCCCCTCACAAATCAGCAGTTACCATTAGAGGTGAATAGCCATTATTGCCCAAATATATCATTATTTTCATAGCTTTTGACATTCTTGCCTATGGGCCTTTGGATCACCTCATACACGTAAGCTGGACTTTGTACATTATTGGCATGGTCACCCTTCTCTTTTCCCAATATATTTTTTATCTCATTAAATACTGAATCACAGAATCACAGAATTGTTAAGGTTGGAAAAGACCTTTGAGATCATCAAGTCCAGCCATCAACCCAGCTCCACCACTGTGTTCAGCACTAACCCATGTCCCCAGGTGCCACATCCCACATGGTTTTTGAACACTTCATGGGATGGTGCTTCCACTACTGCCCTGGACAACCTGTTCTGATGTTTTACAACCCCTTCCATGAAAATGTTTTCACTAAAATCCAATCTAAACCTCCCTTGGTGCAACATGAGGCCATTTCCTCTCATCCTGTCCCTGTTCCCTGGGAGCAGAGATCCGACTCCGCCGCACCCACCCCCTCCCCGGCTGCCCCCTCCTGTCGGGGAGTTGTGCAGAGCCAGAAGGTCCCCCCTGAGCCTCCTCTTCTCCAGGCTGAGCCCCCCAGCTCCCTCAACCCCTTCATAAACACTGTTCTCCCAGACCTTTTCCCGCACGGCCTTGGCTTGCCGATAGACTTCCTCCCGATTTCCGACATCACAGATGAAGTAGTGGCACTCTGTCCCCATCATCCTGATCTCGTCCATGGTCTCCTTCAGGCATTTCTCAGTCCGACCCCACAGGATGATCTGCAGTGAGAAACTTTTGTTAGAGTTGAACTGCTTCTGTTTCCTATCTAAAATAATTAAAACATGCTTCTGACTTCCACAGTTCGATGGAAATCTCTGATGTGTTTTCACTGCCAGCGCTGTTGTTCTGCTTCACTTAAGACAAGCAGTGATTTTCTGTTACATGGGAAGTATCAAGTGGGACCCGTGTCCCACTTCTGATCCTCTTTTTTTTTTTTTTACAGATTCTTTACAAGCAACACAAGCTAAAACAAAAAATTATATCTTAAGCCTAACAGGACCAGTATATGGAACGCTGGGGAACTTTTCTGTTCCATGTAATTTCAAATCTCTCCCTGTTTTTGCTATACACATGTACAGAATGATAAATTTATCCTAAAACCACAGACCGTCCTGAATATCTCACATGTTCGCTACTTCTTGCTTTATGTTCGGAGATAAAATCTGCTCTGCAGTAAAATGTATTTTTTGAGCCTAGTAATTACTTGCAATGCTGATTTGCAGGCTGGTGTCTCAGGTGCATTTCAAACAAGCGTTCACCCGACTACAGACTTTTCAAATGAGAAATTTCAAGCATGAATTTATTTTGCAGCTCATATATGCAGGATTTCACCTGCCACTCTCTTTTAACACAGTAAAAATTAAACACTGTTTCTTGTACAAAGAAAATTTTGAATATTCATGGAACAAACATTCAAATAATGGAGCATAGATTTGATTTACAATGAGACCTAACCAGACAATCCTATCTGCATTTCTAGCATGATAGTGAGGTCAGAAACAGAAATAACTTGAAAAGTCACCAGGTTCATTAACTTTCACCATGGGGCTTTGTCCAGTACAATTCTTTCCAGTGAGACAAAAACATCAGTCTCAAGTATGAGATGGGGCTTCCACCACTGTCCTTCAAACATTAACCTGCAGCTAAACAGATTTAACCACAATATTTTTTTCTGAGTACACAACCTTATTTTGTATTTCTTTTAAGGCTACTGGAAAGAATATCATTCCATCTCTGTTACCTAAGACATCTATGAATGAATTGATCTATCCTTTTTGCTCTTCAACTAAGTCTTCTCAGTACTCATCATGTTATAAATGGTGAGTCATTGTCATTCTGCAAAAAATAAATTACTGAATGGAGCATGTTACTGCAATCAGCTGACTGCTCTGTGATTCCAAGAGCAAGATCCAAAACAGAAAGAAGAAATGGTTGCTGCATTGAAAATGCAAAATTATGGTGCTATTTCCAAGCACGTGTGATCCAGGATTATAGTTCCTTCTCACACCACTGTGTATTGAGTCTGACCAGTTTACTGAGTTTTTAATGGTTAAAAATAAGCACACTTAAACTTCAAAGACTAAAGAATCTTTGAGTTTTCCAAAAGTTGAAAGAACAGAAAGAAAAAAGTCTGAATTGCATCACTGCTGATAGCTCAATCCCTGCAATTAACTTAGTAACAGCAAGATAAACATAAAAAATTATGTAGTATGCGTGCAATATTCCTTCCCCACAACAAACCTCTGGCAGGGAGCTTTAACATGCTTATTTTTAAGGACTAGTTAAGCTTATCTCATAACTGGTACTAAAACTAATCTCTGGCAGGGTCAAAGAGCTCTTCAGTGTGCCCAAGCAAGGCTAAAATGCAGAAGGATCCAAGTCCTCAGCCGTTTGCTAAATGAGTTACATTTACAATTAATCCTATTTCCAAGTCACTGGCACATCTGTGAACACAGACACACCCAGACTGATAAGATTTATATCCTCAAATTCTCCAGAGCACTAACGAATCTGGTAAACCAGAAACTTCAGAGCATGTATAAATATGCCAGAGCCATTTCATGGGAAATCTTATCTCAGGGGAAGTAATTTTCAAGGAAAAAGCTGTGATCAGACTTAAAAAACTGTAAGAAAGCATATGGCTGAAACTGCAGCTTTTGCACTGGCCTGGCTTCCAAAGTCCCAGTGTATCACCCTTGGCCATCAGGGCTTGGCATCTCCTCAAAGCTTGTAAAACTGATGGCTATTTACTCACTTCTGATCCCAGGGCTAGACCGAGGGATATTTTTCATGTGTACACTGCAGACTTGAAGGGAAATCAAGAACATGTGAGAAATTTCACAAGCTCTCAGGAAATATTTACAAAATACTGTTCAGCTGTGAGCACATGCACACTTGCTCTCCCTTTCACAACCCACATCTCTGTGGAAAGGGGAGGAAAAACCACTATAAAATGTCAACTGCAAACATCGAGTTTGATGCCCACAGAGTTTTGCATCAGGGTGAACTTCACCCTCTTTGCAGGGTTGGATTAGTCAATGCACACATTAAAAAATGAAGTGACTTGCTGAAGAGTGATGGAAGGTAGGACAGGAAGAGGACAGAAAGAAATAAGGTGTCAAACGAGGAGAGTGTAAGGCAAGAAACTGCCCTCACGTATCTAATACTCGGGCGCTTCACACTGCTATTGCTAAATAAAAAGTGGATCCGTCACTCTTCACTTCAATCTGTTTCAAACATCCACACAGCCTCCTATTCCCGAGAGCTGCCACTGATGCATTGAATGTCAGGAAATATACATGGAACAATAGTTAAGCAAAGGGCGACCTGTCAAAGGAACATCTGCCTGTGATGTATCTCTTGGATATAGTATTTTTTTATGCCCCAACAATTTAATTGTGACCTTTAATATCCTACAGGCGAGTTCCGCAAGGTGACCTGTTAAAATCTGGGCCATGTGGGGAAGACAGAATTTGCTGCTTATCCTGCTGACAACATTAATTTCAGCACTGACTTTTTTCCAAGAGAAATTTCGTGTCTTTGATACTGTCCACACTCAGGTGAAGGCTTCAGCCTGTGTAAGAGAAAGGCAGTAAATGAAAGATCATTCTTTTGTGAGAGGTCCCTGATGACCCAGTGGGAAGTGAGGGCTCCTGACATCATTTCTGCTACTTTTTACAGATGGATAAAACTCAGAACTCAGTACAATGTGCTTTTGGTCCAAATTCAAGCTTGACTGCTCCTACGAGATCATACGAGACTTTCAATTTCTCTCTTACATCTGGCCAGACTGAACTGGCACAGGCTTCCATCCAGCCTCCCAGGACATCAGATCTTACAGCGAGACAGGACTGGAGTTCCTGCATTTGTCTCACAGCTGAGGCATCTGTTGCTCCTGAACATCTTTACGGAGGGCTTGGTTCAGTCTTTCTGAACCAAGAAATTGTATTGCTTAGGCAATACAGCAGTTTCCTGATGTTTCTGATGTTTTCTAGGTCCTTAATCTCCTATTGCTTCCTGAGATTTTCTACAAACGCCTCAGTTCTTTGTTCTCCTGCACTCACTCTCTTTTGCAAAATGTGCAATTAGGGAGGATCATCCATGTTCTCAATGCTCCTGAACAAACCCTTCTGCTCCCTGTTGACCTGATGAGCCACTGTGGGCCTGGGGCTGTTTGCTGCTGCCCTGTGAGCTCTAGTTACCCAAACACTTGGCTCTTCACTTCCCTTGGGATGCAACCCTTGGGATACAGGAATATTATTCTTTGCTCAGTCAACAGCAAGAAAGGCATCATTTCACTTCACTGTGCCCCAGCTGGGATTCGAGGGCTCTGCACTCATGAGTAGTCCAGACCTGTGGCTTAGGAAATGGTCCATTTTATTAGGAAGGATGATTTTCCAAATGTAGACATGGGGCTCAGAGTCTGGTCTGTCTCCTCTTTCCTATTTGAGTCTAAGTCTAAATTGGCAGTAAGTGTGTCCCAACTGGAGGTTGAGAATGACTCCAGCAGACACAGAAGTTCCTGTCTGGACAGAGGAAAATGCAAAGGAATAAAGACAGACACCATGTTCCTGATTTCCCAGCCCATCAGGATGCTGCACAGCCACCCATTCACTGCAACTTAGTGGTGAACAGAGAAATATTTAATTTGCACTTTGGATAAATTCTTGGACAGACAGTTTTTTGTCCTGGAAAGAATCCGGCCCTTATTTCTTCCTCCCCTTCATCTCTCACGATCCTCCCCTGCCTGCCTGTCCCTGCTGCACCAGACACGCTCTCCTTTCACAGTTACTGACCAGAAAATTGCTGAGGGCAGGAGCCCGGGGAGGTGGATAATCCCGCTCCGAGGCTTCCTGCCCACGCTTACCTCGGGGTGACCCTGGGCTGGCAGCGGCCAGGGAGGCAGGTGGAATGGCAAAGCCAGCTCTGCCACTCCAGGCTGCTGGAGGCAGCAGGGCAGGATCCTGCCATGGGACACAGGGAAGAGGAGATTTATGACAGAGGAACTCTACGTGCCCTCTTCTCCTTGATGAGCTTCAAAGTAGGCAAGGGCTGTGACATCACACTTGGTGCAGATTTCCCCAGGATTTATTCATGGAGTTTTGCAAAACAGACCTTATCTGCTGATCTGGAGTCACAGAACTCCTTATCTGACCTTAGGAAAATCCTTTCAGCTGGAGGGGCAGGCACCACTGCATCCTCTCCTCCCAGAGGACTCATTTAACTCTGGATTTAATCTGCTAATGAGGCCTGCCCCGAGGTCGGAGGGGAGTCAGAGGGAAGGGTTTTGCTGCTGTTGGACTAAGGCAAAGCTGTCTAACAGAGACCTGCACTGGCTTCGTGCCAAAAGCCCCACTCCTGACTGCAGGGCCAAAGGCTGACTTTCACCATAACACAAGAAGAGTTATGCTTCTGACCACCGCAAAATCAGATAAAGCCACTAATTTATATAAACTACTCCAGATTGAAGCTGCTATCAACCACAATATAAACACGTGATCAATGCTTCCAGAGACTGAAGGATATAACTGGTGCAGGACACCAGGTTAGAGCTAACTGTACATCATTTACAAGGCTAGTTAACTTGTTTGGTCCGATTTTATTGCTAGCACGATTCAAGAACAGCAGCAAAGGAATGTTGCCCTTTTACATCATCAATTATTTTGGCACTGTATCTTCAGCAAACCCGCTGTGCTAGAATTTCTGCCTCCAGTGAGCTGGAGCAGTACTGGAAAGGTGTCCCACCACAAACGCACTTCTGAGACTGAACATCTGCTATTTCTAGACACTCCCCTTGGGTTATCTGGGTTGTATTTGAGTAAAAAACTGTTCACCCTTGGTCTTTTACAACACAAGGTGAGCTGTGATTAGCAGATATAACTTCCATGCCGAAAGTTTCTCCATTTTACGATTCATGAAGCAATTCTCTGATACCATCTGAAGACTCTGAGAGATTAAAGTGTTGCAGAGACACACGAATGCCCTTCCTGCCTGATCTCATTATTGCTGCCTCCACAAATCAACCACAACTCCCAGCCCCAGATCAGCAGAGATAGGAAGTAGTTGGTAGGTCAACACATTTCATTCCCCCTTTCAACCTCCTTCCTAGTCCAGTGGAACAAAAGTTGCTCTGTGTGAGCTGGTATCTGTAATTGCACAGACCTTTGTTCAAACACAGAAAGCCTTTCTGCGCCCAACACTCAGAGTTCCTGCATACTTTTAGGAAGTACAAAGTGTAGATAATCCACTGAAGTATGCCAGCCTTATCCCCCTATATTTACAAAGCCTGGTAGTACTAACTCACAGTCTGTCCTCCGAAAAAATGCATTCCAGTGTGTCCCATAATCCTGGCAGAGTTTTGCATATCGTGAGAAAGGAAGGCTAAATCCCACAGCCTCAAAAGCTCCATGTCTTTTGCCTGTCAATGGCAAAACGGTTTTCTCCTCCACCCCTTCCCCTCTCTTGGCCCCAGGCAAAGGCAGACAAGTTCTTTCAGGAGTTCTCCATGGGAGAGGCAGCTAAAGGCAGATTACTGGAAGAGGGAAAGGTGTGGCCCTGCAGTGTGAAAAGCCAATCTTTGCTTTAGAAAGGAAAAAAAGAACCTTGTGATGCCTGAAGTAGGTCAAAATACTTAACCCAGCCCCTTAGTGACACTTTTATAAAGGTAAGCAAACAAAGCAGGCCAGTGGCGAATTCTTCTCAGTTCCCACAGTGAATATCAAAGCTGCAAGGGACAGGTATGAGAAAGGTTGCACGTTAACGTGGAGAATCAAGAGAGTAAGCCTATTTTTCTATTTTACACACAAGCCTTTCTAGATTACTATTTAGAAGTTAGCCTGTAAGAATTGAATTTAAATTTAATCCTGCCACCCTGGTAAATGCAAGCCACAGACTTTATTATAAATTGGTTTGAGTTAAGGCCAGGAGTAACACACAGTAATGAGATTAAAAGTTAGGGCTAAAGAAACTTAAGGAGGAGACTAAAAGAGTGAATTCCAATCCTTTTAGTCTAGAGGCAGAACTTTTATTATTTTATATGTTGACTTAGCACTCAATGGGATTAACATTATTCACCTAAACAACAGTCAATTCCAGTTGTGCCCCAGTCACTCTTTTTTCCCTCTGAAAGAAACCAAACAGCACCTAAAAAAATCATAGAGGAGTATGTCAACACCTGCCTGCTTTTCAACAGAGGCCTTCCTTGGAAAGAAAATGTGTGATTTTCTGTCCGCACACAAGCATTTAAGACCAGCTCCCCCTAAAGAAGGGAACAAATGCCCACTGTTCTCCCAGTCAGGACTATTTAAGGACAGGTGGCCCCATGCTGACTTTTTTTTTTCCCAGTGTTTTTTCCAATTGCTTTCGTCTGCAGCACGAACTGCTACTCCAGACTGCCTTGGGAGCGCCTCTTCCCAGCTCTGCTCGGAGCAGCAGAGGAAGGGGAAGGGTGAGGGTTGTTTGCAAGGAGAGGTCAGGCAGGAGTCAGCCTTTACAATCCCATTAACGCTGCGACAGGGTCAAACCGAGTGCACGTTCCAACAAAAAGCACCAAGTGGCCACAAGCTGTCACCCTGCAAAGGTCCCTGGAAGCATCTGTGGGGGAAGAAAGGACAGACATTTAATGGTGAATGTCTTGCCACACCATGTGTGCGAACCGGCCGCTGCTCCAGCGATCCAAAGCACACCAAGAGAAATCCCGCAGTAAAACTCTGTGGCTGCAGCGCAGGAAGAAGTGGCGTATCTGGGGGTGGGGAGAGGGGTAATGTTAGAAAAGTTCTGTGTTTGAGGTAAGGCTTTGGAGACATCCACCAATAGAAATATAATACTCCACCCTGCAAAAATAACTAGTGTGCTGCTGCCGCCTCCGTTTACTTGGCATGGCATCCCTATAATCCAGATTCCTATAAAAATGTCCACAGAGATCTCAGGAAATTGTGGGGAGGGTAAATATGCAGGTGCAGAAAGCCCTTTTGTCCTGCATGAGCAGCAGACAGGATGAAGGGATAGAAAGTCAGTAAATAACATTTCAAAGAGGAAAAAGAAATTACTGCCATGGTCATACAGGACATTTCAGCATCACTGAAGGTTTGCTGTGTGCACATTTTCCTTCCAAAATGCTGCGTTATTATTTTGACTTATTGCATATAACTCTCCAGGTAAAGAATTCTTACCATGTGGCAGGCTAAATGTTCATGTAACAGAGTTAAACATTTACTACAACACAAAGTTATGTCTACGCAGAACAGTAACTGTTTGTTTTTGGAAAGCAAAAAAAGTCCACAAATTTAGATTACAGGGTAATGTTAGGAGAAAGGGACATGTGGAATTAAAAGTGGCTCCAACACAGTATTATTTCACCTGACTGGGCAAAACTGCCCACAAATTGCCTCTTCAACCAACAGTTAACTGAAAAGTTTGCACTTCTTAACTAAGAAAACAGAAAAACCTGACAATATAAATGTATGGAAAAGAGGAATTAAAGAGATACAAACTGGGGGCCAGTCGAAGTGGATTCTTCTGTAGAGTTTGCCTTTCTGTTTCTGAGATTAATTCCGTAGCAGAGCAGCCTAACCTTGAAATGCTGTGTGGTTTTAACTTCCAGTGGAGAGGGGCTGGGCACTGCATCCCCCCAGGGACAGCACTGACTCCTAGGCTAGCACAGCTTATAAAAGCATCAATCATGCTGCATTACCAGTTTAAAGAATTGTCAGCTTTAATTCAGAACACCTTCAGTTTTGCTCTAAGCTAAATCACGATGAGCAATTCACCAGCACTTCACTTATTTTGCGGAATATATTAAAAAATCCTCTACAAGCTCTATAAAAGTGAAAAATACAAATTTATCAATTAGATGCTATACTCAAAACATCACTGAAAGGAAAAACTAGGGAAGGGTTTAAATTTGTTAAGCTGGGAGAAGGATTGCAACAAGAACAGCCATGGAAACCTAAGGGTAAATAATGTTCCCAATGCTGTCACTATAAACTGCCCTCCAGAAAGGGCTAAAATATGCTCCAGATCATCCATGTGCATAATAGGATGCAGCTCTTGACTGAAAAAATAACTTCTCCCGTGAGGCTACTGGAGAAGCATTGGAGTTAAAATAGCCTGCCTTAAATTTGTGTATAAACTGAACACCAGCAACTGCTCCAGACAAGCTGCCCTACAAGCTTTTCTTTGCCTCCAGCAAAAGAGAGCTGCTACCATTTTCAAGCCATTATAAAAGCTGTCTAAAGGTGCCTTTCTTATAAGAATTTCAGTCAGAGAAATAAAGGGCACTGCTTAGAAGAAAGCTTCAATATTGAAATTCTTAACTGGTTGCCTATCTTTTCATGTGCTTTTCAAAATGTTATTTTTTAATGGTGGCTGTTGCTATGCAACAGGGCAGAATCTCTAAAATCTATTCATGTGTTGTACAAATGGCAGTTTTCAGGACATATTTAACTCTCTCAGTCTATTAAGTCAAAGAAGGAGGATGGGAATCAGAGGACTGTAAGCTCCCAGAGCACACACACCCCTAGGGGTACAGCATGGCTTAAAAAGGGTCTTTCACTGATTATACAATTTTTTTCAATACACTGCTAAGATAAAGAAGCCACCCTGCTTACAAAAAATGCGAAAACCAGCACAGCTCTGGTTAAATAAAATGATATCTAAATGTAGAAACAAAAGTTATATATAAATTCATTACTTTTATCCAGAAATGATCAAAGCAATTCTAAGCAGAGTCTGCCACAATGGTAGTTGTTTAAACAAGAGGGGCTGGTCAGGCAGTCACAAACCCAGCTTTAGTGTATTCCTAACTTACAGCTGCCTGGAAGTTACCATCCTTTGGATGTGACTGCATGCTTTTCAGGCCATTGCAATGCAAAATGAAGTTACTTCTCTGCAATGGGAAAATAAAATCAATTAGGTTATCACAGAACACGAGACAAACCTGACTTTTCAATAAAATAAACTATATAAAGTAACCTGGTCAGTAACGAAGATTTAGCTGAGGGGCAGAAGTAGAATATTGAGGCACAATAATTCTCGGTGTGTTCAAAGGCAGTCACAAGCACAGCTCCTTGCCTGAAGGGTTCCCTCCCTACCAGCAGCTTCAGAGCATTGGGGATCTGGAGACTGTTCCAAGAAAGTGTGTGAAATTTAGCCCTAAAAAACAGGCCTATTTTTGGTTGACTCACTTTCACTGTAGAACAATCTTTGCTTCCACTGAAATATAAGTGACAAACCTAACTGATGTAATGGCCTGAAGGACAGCAATCCCCATGTGCAGCAGTGGGAGATCTGGGATGGATTGCCAGAGTTGGAATTGCACTTAGAAACCTGGATCCTGAAACAAGTAACACCACTTGGCCTAGATCTCCGACTCAAATGCAAACCAAAAGTGTTTTAACTGTTTTTACTGATTCCAGTGGCTAAAGAAACCATTCTGACTTCATCCCAAATATATCAACTCCCTCTGAAATGGATCTTTTTTCAGTCTATAACCAGCATTCTGATTATTTAGTCCAATTACAATTTCAACAACAACCTGAAATTGTGTAGTTTATAATTTTATATCATTTATTTTATAAGTGTACTTTATTTTCAGTGGTTAAGAATTTTCTATTTCTTATTGTTCCTTTCAAGTCAGTGAGCAAGAGAAACTAAAATCCCTTTATAGATGTAAGATGCTCTTCTAAATTTCTGATTTCGCACAAATGCTGGACTAAGATGAAACAGTGTCAGTGGTCAAAGGCATCAGGAAAGCTCAGTGAGAGCTGTAAACAAGTGTAGTGATGTCAGGAGGAGCTGGCTGACCCACTGCTGAACTCTGGGCTCTGAAGTACATGCAAGGTGCCAGATCCCTTTCCCACACGTGTGCGCACACACACACACACATCCCCCTCCTTTCAGCAGAGAAGGTGCCACAGAACAATCTGCCACAGTTCCACGTCATCATCCAGGGAAATAAACCCTGGAAGCCCTCTGGATGGCTAAAGACTTTGCTTTTGAAGAGACAAACCTACTTCCATAAGCACATCAAATATAAACACAGCACGGACAGTGGTCTCTAAGGAGCCTGGATTACAATCCAGTAACAAGCAGCAGAAAGCTACAGAATTGCACAACCAGCACATCCCAAACCTAAAATCAAACAGCTCTGTTCAGGGAGGCAGGACTTCTGTGTTTCCCAAGGGCCTTGGAAATGTTCTGACATAATTCCTGACAGCTTACTGTGGTCAGAGCCAGCCCTGAACTATTACCATTTGGGAAAGAAGCACTTGTACCAGCTGGATGTCTTTAATATCCCACTTGGAAACGTGACCGTGTCTCCTTAAGGCAGTAAGCTGAGTTTGTCCTCACTGGGAAGGTTTTTTAGGACTTGGGTACAGGGAATTTGAGGTTGTAGTCAACGTCAAACCAAGCTGGTGAAAGGGGATGTCAGGATTTTCCATTCCCTCTCCACCAAGCTTCACCCAGGGAAGTGCTGATCAGAGACAAGCTGTCTGTGTTTACTGCCAGCAAGGAGACTGAAATGACAGATATAACACAAACACTAATTTAACGTTCATTTAGAAAATATCTGTCTTCCCACTGTTATTGCTGATCCATTCTGTTGAAGGGCATGGAAAGAGGAACTGCTCAGTGTCTTTACAGCAACACTCTTTGCTCCCATAATTTAGGCCTGAGTATTTTCTTGACGTCCAGTAAAAAGATTACCTAAGAATTTCTGCTTTCAGGTAAAGTAGTGCAAGTTTGTCAGCTCCTCAGACACTAAGATAACCTTGGGTGTACCTGGTGGTTCAAAGAGCAAATAGACCAAACCCCTATTATAAGCACATAAAAGATCATGGTTGAATGGTGACGCCTGACTTCTTAATGTAGGCCTGGCCATAAAGGAGACATTTGCTCCTCAGTGAAGCTTTCCAGAAACACTGAAGTAAGATCTTCAGGGCCTGAAGTTTGACTTTCTGATACAGACCAGCACTCACAGAAATTTTGACAGCAGGATTCTAGTCCAGGACTTATTGGGAAAGAGGACCTACCAAAAAGACAAACAGTTCCCATGGATACACCTGTGCTGCCCAAGAGAAGGGACGATGACTGAATGAGAAGTCAAGTCTGAACTCCATTTGCACCTACTTTAAATGGCTCTATCACTGACATAAGGGAAGAAATATATTATTAGCCAGGTCACACCAACTGCCACCCCACCTTTATACAGACTCTTTCTAATCCGTGGCTAAAACTATGTCACATACTACAGGATAATCACAGCCAGAATCTTTCCAGGCATCATTTTTCTACCTCAAAATATGTATAATTTTATGTTGGTTAAGTGTAGTCAGAGGTACAACTGTCACTGATTACACACTGAGAGCCAGGTTTACCTCACAGGCACACACCTAAAGCACAACTGATTCAGCAGAGCTGCATGTGTGCTTTCAAACATCATTTTATTGCTATAAATGGAGCCCTGACACATTTGCTCAGGCAGTGTAAGACAACAGAAATCCCTATGTTAACCAAAACAAATAAGCTCTGCAGCACTGCAGTCACTAAATTATAATTAAGAAGGTGGCAACATAAGGGTGGCTGTCCACAAAATCCCACTGTAATTATGCATAGTTTATGGCTAAGCTAATGGGATGAACAATTTAAATTAATTACAAACTCTGCCAAGGTACCCATCTATTCCCAAGTCTATTAATTAGAATCAATTTAATCCCCACTGGGATAAAGGTCAAACAACATGTATTTGACCCTTTTCTCCTGGCGTCAGTGTTATCAGCCAATGGATCTGGCAGTGCCTGGGTCTGACTTGTTCGACTCTTCAGGATGTTGACAGGATGCTTTGAAGAACAGAGTCTGGGCCCAGCTAAAAAGATCTCTAATAATTTCTGCTTTATATTCCTGATAAGCACAGGTTTAAAAATGCCAGAGCTTGTTCTCTCTCAGTGGTCAGCTCTGAGGCTGTTTTTCTCTGTCTTGAAGAGTTTTTCTTTTCAGTTGCCCTTTCCTGCAGAAAACCTTGAAGCAGCAATCATGTTAGATTTGTGTCTTCAATTTGGGCCCGGGATCAAAGTGAAAGTGAACACTAAACACTAACTAGCATTTGTTAGTGGATTTTAAAACAAATATTCAAACTCATCCTCAATACTTAAACTCAAATACCCAATCATCATTAGCTGACATTTTCAAACTGCCCAGAAGGAAAGATACAGAATTTCTAGACCCTTGTCCAATTTTATGGGAAGGAAATCAAGAGAACTGTTGCTTTTTTTCTTCTCCCCATCACTCCTGTAGAATTAATCAACTGGCTACGTCTGTGAATTTCATCATTATCATCTATTTATCCTTTTTTTTTCTTTTTCTTTTCCTTTTTTTTTTTTTTTTGTCTGAATACTTTCATCCCTCACAGGTTATTGTCAGGCTGAGTTCCTGGTCTTGGCTCTGGCAGTCTGATGTAAAACCAGATAGTTCTTGATGTGCCTACTTTGAGAAATGGAACTCAGACTCTATTCAGAGTTTTCTAAGTTCCTCCTTCATAATTTTACTATCCACTACTTGGTATCGCCCTAGTAAAGCACGTTTCCACAGCAGGCTTAAAAATAATAAAATCTTTGATTCCTTTAAAATGTTTTAGTCAAATGCTTAGGACTGTATGCACAGATTATGGTCACTCTTAAAGCAATTTTCCATGCCTGGCTAATTAAATTAGACATTAAATCAACAGCATGTTTGATTCTTTTATAATGCAGTAAAAACTACCTACAGTGCTTCAGATGGAAATAGTTCTACAAACCTGAGACTTTTTCCTAGCCTGTGCCAGAGCCATGACATAAATGCAACATAAATACACAGCAGCACTTTTACAAGTCACTGTAGGTGATGAAACAACGCAAATAAAATAGGGATGAATCACTTCAGATAAGTAACATGAAACATTCTAGACCAAAACCTTCCTGTCAGCACTGAAGTTCAGGAAATCTGCCTTCTTCCTTTCTGTGGTACAAATAACACTGAGAATCATGGAATCAAGAGTATGGCTGAGGCTCTGGACCTCTGCATGTCCTCTGGTCCAAGCCCCTGCTCACAATCAAACACCTGATCTACTGCTTTGACCAGGTCAGCTCATTTTGAATTTCACTGCCTCCTCCTCCAGCTTGCCAGAACTGAGCCTCTGTTTTCACTTTCAAGATATTCACTTTCACTTTATCCATGTTCCCATCACCTTTCATTTAGCATCAGGTCTTCTACTGCAGCCTTTACCTCCCAGTATTAATTTTAAAACAACCTGTCTGTTTTCTACCACACTTTCTGCACCTCTCTAAACATTCTTCAAAACGCTTTACTGCTGCTTTTCAAACCCCACCTTAAAACTTCCATTGCTATGATGCCTCCCCCAAAACTTTAAAGTGGCTCAACAAGTGGTGCTGCAGTCTCTGGCTTTAATCAGCAGAGAGTTCTGTGTTGGTACTCATTGTGGCCTTTTGGTTTTTATCTCTACTGTCACATTTATTTATTTTATCCCTGCCAATCCTGAGGCCAGCATCATCTTTTGCTGTTGTTCTTATGGAGCACATTTAGCATCTTTATGCTAAACAATTTCTGGTGTGTGAATTCAGTTTTTGAGGCACTGCAACGATATTAATATATAACCTCATCTTTAAAACTTTAAGATTTTTTACAGCATTGGCTCAGTCCTTGTATTTAGTGGGAAGCCTCATTTAACTGCTTTGATGCCAAACCTTCAGCACATTAAAAAGTGCTGGATTTTGGTGTGCCAACACAGCATGGTCTCACTGGGACAATATTTTCTCATTACATCACCCTATCTCAACGGGAGATGACAAGCCTGTAACTCTGCAAGTTCCACTTCTTGTTAACATTATTTATTCTCCTTACAACATACCCAGCAACAAAAGACAGGTATGTTCCAAATTATAAGTTAAAACAGCTCCAGCCCAAGCTGCTTCACAGACACCAAAGATCTGAGAGCTGATAAATTCTGGCGGTGCCCGCCAGGCAGAGACACTTATTCAGCATGTTATTCCAACTGCTGGCCTTGGCACCAGCAGCCAGCACAGGCTTCATGCCATCGCAGCCTGGGACTCCAAACAAGGCCTCTTCTGCCCATCCTTAAATCCAATCAACAAAGTAGGGAGCTGCCAACAGGAAGCCATTAGATAAAGCTGCCATCAGGATATAATCTTTGGAGAAATAAAGCCTTTCTGGAGACTATAGAGCCACCCAATCAGATCTGTGCTCCCGCAGTTTACCAAAAGTTTCAAATTAATGTATTATTTTGCATGGCATGGAAAAACATTCACTCCCCAGTTCTTCTCACGTACTTCTGGTTGCTGATAAGTTGTGACATGCTCTAATAGTTCACTGTAAGATTAAGTGCTTAAATTTAAGAAAGATTAAAGTAACCATCATTTAACATATCCCTGAAGCTGCTGCATTCCTATGGTGGTTTCTTTCCAACCACACACACAACAGGAGAGATTAATCACCTACAACCTGATATTTGCACTACAGGTAAATATTCTCATTACACTAAAATATCTACAGCATAGAAAATGCGCACTTTCCTTTTAGATTACATTATCCTTTTCACACAATGTCAGATTGCCTTTTCCAAATGGTTAGTTACTTTTTTCCATTTCAAAATCACTGCAGAGAAATCCATTAGACACATGGGCTGTATATCATTGTGGTACTACCACAGGTCAGGAAAAGCATTCAGAATGGGCACAGATGTCACTTGGCAACAGTTGTCTTAGCACTGAAATCTAAATAGATATATATAGATATATATATATATGAATTTTACACTGAGTCTTTTAAAAATTATTATCCACCAGGCCACCTTAATATAGTGCACCACACTGGCATATTGCACTGGGTAATGTACATCAGAATTGTGTCCATTTCTTTTATAAATGTAATTTTAAAGGCTTTTTGACTTCATTACGTTAGGTCATGATGGCTGTTAAAATCAAGTACATGGTCATTAATCAGATTCTGTGGAAAATCAGGTCCTCTCAGCTCTGAAAGCATGTCATTTTAAACCAGCTCTTTTCCTTCTATCAGGACTAATCTTCTCTGGGGTGGCCAGATCAGGTCTAGTCATGTTCTGAGCTGAGAAGGAATGAATGTGTCAGAAATCAGTTATTACTTGCAGAACAAAAGTGTCTCCTTGACGACTGGCCCAGCACAGTGGATTTTAAAGCTGACAGAAGCAGAAGGGCTTGCTGGGGTTCCTGCAGAGATCTCATGCCTTCCCATCCCTTCCCCACTCCCCCAGCACATGGTCAGAAATTATGCACCTTTGTACATTACAAAAGAAAGGTTTCCAAGTTTGGAACACTACAGCCCTTCTGGATGAGGTCCAGGGCACATTCCCGTTCCTGTGTGCCAGGAATCTGATGCCAGGCAAGAGACACTCTCCAGTGCAGTTTAGCAAGAGTCTTCTACAGGCCCTGAAAGTGCAACCAGAGATGAACGTTTGAGAGTGACCAATATTTTAAGCCATTTTGGAGTAAGAACTCTTACTGAACCCATGGGAGACACTTACAGCTTTTGTCCTGCACCTCAAAGAAAGCTCACAGCTCCGGAACAGGAGCAGTGGCTGTCTTTTGCCCTCACTTCAGCAGATGGGTATTAACGTAATATCCAGTCTAGTCCCAGTGCAGTTAATCCTCGATCATAGGGCACTGGTATGTGTTATAAAGAAGCTTTTAGAAGATATGTACTAATTCATACAGATCAGGACAATAATATATGGGCCCTTCACTTAAGAGCTGGACTCGACGATCCTTGTGGGGTCCCTTCTAATTCAGAATATTCTGTGAAATCTGTGAAATAATATGTCAGTGTGATTCATAATGACCAAAGTGAAATATTCATAGACCTACAGATGCAGTTTGAGTAGGAGGAGCATGCCATTGATAAACTCATTTCAGAACTTGCCAAATTTTCCATTACTGAGAATACAAGGCTAAATTCTAAGACCTGAGAACATTTTTTTACATAACCTCTCTCCAATACTCTCAGCCTAATCACAAAATAGCCTCAAATCTCACACAGCTAACCCCTCCAATTATACAAGGCTTTCAAGCACTTGTAATTCCTCTGAGGTTTTCAGTTCTGTTGGAGAAAGTGGAACACTGAGGGAAACTCCAGGTTCCAGCAGTGGTGTGGACTTGCACAGCTCTCATCCTTGGTGCTCCTAACTCCCTTAACTTCTTCCCATCCCAACTGCCACTGAACTGAAAGAGGACAGCACAACCAAAGGACAAGAAATCTTCCAAAATGCATACACTGAGGTCTGACTTTGAAAAATGTTGTAAAATACCAATGGAAAAAACAGCTGAGATTTCAGGGTTGTTAAGTTTTTTTGGAAAGGCCCAAGAAACTCTTCCAAAGTCACTGTCAGATAAACAAGAATACTAAATTACATACTAGAATTGGGGAATCTTTTTCAGTTACTTTTATTAGGTTTTGTTGACATTTAACAATGCAGAATGCCTAAGAACCAAGCATCCCCTTCCTCAAATTAGATAATCTGTGAACAAAGTAAATTAAAATGACAAGGAAAATTTTTAGAGATCAAGGTTTTCTAGAAGAAAACCTAACAAAGAGCAAGACATACAAAAAACATAGGAATCAAAAGTTTTTCACTAGAGACCATCAAAACCAGGGCTGACAACTCCCAGGCAAAGGCACTATAATGAAACTTCTGTAGGAAAAGCAAATGGCTTTGAGAAACCAGGAGCAGTTTCCCACTCTACTGAGCAGTGAATGAACCCATTCAGCCCCTACACCCCCTGACTGCTCACATCTGCAGAGGGCTGTTCTCCAACACAAGAAATACTGTTCAAAGGGGCCAGTCTTCCCAGTATTAGCTGGATTATACAGTACAGTCTTTGCAAAACACCATTAGGCTTTGGAAGTGGATTTTTATTTCATAGGCATTAAATCATAAACTCATAAAAGTCTCTCCTCCCATTTCATTAACACAGACATTCTCTGCCATTCTGGCTCACCAGAGTATCAACAGCTATGAGCCCTGACAGAGCTACCAGTGTGTGAGACTGAGGCAGATTTGATGCTCCATTGACCAAATACTTTTAAAGTACAGTCAAATTCTCAAGAGTTAAAGCAAGCAACAGTAAGGATTTTGAGTTCTGCAAGCAACCGAGAAGGAACTGAGAGCAGAAAGTTAATTACTCCAGCAATTCAGCCACAGCAAAGTAGCTTCTCAGACAGCACTTACGAATCTGGACACATCTCTGGGAAGTTGAATTACAACACTTGAGCACTTCCGGAGAAAAGTCAGTGCTGTTCATCCCTCATAATAATATTAACGTGTCCTGGATCATCTGTAACCACTTCATCTCTGCATAGAGCTCATTTACATGCTCTTGGCTTTTTCCAGCAGTGCTCCAGGAAGCATTTCAATACACAGTGCCTCCCAGGACCAAGTAGTTCTTGACAACTACTTGAAATTACAAATGGAGTACGGATACTTTGACTTCTCAGTGTACACCTGGACAGAGATGATCTGATGAATAAAGTGTCTCATGGCCTAAAAATTGCTGGCAGTCTTAACTGAAAAAAACCAGAACATACACTTCTGAAACTGCAAATAGAAGTGGCACTGCTTTGTACCCTTATTGGGCATTTCTTCGGAGAGGCCAATGAACAACTGTGAGAAAAGAAACATCACCTGAGAAGGAAATGTCTCCTAGACATTTATCTATCCAAGTCACATTTGAGGCACAATGGCAGAGCAATGGGGGTAAAGAATGGGATTCAGGTTGGATTTACAAGATTGTGCCCAAGAGATTTCCATTCCATTAGACTGAGAATTTTAGTCTCCATGCTCATCAGTCAAGCAGAAGACACTGTATTTCCATTTGAATAAACCTTTTTGAGATTTATTTCCTGTCATCTTCATAGCTTTAAACGCAAGATCAAATTTGACAGTAGAGGAGTTGCAGATGTGACAATTCATAATTTTGTGAGATACAACATTTGCCACCTTGTGTGAAAATGGCTCCAATACATCTCACTTGTGAGCAACAAAACCAGCCTCTGAAACTAAGTGTAAGATGAAATCCCATCCAGTCTAATTACCAGAGAAGTTTCACATGCTCACAGTCCCAACTAACTTATCTTTCTGAAGATTCTAATCTCAAAAATATGGTTATATATCGCCGCCTACCTCCAAAACTCCGCCACTATGTCTGTGTGCGCAGGCGCTGGGAGCCCTTGGTCAGGACACGCTGCACACCCTCCACCAGAACCTGAACCCGTGGCACTGCTGCCAACCACCTCCATGGCACACTGGGCTTGGCCCCGGAATTCCACATCTTTGCTGGAAGTCTTTTTCTAAGCCTGGAATATGGTGACTACATCATCTGATGATCAGAATCTGTTCTAAGTTATTTATTATGATCAATAATTCAAGCTTTGCATATTACTGTAAAACTGTTAAGAGTGTAAAAAGAGAAAACCAGTCAATTTTCACAAGCCTTATCAAAAGATGACTTGCTAGACATTGCAAGCCTTTTTGATTTCTTTTTGATAGTCAAAGGCAAAGTGTAAAATTGAAGAGGAGTGCCAAGCAGAAGGTTGTGCACGGTACATAGATACGGCATAAAATCCACAAATTTAGGGTTGAGCACAGAAGCAGGACAGAAATGAAATCTCAGAGCAAAGGGAATGGAAACTCCCACATGTAGGTAAAATTGGCATTAAAACTGCTAAGGAGAATAAACCAACTTAGGTGTTCCCACCACAGGCTGACAGGCAGTGCCACTACCAGGGGGATCAGAACTTGCTGAGTGCCATATTTGACTGACTGGACACCATGATATAAGTGAAAAGAAAATCTAATTCAAATTGAGTCAATGCAAAGACTTAAACACCTTGATGATATGCATGGAAACATCCCAAAAACCAAAACATCCCAGAGTTCTAACCAATAACTATCAACACAGAGCATTTCAGAACATCATATGAGACAAGTACAAAGGTTCCCAATAATTATTCTCATTTATTCCTTCCTTCTACAATACGCAGAGATTTCGCAGATAGGACATACAGATAGACTAAAGTCTGTGTTTACAATAACTCCATCCTCAGCTCTCTCGAACAGCCCTGTCCCCTTTTGGCCCCTGTCCCCTGCTTCCTCAGGGCCATTGTTCAGCTCCCAGCTCAACTGCAGCAAAACAGCTCTTAAATGTGCTGTAGAAATGGTGGCACTTCAATGCCAGAGCTGAGCATAGCAACCAGCCACCCTATATAAATAAATAATGAAGCGTGGTATTCCAACAGATAATATAAATACACTTTCAGCAAATTGCTTGGGTCCAAAGGTCAGTCAACTTGTTTGCTCTGACTCCCAGAATGTGTAAATCTCAACGCGATGTTTAAACACAAACACAGACAAATATCAAAGTTCAATGCTGACATATTTTACACCTCCAAGTTACATGCCAGAATAGCTCTGTACCACACAGAGAAAACTGTAATGCATGTGTAAGGAAGTGACAAAACACTATCCTGAACTAAATCCAAATTTTTTTCTTTAAATAGCCTCTCATTCTGTATTTTTCCTCTTCTTTCTTCTCTATTTACTCTCATTCATCCTCTCACACAGAGAAGTATTTGTGCAGCTGTCTAATTTCCCCAGTCCTCCCCTTAATTACCAATAAAGGGGAAGATGAAACTTTCCATCCCAAGACTCCTTTCAGGGATGTGTGTTTCTTTCCCTGATTCACACATAGGGACATACCTGTACTTACAAAACCACAACGTTTCAAGGTAAACCACCAGTTCCTGAGCAAGAGAATGGACCCACCAGCTACGCTAGCACTTCTGGGCTGCTGTGCAGACAGACCACTCTCAGCTGCTCTCCTAAAGGAAACGTGCAAATAATCCTACAGCTCCCACTCAAGCTGTGCTGTTCTTGCTACGTTCTCATTCATCTTCCCTTTGAACAGCTCTGGGCTGCCCAAAAGTGAAATACAAGGGGCTTCAGGAAGCATAAGAAATTAATTTCATGAATGGAAACCCATCAGGGGGAAAGGGAATGCTTCTCCCCATTGTCCCAGAGCCACCTGCCCCTTTCCTCTGGGGTGATACACTGGATATGATCCTGACAGATGAAGGCTCTCTGTACATGATCCCCAGGACCAGCAGTGCCAGGAAGAAGCCCAGGAAACAGCACTGGAAGTGAGCACTGGCTCCATGCATGGGAATTGCTCAGCTCTCCTTCCCTTGCCACAAGAAACCTGGCTGAGGCAAAAACCTCTCCTTTGTCAGCAGAGGGGGATTCACGAGAGGGACCTTTCTCACCACTGCATTTTCACAGATGAGATGGGGAAAGGCAGGATGCAGGGATGGAGGAGTGGGCAACTTCTGAAATGTAATTGATGTAATGACTCAGTTCTGCAAAATAAGAGCCTCTCTCACCTTTTCCAAGTGATCCCACCAATCCCACCTAGAGGTGAGGGAACAGGGCTCCCTGGCAGAGCAGCAGGTGGGCCCTCCCCTCCCCTCCCTGCTCACCTTCCTGGCTCCTCTCTTGGCGAATTCCCGGGCCAGGTACCGGCCGATGCCTCGACCCCCGCCGGTGACCAGCACGTTCTCCCGGGACAGGTCTCGCAGCTTGGGTGGCAGCACCAGGCACACGGCAGCTTTCACCACCAGATACACCATCTGCACCGGGAACAGCAGCAGGGCGCCCAGCCACTTCCAGATCATCCTCTTCTCCCAGGCAAAGTTCTTGTCCAAACCTCCACAAAACCAAGCTGACAGAGAACGAAAAGCAATACCCTTCATGCACCCCCAGATGGGTGACAAGTCTTCAACGCCCTTCCAAAACTTGGGGACAAGAGGTTCTCAGACTGGAAAAATCCTTCTCTTCCACTAAAAAAACGAGGGTAGGAGTAGAGTAGTGCAGAAGACCAAGTCACTCCCCTGTTTCTTGATCGGTGTCCTCTGGGATTGTCACATGCAGGTAAAACAGTTTCCTTGCTTTCTAACTGGAGAGCTTTTTTTTTAATTAGAGAGGAAAAAAAAAAGTAAAATTAAAAGTAACCATACATCCCTCCGCTGCAAAGACCCACATAAAAATCCAGGATCCAAAGGAAAGGTTTTTATATTTGGAAAAATAAAATAAAGCAGCCTATGTCTCCAAATTTCAGCCTGCAGTGCCTTCCAGGCAGCTCATTTCTATTCTTAGACTCAGGAAATTGCTTAAGTAAGACAGAATTGCCAGGACCTTCTTTTTAAGAAAGGCTCTATTCAGGGTGAGGTTGTTTTTGTTTTAATATCTATAAATATCTATAGACGTTCTGTCCTGAGCCGGTTGCAAAGGTTGAGCTGATCACCGCCTCTCTCTGCCCCCTCTCCCGGTTTTTTCACTTGGAGTGTCTGATCACAGAGCAGGAATTACGCCGTGCACTAGTTCAGCTCTGGCTCTTACTCATTTCTGCCTATTGCTGTCTCTGCCGCTCAGGGCCGCGGCGCTGGGGAGCTTTTATACCCCATTAATCCTGATTGACAGTTGAAGTGTCGGGGCGATTTCACTACTGTTCCTGGGAGTGGCTGCTGCTCTGCCCTCCCCCGCCGGCCGCCGCCGCGCCACGAGCTCGCTGCGGCTCGGCGGGCGCGGCCAGCAGGGCCACCTGCGGGCACCCGGGGCTTGCTGCGGGCTCCCTGGGCCCGCCGGAGTCACCCTGGGCCACCTGCGGGCACCCGGGGCTTGCTGCGGGCTCCCTGGGCCCGCCGGAGTCACCCTGGGCCACCTGCGGAGACCCTGAGCCAGCTGCGGGCACCCTGGGCTAGCTGCGGGGACCCTGGGCATGCTGCGGCTACGCTGGGTCAGCTGCAGGTACCCTGGGCGACCTGCGGGCATGGGGGGCAAACTGCGGGCACACTGAGCTTGCTGTGGGCATGCTGGGCTCGTGCCATGCTGAACTTGTTGCATGCCACACTGGGCTCACTGCATGCCCCATTGGGCTTGCTCCACGTTGCCCTGGGCTCTCTTCATGCTGCCTTGGGCTCACTGCATGCCACGCTGGGCTCATGCCACACTGGGCTTGTGCCACGCTGGGCTCTCTGCAGGAACCGAAGTGCTCTGTCACCAAGCCGGGCAGCCCCTGCCTCCTCCCTCACCTACACGCACCAGAAAGGTGCCCTGGTCTGACCTGAGCCCAGGGAAAAGCAGGTCCAGGAAGAGTCAGGGCTAAGGCTGAGTTCAAGGCAGCCATCTCTGCCACACGGAGCTCTGACAGAGAGCTGCTTGCCCAAGATCAGCTGGCGTGGAGGGTAAAGCTGCTTTCAGCCTTAGATTGGCAGCTGAACCCAGCCTAGGCTGCTACTATCAACATCTAGACCAGTGTTTTTCTGAACATGACACCTCATGGATTTTCCATGCTGGAAGATGCTTGCATTGCTGAAAACTGGGGATTTACCAGAGGGCAGTGAAAAAGGCAGGCTCTGAACGACAGAGGGAGGTTTCTTCCAAGACTTTTTTGTCTGGTGATAAGGGCATAGTTGGAACCCCAGAAGGTCTCCATAGCACTTCAAACTCTGTTGTAACAGGGGAAAGGGCAAAGTATTACAGCAGGTCCCCCTGCCTGGCTGTTTGCACTGTCAAGCACTAGACAGGTAAGTTATGACTTCAGTTATACAGATTAAGCTTTCCTGAGGAGGCTCTAACTGCACATTCATGCCCAGCCAGGAGCTGCGGTAGCAATCAGAAATAACCTAAAATGCAAAGCTTTGAGGATGTCAAAAGACCTCAAGGATATCAAACCTCTCAGTGTTGGCTTCACAGCTGGGCTGGAAAGAAATTCACGTTTATATCTGCAGGTAGCATTAGGATGCATCAAAATGAATCCAGTGCACACGTTCACTCAGGTCTGGACCCAGATGCACTATCCTGGGAAGCCATCTAGAGGTAAACACTGGAATTAAGGGGAAATTGCATTTAAAGACATTGTCAAACTTCTTCACATCTATAGTTACTAAAACACCACCTCAGTGGAAGTTTGAGTCTAAGTATCTGCGAGAGAGAGACGTGAGTTTGGAATCTGAGTCCCTGTAAAAATGAACTCAATTTTCTTCTTTGGACTCGAACAGGTATTTTTGAAAACAGGCGTTCAAAGTGGCCATGTGAGAACAATGTTCAGGGGTTTTTTTGTTTGCGAAAAGAAGGGCAGCCAGGTTTCTGGTGCCCCCCATATTCAACAGCTATACCACACATAGGTTTTTTAATACAAGATATGAAGAATACCTAAATCCTTGAATTTCAGCTCTGTTAAAAGTGCCACAAAAGTTTTAAGGGAAACAAAAAAGAACATGAAGAGAGAAGAGAAGAGGAAGAGAAGAGAAGAGGAAGAGAAGAGAAGAGGAAGAGAAGAGAAGAGAAGAGAAGAGAAGAGAAGAGAAGAGAAGAGAAGAGAAGAGAAGAGAAGAGGAAGAGAAGAGAAGCTTGCACAATTTTTACCTCTAACTGCCAGGTTACCTCATATGATATAAGCCATATGACTGTCACTGCATAATCACCAAGTGTCAGGAGAGAGAGTTTTGAAGAGAAGATGAAGCATCCTAACTGAAAACTGTCTGCAAATACTGTCAGAATCAGTGAGTGTTCCCTAACTCAGCTGCATCTGAAACAACCAGAGAATTTCCATGGCCTGTTGGCAGCGTTTAGCACCTCACTGTGTTTTTATAGTAATACCTCTAGAAATGCAGCTCAGGGAGGCACCTGGCATTACAATTTTCCTCTCAGTCCAACAGCTCTGGAGGGGAGAGAGAAATTACCCAGAGAGCCCCGTGTCTGGTTTAAACAGGAATGACTCAGTGTCTGGACTGGGAACAAATATAACAACTTTCTGGTATGGAAATAAGGAGCAGTGTTGAAAATGAAAGGATATGAACTCCATCAAAGTGTATTTGGTTTTTTGATTCCTGAGTTCAGTCTCTTTATGCTTAAAGTACCACAGACACATTTGAAATAGAAAACTCATCAGTATTACACAGTCAACTTGTTTAGATTTAAAATAAAATTCATAATTAATGTAAAACATTTCCAGGTCCTTTGAAGCCAGTGGGAATGGACTAATCTTGTGAATATTTATTTTATGTATCTATTTCCAGCTTGAATAATAATCTAAATATGTGTTTTAAGTGATTTCTTTAATTCATTATAACTTTGACCTATGTACAAAGTTGCTGCCAAATTTGGATTGGGATTTAAAAGACAGTTTGAGGTATTTAACATTTTCCTAACCTGCTCGTCAAATTTCAATAAAGTATGAACTATTTTACTTCGTTATTACTTCAGATTTTCTTTGAAGCAGTGGAAACTAGTAGATGCTACATTGTACAAACCTACAAAAGCAAGAAGCAGAAGCAGATTTATAGTAACACTGAAGTTAGTGCATCTTGCATGTAGTAAATAAAAACTACGTGCAAGTTATTTTAAAATTCACCTAATTCAACCAGAAAGTCAAATAGCTTTAAATACTACACATACATATACTTAGATATATGTGAGAACATTAGAACTTTAGAAGTTTGTCCCCTTTAATTGCAGTTCCATTTTGAAAAGTAGAGAAAAAGGAATATTCCGGGATTTCATCTGATTGTTGTACAGTAACCACTGCACTTTCTTGCAAACTGTCACCTTTACAAAACCAACAGGAATGTCTATTCACAAAGTCCATCTCTCTAAACGACACTTTCATGTAGGGCTGATTATCCAAAGTGTTTTCAATACTCCGGGTGCAAACGGACACTCAGCACATACCTTTGTGAGGGTAACAAGGATCTGTCACATCACAGCAGTCCTCTCTATTTATCAGTTCAAAGTTGTCCCAAAGTGAATCCCATCCATGTTTCCACTCAGAAGTCCTAAACCAGTGCCCTGAAACATTCCATAAGCAGGCCTGTTAATTCTGTAAAATTGCATCAGCTTCAGAATTAATTTTGCATTTTTGGCATAATTTTGGTACAGAATCATTTGTTTCCTACACAGACACTCACAACAAAGTATAAATTGAAAAAACAACCCAACACAACAACTTTTTTTTAAGCCATTTTCATGGCACTTTTAACTATGTTTTATTCCAGTTTATGAGAGCAAGAAGGTAGTCAGGCTGTCTGGCACAGTGGGATTCTTGGGGTAGTCCTGTGCAGGGCCAGGAGTTGGACTTTGATGATCCTTATGGATCTGTTCCAACTTGGGATATTCTGTGATTCTATGTAATGTATTTCAGTGGTAACTCAAGCCAGTTTTGGCTTCCATTTGTTGGTTTAGATTTCTGAGTTTGTACTTGTGCAGCTTTTGGACTGTATTTAGTGTAGATTTACTCATATTCTCAATGAGAGTCATAGAAACCGATTTTTTCTGACTTGCGGTGGCTTGAGGGAAAAAGCAGCAGTGAAAAGCACATTTACCTCCAAAACAAGTTGATACATTCTCTATACACATCACTTTTATGACAAAGTTCCATTTTTGCAGAACGATGTTACCGGGATCTATGAAGAGGCTCAGGCAGTGTCTGAATGCTCCCAATTCATGTTACACCTGTATTTATAGGCAGAACTGTGTTCATAGAGTCTTTGCAGCCAAGTTCCTACCAGCCTTGGAAGGCTGTGCAAATGAGGTTGCTAAACTGCAAGAACTTTTGAAAGGAAAATGAGCTGGAAATTAAAACCATGCTTGAGGCACGTCTGAAAGCCATTTGGGCTAACAATTCTGTGTTTCCAACTTAAAAACCCCCACTCAGATATACACAGTGCAAACCTGGGAACACAGAGCAGCAGTTACACAATGGAAAGTCTGTGTGACTACAGTGTCAAGTAATAGCATTTTTTTACATCAGTGCAGGGTTCTTGATCATAGACAATTGATCATGATCACAGAATAAATCCTCCTTTAAAAAAGGAAAACCTTTTGCCAAGCTGATCTGGTTTTTGTTAGATGAAGTACTGCTGTCAGATTTGGATAAGTCAAGAGCTAAATTTTTGTGCTTCTTCATTTCATTCTTCCCTGATGTTCACATTTTCCATTTGAAATATGTCCCAGTGGTTCTGTGATTTCACACTGTCCTACTATATGCTAGTAAGGATTAAGAGTCTGATACTGTTGCCTTCTAAGTGAAGTTTTGCCATGGACTAAACTCAAAGGAACCTGGTTTCTGGTTAACTTCCAGCCTGACAGCAAAGACTCTGTGCCAGGCCTTTTACAAAAAGCTGCATTTGGATGTCTTAGGGCTTTCCCAGGGTCTTACAACGAAGCAGCATCATGAGTAAAGATAGAAAAATGTCTTACTGAGTAATTCTGAATTCTAGATTTCTAGATTCAAGATGTGTAAAAATAATTGTGTTTATAAGCAGAAGTTTCCACAGTGCACATAGGGGCTCTCTGGAATTCAAAGAGATGCAACCTCACCAATGTGGTACTTGTTGCACTTGCTGAGTTGTTTTAGTACGTTAGAGTTTGTCATTTGTTGTAACTGCCCTTGGTTTTCCTCTCTGATTAGAAGCCAGATCTCTCAGTCTCTCAGGGAATACAGTATCACACAGTCACCCCAGGACGGGCTGCTTCTTCCTATTGGAAGGGAGAACAGTGCAAAAATACCGCATGTGAGCAGGAATGGAGTGACCATGTTTGTTAACCTGATTGACTCACCTTCTCTTTGGTGCCTTTACTCATTTTTAGGCCAGTCAATATTTACCCATTCCTTCTGACTAACTCCTCAGTCCTGCCAAAACTTCTAAGACATACAAGGAACTTCTGGAAAGAAGAATTATGTCCTTAAAGCTCTCAAAATTAGAGAAAAGTCCTGAAATCCTACTAAACCAACGTGACACTGATTTTGACAAAAAACTGAACAGCAAGCTAATGCCTGTACCAAGTTTGCACCGGAAACTTGTAAACTAGCTTAGGAAGGAAATCTCAGGATAAAATGTTCCCTGAATTCCTTCTAACAATGTCTTTTTTGAAGAATTCCTTATATGCAGCTGTGATTTCTTTTCAGAGTGAATGGTTCACTGATACGTACTGAGGTGAAATAATTCAGGGCCTCTGACTGTCCAAAGTTTCTTCAAACTTGACAGTTTTACAAAGGAAGTCAAAAAGAAGAGGAATGTTAGGAAGAGAATGGTGGTGTCAAAGGCACACAGTTTTGGCTGGGAGGCTAGGATGGGTCAGATGTATGAACTGATGTGGGGAAATAAGATCACGCTAAAATCAATAAACCCCAACCCAGATATTACTTCTCAGAATATAAAAGTAGCTTTAATTTTTGCTTTAATTGATGCTGTTTTGTTTTGTTTTTTAAAAATCACTCAAGTTAGTGTACCCCCACAGGTCTGGATGGAGTAGGGTTGGGAGGGGCTCAGTGAAGTGTCCTGCACCCCAGAGATGGAAGACATCAATTATTCCCCAGCTTAGTCAGTTCATTTGCATCAGAATTGGAAAGATGACTGTGATGACAATGTCCAGGCCTGCTGAGTTAAGCTGAGAGCTCTGTGTTATAACTTAAAAGGATTTCATGATCCTCTTATCCTTAACACATTTTCTATCTATCTATCTATCTATCTATCTATCTATCTATCTATCTATCTATCTATCTTAATTTTAAAACACATAATTCAATCATCTGTACTTGCTGACCTCCACTGAAGTTAAGGATTAGGCCTATTCTCTTAAGAATCCAGTCTGTTCAGTCTTGTCATCCAGTACTTTATCCCTTATGACTCATCTTGTTTTCTCATTCCACACAGCTAAATATTTTTTTACCCCACTGACTAATTCACATTAAAGTTTCTTGCTCTTTCCTGTAATGGACATTTTGTATAAATGGGATTTTTCTAAGCAGATATACTTTGTCTGCTTTTTTTAAGTGTGTAAAAAAAGTAGAAAGGACTCACCTTTTTTCAGTGAAGCTCTCACTTTCTAAGGGAATACACTACAGGTTGGTTAGCCAAATGCAGAATCCTAGGGCTCCTAAAAAGGAGTATTTCTCTGTGGCCACAATTACAAACTTTTACAAGGGTTTTTAAATGGAGAATCGGGGAGATTAGTGGGGATAAAGAAATGTTTCAGTGTTTAGGGGATAAGCACAAGTGATATTGCTTATATCAAGCTGAGCTAATGCATGTTTGCTTTTTAATGTTACCCCAGCAAGTTTTGTCCAGTCACATGGTGGACAGAAATACATGGAGCATTTCCTCATTCCTTCTCTGTCATCACCTCCTTTGGTGCAAGCATTTGGATACTGTATGCTCTGATCACACCTGCATTACAACCATGGATAACGCAGAGCTGTCTTGGAAAACACAGCAAAATATTGAGTTGTAAAGATATCAAAATCCTTTCTTTAGAAAAAATCAGCACAGAGGGTTAGGGCCACAATTCTCCAAGTCAAGGAGAAGTTTTCCCGTGCTAACACTGTACATGTGGTGAGCCCAGAGCCCCTTGTTGCACACTCAAGGTGGGAGCCACCAAATAGCTGACAGGTCTATGTGGTACTCCAAAAGCAAAATTCCTTGAGACTGAGTTCAGGATGCCTGTTATAACTGTTCTGGACAGTTGTCTGCCTCAGCAAGCGAGCAGGGGAAAAGATCAGCACTAAGCAAAAAGCCTTGGAATCATCCTTCAGACCTATTGCAAGAGCAGAACCACTACAATTCCTGACCATGGAGACTGGAGTCCAGCACAGCCACTCTTCCATAGGCTCCTAGGTAGGGGTGGTATGATTACACTCACCAGTACACTTGCAAAACATCCCAGAGAGCTTTTCAGGCCCATAAAGCAGATAAAAAGTAAAGCCCATTCGCCATTTGGAATATACAAAAGAATGGTGTTTCCTGGAAGTGACTGTGCTGCGTATGAGCTTGGATCATGCCAAGTACAGCTGTCACAGCCGGATGTTTGCAGGCTTCCAGCACCTGTCAGTCCTCCTGGAGGAGGAGGGCAGGAGGAATTTGGTATGCAAATGACTTCTCCGTGGAATCAGTCTGGAGGATATAAATACTGACAGAATCATATCAAACAGTGTCTAGTTGTTCCCACCAAAGAACGATGGAATCCTATTATATTCTGGTTTTAATAGCAGGAATTTTAGTTGCTTTTGTATTGCTGGTTTTAATTGCAACTGATCATAATTCCTTCAAGGCAGAGATTCCTCCTGATGTTGACCAGCCAGCAAAGCTCCACTTTTATCACTGTATGTACACTCTGATGGAAATTCTGGTGAGTTTATCATGCTCTGGGATACTGGGATTTTCAGGAAAGTTAAAACTTGAGTATGAAGATATGCATCTAAATGCTGCAACTACATGTAACAGGAAGCACACAGTAATGCAGATTTAAAGGCCAAAAGTTATGTGGTTTCTATTACCATATATAAAGCAGCCAGGATGAGGTGAGTTCTTTTCATACTGATATATCAATTTTTATGCAGCAATTGTATATTTCTATAATGAAATGACTGGTCCTGTGGATGACAGGAGGACTGTGGATGTAATTTACATGAATAATAATAACCCAAATTTCTATATCTCAGTGCACTCTGATATATGTAAGGTGATTCCCTAAATTCTGAGCTATCTGCAGTAATTTTCTTACCCTTGATTCTGTTCTTATTCTGCAGTGACTGAATTATTGAGTCTTAATTAGATATCATAGAATCAGGTAGGTTGGAAGACACCTCCAGAAGTCATCTAATTGAACATCCTGCCAAAGTAGATTTAGACCTGTTATCACTTATTATCTAAGTACCTGTAAGCCAGACTCACTTTGGGCTTTGCCATCACAGAAAGAAACTGCTTTCGCCCAAAAAGCTTTCAAAGTAGGCAACAGGAGTATGTAGGAGCAGCCTAAGCCCTGCCACGTCTGGCGTGCAACGTCAGAAGAAAGCCCGCAGGAAAATCAGAGTGGTTTCTTTGATGTTTGTATGAGCTCACCTCAATTCTCTAATCCTCAGTTATACAGAAAGAACACAGGAACTCGGGCCCACATCCTAAGAGGTGATTTGGGCCATTACCATCTCTTAAAGACTTAAGTGGGTTGCTTGCACTTACACAGCAGTATTCACCAAATTCAGTGGTTGTCCCTGATTCTCCAGTGGTACATTTCTGCCTTTTCCATGAAAGAAGAGGCTGCTGTCCTTGCATATCACACACTGCTCTTTGTGTTATGTTTATATATAAACTTTTATCATAATATGACAGTAATATTATAATATGACAATGTTATTCAATTATTTAATTTCCTTACTTGGTGGGTGAAGAGATTCTTTCAGGTGATACTTTTAACCCATTTTCACAGCTTTTAAGTGTCTGTTATGGAATATGTGCATATCCTCTCCTCACTGATAATACATTCCCTAAGCTTCAGCTTCCTTTTTCTGAATAGTTTTAAAGATGCATTACACCACTTGCTAAGCATTGAATCCACCTGATATCTATTTTTCTTTCAAAGGCCTTTAGGCCTCTGCTGGTACTTTGAGTGAACTTCTGATTTATGTTTTTGCTCAGAGGAGCAGCCCTCAGAGTAAGGACTTCACAGGTTTCTTATTAAGTGCATAATGCTTTGTGTATGACACGTGCAATTAACTTATCCAGCTCAGCCTGATGAATGCTGCTTTTCCTGTGCCATCAATCTGTGCCATCACTGTGCCAGTGATGTGTCTGTACTGTATGCTCCTGTAAAAACCTCTTTTTCCACAGTACAGTCTTTTCCTCTTTTCTTCCACCTTACTTGCAGTGTGTCTTAGAAAAGCTGCAGCACCAGATAAATGTGGACTTTCAACCAGAAGGTGCACAAATGATGCTGCTGCTGCATCTGTCCACATCCCCTTTCATAAAGAGATCAATGACCATCTCAAACACAAGAGATGGGAGGAAGCCTCCTGGCTTTTGTTTTAAACTACTCAGACAGATCTGTGTTCAGACTAACTGTGCATACTGCACCATGATATGAAGTTTTGTTGATAATTACTGTGGTTGGAAAAGCACACTACAGAGTTCTAGTGACGTGTTTTCCCACTCCTTTACTTGCTAAATTGCCTGCCCTCCCCACGTTGTTCTCCCCATTTGTTCTGTACCC